>JAODUO010000684.1:47500-253450 GCA_025642075.2 Ridgeia piscesae | reverse complement strand
TGTCCCTCCTCCTCTACTGTCACTTTCTCCCCTGTCACCTTCCTGCATGTCATGTTTCCTGTTGTTCTTTCTCCATTTGTTTTCCTTGCAATCACCCTCCCACCACTCTCCATCCCCTTCACAATATCCGTTAGCCTAGCTAACTCTACTGTCAGACAGTCCACTTTCCAACACCCTAAACATTGGAACGTAAACCCTTCCTCCGTTGTCTCTGACCAAGTTTTTCCGCACCCCGATACGGCAAAATCCACCAAGCTGTGGCAGTGTTTACACACCAAGTACCTCCTTGCCTCCACTTGCCGCTTGCAAGGTGCCATATTACGATTTGTCAAAATCAACTCTCAGTTTATACCAACTTAGTCTTTAGAAAGACTGTTTGTTTATTGTGTACAGCAACTGCAGCACACGTTATGTTATAAACAACTTACTACCTATGCTACCATGAACAATAAGTTTAGTCTGTACTGGGACCGTTCCCTAGCGGAAACGTTGGACACTACCTATATAAACAAACAAGGGTTTCCTACTAAAAGACTTGTTAATTTTTAATAACAATGATACCTATTCACAGTATTATCTTACATATGTAGTTGTTATGCTTATTGCTTTATCTCTTATAAACTATATCAAATAAAGAGATTTGCTCAATCTTGTTTACAATTTGTCGAAGCCCAGATTACCCTATTATCACCCAATAATCTAATCTGTTCAAAAATACTGTTAACTAACTAACTTTTACCAAAACTACTACTCAATATATGTCCAGTACAGCTTTATGAATAACCGTAACACAAGAATAATACTTATCAATCAATATTTCCGCTAGTTTTTCAAATTTTATACACCACCAATTTCAAACCTCTACATGCGCCAATTTTCCCGCATATAATGTAGCTTCTAACAGGTAAATGGAACACACCAGTCAAGAAACAGGGAGGGCGGGCGGGAATTTCGTTATAATCAACAGAGGTACCAATAACCCTGTTGCAATGTCAACGAATACAGCGGAACTGCCAGTTCGAAATCACAGGCCAGACGGCTGTGGCCCGCTGCTGCCGGGGACTCAGCGACGACAAACGGTGACCTTAGGTGGCCTCTATTCGTTTCGTGTGACTAGCTTCATTCAGGGCTGCCCTCAAAATTATATTGCAGCCCCCTCGACACAATACAGTTTTTGCGTGCCTGGGCCCTTCCCGCTCGGAGGTGTGCCCCTAATACTCCCTGATTCATTACAGCTGGGCCTGGCTCTGTTTACAGTAGGTACATATGACACAAAATACCTTGTAATGGTAATGCAATCCAGATCGTTTATTTATAAGTGGATTGCCTGGCACTCACTTGTACTGTGCGCTTGGCTGATTGTACATTGAAAGACACACAGTAGTATGGTATATGATACGCATCCAAGTACAACTAAAAGGCTAGCGTACAATCAGCTGCTTGAATGTATACTGATACAATGTGTTGCATAATAGTGTAACGACAGAAACACGCATGCGTTAAAGGGGGAGTGAAGCGGCTGAACAACCACAGCCCAAACATAAGAACATATCATTTACAGCATTTGTAACCATAATTTGACAAGCACAGCGTCACGGTATAATTTAAATATTTTTTTAAACTGAGCTACTTTCAACACAGGGCGTTATTTACATAAATTAAACAAATTGTATTAACATTTTAAAATGGAAATTAAATAATTATATTAAAAGGATGCACACATCATGTAACATCCTGTCAAAAATAAAATAAGTTTGTAACAAAGATTTACGTTACGAATTCGAAGATAGAATTTATTTTTTATTTAATATGTGTCATTGTGTGGCCATACAAGTATAATTGCTCTGTTTAGGTTTGAATTGCAAAATAATTTTTCGATACCTGTTGAACTACATATTACTTACCTACTACCTACTTTGGTCGAACGAACGAGTCTGCACGCAAATCGCACATAGATAACAGACCGATATTCCCAACATTGTGTCATTGACAGATGTCTTGGTCAGTCATAGCTCATGCAGGCATCTGTCAGCACGGTCGGGCAACCCAGCTTTCTCCAGACAACATACAAATTCGATGTGCGTCGACATTGGGACGCAGTATCCACACAAACACAATGCCACATTCACATTGTTCCCAAAATCAAACATCCTCGATTCCATAAACATTGCGATCTTTTCTCGCCGTCTCGTCGACTCTCGGCGGGGTTTAATTGACGCCTCGCACCTCGGCTCGCACGCTGGGTTAAGCAAGAATTAATGGCTTTACGTGTGTCACTTGTGCTATAGATGCTTCTCTCACTTGTGCTACAAATGCTTCCTCTGTCGGATCCATTTTCTACTGTGATTTATCAAAGACCACTAGCAAATAGTGTAGCTCCTCGCTAACGTAAACCACTTCCGACATTTGTAAACAACAGAAAAATAGTCCGGACTGACCTTCCTTTCGGTAGGCCCGCCCCTTGAAGCCTGTCAAAATCTGCTCTCGGGAAGTGTCACGTTTCGAATTTTGTCATTGGTTAAAAATCGTAATAATATAATTTCACCTTTTTATTACGAATGCAAATAAATATTATTTGTTGACACATAGGACCCCTTTCGTGTATAATAAGATACCATATCCTTGTTTTTGCGCAGAAATGTCTAATAACGAAGAAAACCGAAAGAAACCAAAATTTTACATGGGCTAGATAGGAGGTAATCAAACCACTCGGCTTGGAATAAAGATGGCGTTACGCAGTGTTCTATGACGACGATTTAGGCACTGAAAATATTATTTTCCCCCAGTTTGTCTGATAAGTGAATATGCTTCTTTCACCATTAATGTATACTTATATAGTATACATTTAGGTATATGGAATGTTACAGCTGTGTTTCAGTTCCTCTTTGGCAGCAACAGCGTCCCGGACGTCGCAGCCTGTGGTTGTTGACCTGGTAACTGGTCGCGTCGGCAGCGTTACCACGTCGGCGGTGAAATCTCTGGACGCGTCGGCGAAATATTTTGGACGCGTCGGTGAAATCTTTGGATGCTTCGGCGAAATATTTTGGACGCGTCGGTGAAATCTTTGGATGCGTCGGCGAAATATTGTGGACGCGTCGGCGAAATCCTTGGACACGTCGGCGAAATATTTTAGACGCGTCGGCGAAATCCTTGAACGCGTCGGCGGAATATTTTGGACGCGTCGGCGGCGTTTTGGTCGCCTCGGCGGCACACGCATGGTCGCATCGGCAAGGATACCGCTTCGGCGACAAATATTTTGGACGCCTCGGCATATAACATTTGTCGCCTCGGTACGTAGTCTTTTTGGCGAAATGTGTTTTCATGATGTTGTTTATATCACTGATAGCTGCACTTTGTTCGTCTAGCTCTTTGTCGCCTCGGTAGGTAGACTTTTCGGTGGAAATACGGTATGCGTTATATCACTGATAGCTGCACTTCGTTCGTCTAGCTCCTGTCTACTCTGTGGTATGCGTTATATAACTAAATTAATTAAGTGTATCCGTATTCGATTCAAATAAGTACACGTAGAAATTCAATTTGCCGAAGCCACATGACAAAGGTAATTTGAAGTGACTTCGAAGTGACTGCACTTACGCGTAACGTGTATATTTGAGTTTGGACGAAAGAAGTTCGTTTCGCCTACAAAGCGCTTACGAATTTGCATTTCATTACTTCAGAAATATTATTGAGAAACGACGTAAGTTGTGAACCTAAATACTCATATACTATTATTTAAATGAATTGACTTGGACTTGGTGACGACTACAATGTATGCAAATATATCGTTAGTTTAGGCCTATCATGAATACGCGGTATTTTGGTGTTACTTCATTAAATTTGAAACCACTTGGAGAATGTCCGACCAATAATTATTTTGTTGCATTTTACCTAGAAATTCTTCTAAAGCATATACGTTTCTGACATTTGTCCTGTAAATTAATAAGTTTCTTTTATAAAAACAATATTCTGGAATTTATTTATTCCACGTGGTGGCGAAATAGTCGACTAAAGAGCGAAGGGCTTCGTTGGCTACGGCTGCTGCTTTCTGCAATAAAAGTGATGAGTTTTAAGGGATGTTGTGTGTTTCTCGAACATAATTGCAGTCACACTACTTTGTCTCAGTTCACTCAACTGAATAAATGTGTAACATGAAACCTTCACGGACACGGAACAATCGGCTGAATATTACACCTAAAACGTAATGTGTATGCAATGCTGAAATGCCTACAATGTATGCACGCACGGAAAAGTCAGCTTGGAAATCACACGTAAACCGTAATGTGTCTGAAATGCCTACAATGCACATATATAAATACATTGTTACAAATTGATAATATCTCACCTTGATAGATTCAAACACAGCTGAAATATGCTCAGCAGGCAGGAAGGCTAGGGCTGTCAGGCGCCTTACAAACTTGTACGTAGATTCGTGCTTCATGTACGCCGTCGCCAAGCCTAAACCTTGCACCTTCCTCCACACTGCCTGGGTGAAGTGGAAGTTGCAACCATGAACAGTTGCTCGTGGGAATGTCTGAAAGTAATAAGCAACACTTTACGCATTATGAAATATATTGCAATATGCAATGCATATATATTATATAAATAAATACCACGTCCTTGCCTTACACAGAAGGGCAGCCTGTTGATCAGTGTAGAAGACTAAGTGCCTGCAAGACGATATAAATGAGCACATAATTATGTGTGTGTGTGTGTGTGTGTGTTGTGTGTGTGTGTGTGTGTGTGTGTGTGTGTGTGTGTGTGTGTGTGTGGTGTTGTGTGTGTGTGTGTGTGTGTGTGTGTGTGATGTGTGTGTGTGTGTGTGTGTGTGTCTGTATGTGCGTGTGTATGTGCGTGTGTGTGTGTGTGCGTGCGTATGTGAGTGTGTGTGTGTGTGTGTGTGTGCGTGCGTGCGTGTGTGAGTGTGTGTGTGTGTAATTATTATAGGTGCGCATGTGCAACTAAAGTGGAATTATTTAAGCATTTATTTTGAAATTACACAAATTTAAGAAAAAACACATACTATCAGAGACGGGCAAAGGCGGATGGAACAAATGACAGTTACTCTTTCAATATATTATTCTAAGAGGGAACAAGATCTGGTTTGTGAAGTTACCTTTTGCCTCCAACCTGCTCGTCAGCTCTGTAAAATCCTGCTGGGAATGTCATCTCGTCGGCATTGAAATCCAATTCGACTAGATCCAATGGTCTTTGGGCCTGGCGTCCTCGATTAGCCTGTCTGGTTAGGTTTGCTGGGTGTTGCACCGGGCAAATCGGCTACAAAGACATTATAAGTAATGATGTTAAACTCATGTTGCCGTACAACGTATGAAAATTGCAAGACAATGTGTACGCGTTAATATTAAATCTCGATGTGTGTCAAATTACGGTCTACAAATGTGTAACTTATTACCTGTCAGTATACCAAAACTGTCAAATACGTCCTATATATATATATACATATATATATATATATATATATATATATATATATATATATATATATATATATATATATATATATACAGAGAGAGAGAAAGCTACAACATTAGATAAATTATGACACAATGTGATAGAGTATACAACTTCATAAGATAATTTCTTCAGGAAATTTTTACTTAAAATATATGGTTATACTGATATCAATATCGTGTTTTTATTTAGGGTAGATTTGAAATTGTATTTTTTTACATTCAAACTCCACGTTCATCATCCTGTCTACGATGCCTCTTGCAGACGTGAAGATGTTCTCTTCATACTCTTCGCGCACGGTCCGGACAGTCCTAGCTCTTTGGATTGCTCAAACCTGATGAATGTGGTTGTTTTTGCCTGGTATGAACTCGAGTTGCCCTACGGGTTGGTATACTGTTGCAAGACAGTAAATCTGCTTGTTTCGCAGTACAACGCCACGTTGTACCTGTATTGCAAAATCCACAGTTACTAGTGTTGTACCGACGGTTTGTCGAAAACATCATTATAAACATCTCACAATAAATAATATAACATGAATAGGGCAACGCAACGTAAGCCCGACTTCCATCTACATACAATCATTTGACTTGATACAAAGCCTGTCAGTAACGTCCGTGGTGAATGTATGTCACACCTGAAGTTATTGGACACGGTGACACAGTGTACTTTCGGGATTACAGTTATATCAACGGGGGTGTAGTGATGAGATGATTTGCTGAGCACAAATGAAAGCAGGTAATGCTCTCTCACAAGCGTTAGTTCAAAAGAAATGCACACCATTTTAGCGCCACCAAGTATGAAACCGACCAATGTTGTCAATCATCTGGCATATACGTGCACTAATTCTTCAGTTTGTATTATTATTATTACATATTTATTCAGCCTCCATTATCGAATAAGAAATACGATTTTTTAAATGGTTAGTACTTTAAATGGTTTTTAAATACGGATACATAGTGTGATTGTTTAGTTGGGTTATGGGTGGCGGTGCGGCTCATGCATTCTAAACCGTGTGTTAATTAACGCGGGTTATCTGCATTTCGTTAGTCTAATAGTGACATGGCTGGCATTATTAACATCACGATTAAACACATTACCAAGTATGTTAGCGATTCTTCATTACTCAGACATTTGTCACCAAACCTCCACTTTGCTTTTTGGTATAACGGACATTTTCCAACAATCATGGTATATGTAATAAATGTGTTCTAAAATTAAACGCGCCTTGTATTATAATTTGTGTCCTTGCATAGTTGAAAAGAATGTGCTATATAATATAACATGTGCTATAACGCATGCAACTAACCTGTTCCGCACGTTCTATGTTGCCATGAGCTGCATCGTGAACAAAAAAAAGCTCCATGCCGTTGACCGATGATTCGTAAGCAGGAAAGACATGCTGGGGGTGATTTCCGCCGCTTACGATCCATGACGGGGGAAAAACGAAGCAGTCTATGCATAATATACTTTTGCACTTGTGATTATGTGAAGCCAGTGATACATCTTTGATATGTCCCCGTTTCTTAGCTCGGTCGGCGGCTGCGGATCTGACCGATAAGCCAATCGCAACTGACGTTTAACTAGTTAGGCCTAGCATTTATCTGATTGGTCCGTTCATCTAATCCAATCAACCCGCCGCGTACCCCAGTCAGACCGGTCACCGTGTGACTAATCAGCTAGAAATAGCTGATAAAGACATTAACGAACTACTTATTATATGTTATTACCGTTAGAATAAATGGCCGGCCAACTATGTACTCCGTCTAAATATAACAAAATTGACATTTGATCATCTTAAAATGTTACTCCCGCATCTATCTGATGCACATGTTAAAATATATTAAATATTATTACCATTAAGCGAAATAAATTCATGACACCATACATGCATACGTGCATAAATATTTGTAAACATGTATCCATGCATGCACACCCGTTTCCTATAGATATATACATACACATATTCATGCATGCATGCATGAATGCACGGTCAAGTGTAAGCAAACAAGCACAAGCACGCACGCACGCACGCACGCACGCACGCACGCACGCACGCACGCACCACACACACACACACACACACACACACACATACACACATCACATACACACATCACATACACACATCACATACACACATCACATACACACATCACATACACACATCACATACATACATCACACACACGCACGCACGCACGCACGCACGCACGCACGCACGCACGCACGCACGCACGCACGCACGCACGACACACACACACACACACACACACACACACACACACACACACACACACACACACACACACACATACACTAGATCAGCCAAAAGCACATGCGATATAGGAACGATACCATAAGAGGTTTACCAAATAGGAAGAGTAAGATTTCTCCAACGTCTGCTGGTGTTTAACAAATATTCTCCGAATGATACCTGTAACATATTGATTAATGATTATTCAACGATATTTTGCAGAGTAGTTAAGAAAATAATGGAAAAACAGCGTGGTCTGTTGCAGTAATCACAGCAAGTACATGTGTACTCGTAACCCTCGAATGGAGGAGCTACTCTTCCTTGTAGTAACTGCTGTGCTACTGGTAAACTGTGCTACTTAGAATCCCTTTGTTCATGCTCAATCAAATTTAGCCCTCAAAATTATATTGCATCCCCCTGGACACAATACAATTTTTGGTTGCCATTTGCAGTGCTGTTGACTTATACAGTTGCTCCAGACTGGTATCGGGTGTACAGCACATATAACGATTTTGCAAGAAATGGTATATATTCTGTTTAGTTTTTCTCTGTTTTGACTGAGAGATTTGCCCACCAGCAAACAAGACCGAACGCTATAACACTTTTAACAAATGTCTATGTGCAAGGACGCATTGAGTTTTCTCAGGAAGTACAATCTTTGCTGGCCTTTCTTATATAGATTCATTGTATTATCGTCCCACCTAGGTTTGTCATCGGTTGTTGTACCCAGATATTTATAGGAATGCACAGTTTCTATGTGTTGCCTATTGATGTTGACAGGGGTGAGCGATGCACACCTGATCTTCGTTTTATTACAACCAAGGATTGACTTAACGCTGTGTCATGCTTGTTTAGTGTTGGTCTGCTTAAATTGCGCCTCTGTCTTATTGTTGTAGTTATCTTTACACCTCCTTACACAGGCTTTTAGTTCTGCCTGAGCTATCACCTGTCTGAAATGCATATTGCTTGGCTTTCAACAATTTCTTTACCTCTTTAGTCACCCATGGTTTTTCATTAGGATATATCTTAACACATTTTTGGTCAGTATCGTGTCTACACAGAAGTTCATGTAATCAGTAACAGTGTCAACGAGATCGGAAATGCTGCTGCACGAGTCATAAAAAGGTGTCCCAGATAGTACATTCAAAGCAGCCACGCAGTTTGGCAATACCGTCATTATTCCAAACGGTTACAGGTTTTTGTAGAATTTTCCAGTTTTCAGCACTGATTTGTAGGTTGGTAGTAACTGGATAATGCTGTGGTCGGATGTTCCTAACGGTGGATTGGGAGAGATTTGTACGCGTTCTTGATATTACAGTAGCACAGGTGGATAGTGTCGTACAAGTTACGTATTGTTTGTAAGTCGGAATATAAGTTCGTAAACTGCAATCGTTGATGTCGCCGAGAAGTAATTTAGGCGCACTGGGTGATACGTTGTCAAGTTCGTTCATGTGTTGTGCGGAGCCCTGTTGAGGCTACGCCGTCGAAATTTACGGCCCCCACTACCGTCTATGTTCCTGTCGAATGTTCGCTCTTTACGCAACAAGACCGATGAGTTTCTGTGCAATCTACAAACTAAAAGAGATTACAAAGATTGCCCTATATTTTGATTCACAGAGACATGGGTGGACGCCACCATTCCTGATTCAGCCGTGCAGCCCCCCGGATTAACCATCTACAGAAGTGACCGGTCTCGCGACGAGACTGGGAAGGCTCGCGGAGGGGGTGTTTGCATCCTAGTATATGATCGCTGGGCTACCGATTTCAAGATTTTATAAAAACGTGCTCTGTTGACATAGAAACTCTCACAATTGTCTGTCGGCTTTCTGCTTGCCCAGGGAGTTTTCCATCATAATTCTGACTGCCGAGTATATACCTCCCCAAGCTAATACAGATGCCGCCGTGATTCAACTGTCTGACATCGTCAGGCAGAATGAACGTTTGTTATTGTGACGATTGATTTCAATAAAGCCAATCCGAAGAAAGATATGCCGAAGTTCATATGCAGGTGACATGTGCAACTAGGGATGGTAGAACTCTTGACCATTGTTATACAACCATCAAGGGTGCGTACCGTTCCATCCCTCGCGCACCACTCGGCCGCTCGGACCACGCCATGGTTTACCTAGTGCCGACTTACAAACAGCAATAGAAGTGTGTTAAGCCAACCGTGAATGCAATGGAGACACTTCGCGGCTGTTTTGAAGGTGGACCGTTTTGAATGCAGTGATAGGGGAGTGTTCAAAGAGGCCGCAACCGACATACGTGAATACACAGAGACAGTCAGCGATTACATCACCTTCTGCGAGGGCCTCTGTATTCCAATAAAACAATAACAAGCTACCCCAACGACAAACCGTGGTTCAATACTTATACCAAACACAAGTTACAGGCGAAACAAGATGCGTACCAAGACAATGACAAAAACAAATACAAGAAAGCGAGATATGCAGAGGAAAAGGCCGTCAACACCGGCAAGGCCAAATACCGTGACAAGTTTGAGGAGAATCTCACCACCAACAACTCTAAGAACAGTTGGCAGGGTCTGAAGGTCATTGTTGTGTTGTGTGCTATGCTGCTGTGTGTTATGGTGTAGCTGTGGTGGTGTATATAGATGTGTGGGAATGTGTGGGTGTATTTAAGTGTAGTGATGTGATGGTGTCATATGTTATGAGCGGTTCCATATTAGTAAAACATTATTAAAAACCAAGACCAGTGTGCTATATAACAAATGTGTAGCTTCTAAACACAAGACCAAAAAATACGTTCATAAAACACATATTGCACATAAGAAGCTTACGTTGGCCCAACACAAAACCAATGTTGGACCAACGTTGGATTATAGTTTGCCAACGTTGGTCCAATGTTGGCCCAATGTTAGATTATAATTTGCCAACGTATGTTGCCAACGTTGGCCCAATGTAAAATGCCAACGTTGGCCCAACGTGGGTCTGCTATCTGGGACAGGTCTTCCTTATAGGACGTTTCATGTTTACTAACACGTGACGTCACTTTCGCACATGCGCATTGCACTGGTTGGCAAAACACGCCGAGCTACCAACCAGCCAAGCCAACAAAGGCTGGTTGTAACGCTGCAATTATGAATTGCCAATATTCGTTGTACGTTAATTCTTTAGATGTCAGCGCGAGAGATTGGTATTAAAAGAAACTAGGGTACGGTGATGGCGGTGACAGGTTGCCAGATCCCTATTTTATGCAAGACAGCTGGCAAAATGATCCCGAATCTAACGTTCACCGGCGATATTGACAATTAGCCGTTACAATTACGCCAGGAATGTTCAGTCGAGCCTCGATGAAGGCAAACAATTAACTAGACGCTTACATTCAAGTGTAAAATATATATTCAACATCGGAGTATCCTGTAAGGCCTAATTTACTGGTTCCGGGTCCAGGTCCCGGCCCAGTAAATGCAGTATGTCTGCCAGCTACGCATACGCCAGTCGGTAGTGACAGTGACAGCTCGCGCCAGCCAGCCAGCCACCAGTCCTACACGCGACCAGTATAACAAAGGTCAAAGTCTGTTTTACAGTAAATTATGTTTATGTAGCTGCCACCAGTACTCATGACTAGTAACGTTTTGTGCTAATAATTAAAACGGTTCAGAACTTGAAATGAAATGCCATCCACAAACTCGGTCGTTGTTGATTGGAGACGGAGCCCAATGTTTGCGCTTGATCGCATTCAGCCAAAGTTGTCGTCGTTTCTCTTCCTTGGGAATGCGGTGAAATGACAACGAACTATCCACACGTCGACTAGTACACCCCACAACAACACACGACATCACCAGAATTGTTTATTCGCACTACTGTAAAGCGTAAACACAAGGTAAATGGCCGCCAACCAGTCGCCGCAGACGACCACGTGACTCGGCGTGTGACGTCACTGTAAAACGTCCTATAGTTACCTTATATATGGACTTACTTTTGACTCCGACTTGGAGCACGCACTCCTATGAAGATCATCTGGAATATTGTCCTCCACCTCTGGTATGTCGAGTTTCGCATATTTTACGTCTCCTCGAATTTTACTAAAATGTCCATGATTCCAGGTGATAAGGTAAAAATGTGGCTGAACACGCATAGGTCTATCTGAAATATTTACAAATTCTTAATTATAAGGTTTGTGTGCTACGTCTGTATAGCAGATATATTCAGCGCAGATTATCTTAAAGCAAACGATTACAATAGCTGCTTTGCGTGATGTATCTAAAAAAACTAAATGATGAATTTTAAATCGTGAAATAAACGACACTGTCAAAAACCGTGCGTCTTATCTGCGCCACATATAAATAACACCCTGACTATTGCCAGAGCTGCTCTGTCAATAAGCGCGAAAAAAATCTTATTGCCAAAGCAGCTCTAGCAATAAGGGCGGAAAAAATTGTTATTGACAGAGCAGAAATTAATTGATGGTGATACATGCGCGTCCGGTTAGCGATATTTTTAGCGAACACATGTCGACTTAGTAATTGTTTCAGATACACATGACACACTGGTGTCGTTTTGTGACTGATTTAGGCGATCGTGGCGGGGAAACTGAGATAATATCGAACCGCAGAGGGGCTCTGGCAATAAGGACGGAAACAATTCTTATTGCCAGAGCAGAAACCGACGCGCCCCTAGCGGATTTGTAGGGCAAATCCGCAGAGCAGCTCTGGCAATAAGGGCGGAAAAATTCTTATTGCCGGAGCATAAATTGATTAATGGTAATGTGCATGCGCGTCCGGTTGGCGATATGTTTAGCGAACACATGTCGACATAGTAATTGTTTCAGCTGCACATGACGCACTGGTATCGTTTTTTTACTGATGCAGGCGACCGTGCACGGCGGGGAAACTGCGATGAGATTGATCCGCAGAGCTGCTCTGGCAATAAGGGCGGAAAAATTCTTATTGCCAGAGCAGAAATCCGCAGATAGGGACCTGCAAAAATAGACTTACCCTGTTTATGATGATGTTTGTCGATTGTAAGTATAATAGGTAAGAAGATACAGTTGACAGAATTTAAATGTCTTCATGCAGTCAAAAATTATGGCAATTTTTACTTTCAGAAAATGTAACTACAACGCGCTACATGCGATTTGTGTGAAATTGTCAGGGTCTTCTTATTAAATATTCATCTAAGTACTAACCAAACTTCAGAAAACTTTCTCAACGTGCTACTAAGATGTAATTATCCGAACATATCGCATATACTCATCAAAATAAAAATTTAATATCTCACTTAAAAATTTACAATTCACCCGTTGGCATTCTCTGTCATCTTGGGTCTCAAAAAATGTGGTTTCACCGTCATACGATTAATATGAGGCTCTTAAAAGGAGTTTCCCTGGGCCTCCCCCACGAGCAGAAAAGCCTAGTGGACACAAATTACATCCGACCTACTGACGCGCCCCTAGCGGATTTACAGGGCAAATCTCAGAGCAGCTCTGGTAATAAGTGTGGAATAAATTCTTAGTTTTAGGTTTACTTATAACCCTCAACATTAAATGCTGCCATTCAATATTTGATTTTACCCACAATATTATTGTTATGGGTAATTTTTGCATCACCGTCCATCTGCTGAATTTTATAACCATAATTGGGAATAATCGATGACCATGCAATGCTGCCCCAAGCTTCATGGCCCTGGATGATAGATTGCATCATAAGCGATTGACATTGGAGATGTGTATGTTTTTGTCTCTGTGTGTGCATGCATGATTAAAAGCAACAACAACAACGTTTATCCTGCAATCAAAATAATTTATTGCACTTTTCAAACATTCCTGTCCAAGTATGGTTTTCTCTGGTTATCTTACAATACGAAATACTTTTAGAATGGGAAGGTAAAATGCATTAGATACTAGAGACATGATCGCTACAGGTGGAATACCTCTTCGCAACAAAGAACATTAAAATCACTTTGTGGTTATTCAATCAATAGCAATTTACAAAGGAACATCTCATCCAAACTCCCTCGTGCACCCCCCTGCAGTCCCATTCTTACTCAAAGACGAGCAATTTCTGCATAAAACTGACACTATTCTCAAGCCTTGTCCTACAGTCCACAAAGATCACGTGAACTCGTGGAGTTTCCCAACAATGACGCCTTCATAAGGCAAACCTTGCGACAGCTGACAGTCATTCGACTGACAGCTGTCAATCATTGAACTGCCAATGTATCACACTACGCTGCCAACTAACTGGAGAAGAAAGGGGAAGAAAGGGGTTGTTGTAAAACAACAAAACACAATGATACCCATCGAATGACCCTAATGAGAAGTGTGTTCCACCTTTACAGTCCGACAGCACCTTTCATTCCCAATTACCACATGCGGCACCTGTCAATCATCTGACAAATGTCAATCATCTGATATGTATCGGGTGCGATATATCTACAATTTCCAATGCCACCCTTTCATGACGACACTGTCTCCGTGTCCCCTGTGAATGCTTTAGCAGTCCCCTGTTAATGTATTCGAGTTATTTCATATGCGACTCTTTCTCCCAAAAATCGCTGAAATTTAGCTGACAACAACGGTTTGATGATACGCACTTCAGATTCTCTTGAAAAAGCTCCACGTTGCATGTATAGTCGTAGTACATTCAATAAACCATTGACAGGGAACAACATGTCGGTACAATACATGCATGATTAGCAAAATAAAATAGGTATTTTACACTTTGATACATGATACATATACACATTGTCAATGTAGAAATATAGGACACATTTGTAACTGTACATGTCCAAAATTACCAATTTACAATCCAGCTTGCATAAAGACTACCAATATGATTTTTTCTCACAGAATTCACATGTAAATACGTCATCAAATCATGTACAAATTTAATAATAAACGCACGCACAAACACAGAGAAATAAAATAACACTAGATACATACATACACCAAAATGGGTGAGATTCACACCTCTAAATTAAAATGCAAACTTAAAATGTATCACACTGGTTGAGATTCTTGAGAGAAGCCCTTTATGGAGACAATAATCGCACAGACACACTATAATACCCGCTCCTCAACATCATCCTAAAGCCACCAGCTTAGTTAGTTCCAGCACTCCAAGAAGTACGCCTTTTTGAAATGGCTTGTTCAACCTTTCCGAAGTCTAAACACCGTCTGAAATACACATCAGTGTTGTATACATGACAATATGGCAAGACAGCTTGAATTCGCCTATCCGGTCATATGATAGAAATTGCAGAACAGTGAATGAAACGTCTTCATTGGCTAAATGATATAGGTCGGCAGACATACATCAATGTTTCATTATAATCGAGTGCCAACATTTCTACTTAACAGTACACAACTGATTACACACACACACACATATATAAATACAGATATTTTGTACAAAGGAAAACACATTCTGCCTTTAAATAGGGTCGTTTCTAATGGGGCCACACAATTGAGCTTTCATGTAGGTTATTAGTCATTCGCATGTACAAATCTAACAGCACCATTTTGGGGTGGGCAGGGTAACAACCAACATGTAGACACCCCTCAAGAAGTACAGACTAAAAGAAAGAAATTTCTCGAAGGTTGGGTCCTGCTTCATAATTAATAACGCTCTTTTTCTACATTATGAAATGACCTCTCAGCCAATGTGCACTCTTACAATCATGGGTTGCTGCTCTTCAAAACTCATTTTATAGCACAGCATCAAACTGCATTATCACAGTCTCTGGAGAAACAGAGTCTACAAAGTAATGTTAACTCTCAGCAGATTGGAAAATAATATCCCATTCAAATAATTAAAAAACAATTTAAATCCCAGAAAGTCGACTAAATCAATAAAATATCTGCCGCTGAATAAAACCTTGCGTAATACACACAGTAACAAACCCGTCTATAAATAAATTAAACAGACACGAGAGCCGCCCATACAATAATAAAATTGTCGTTTTGTTCTCTCACGGGAAAAAATACGTGAAAACTAACAAACCTGACTGAACAGTTGATATCATGTGCAGTTATGTGGTTAAACAATTTACACTCTGAAACACTGTCATGCAAAAACATGGCTGTTAGACTTCTGAACTCACAAAACTGCTTAAGCAGCAGCCAGACCTATAAGGCATCATGAGAGATGGGCAAATACTGCAATGCATGAACAGTGGGAAGACTTGAAACAAACTATTAAATGAACGTCACATTTTGGCCAATGCTATATTAGTCGGTAGAGTTTCTTCTCGGAGAAAGTTTATAAATACAAACTGTGTATTAATTGCTGATTATTTTTGTCCTAAAAGGCACATTCACTTGAAACAGTTTATACTTCAGATTGAACAAACCTTATAACTTCTGCTGGTTGTTTGTAGAGCAGAATATTCTCATATTGAGCTCATACGGAACAAGTAAATTGGGCAACATAGACTTACATATGCTAGTCTTGTAAATGAATCAACAAATTCGTCAAGAATATAAACAACCATTTGAAATGTCGTCTGGATAAAAACAACTCAAACACATGAAAATCAATTGTATATGTTGCTAACATTGTAATCTGTGGGAGATATTCCATTTGATGGAAAAACAGCCAAGCAAAACAAACTGTCGCCGTGGGAAAATTTACAGCAGCAGATTCAACGTTTCCCAGCATCCACTGAGACAGAGCAACTGAACAGTATCCGTGGATATGGTATCCATGGCAACATCACCCATACAACGGTTTCCAATGCATCAATCTGGCTGCCCAGTGATTCTGCGTGAACGTCAACAAAACAGAGAGCACACCAGCATTTGTATGCACACAGATGTTATTACGGTAACCACTGCCCGTTGTTATGGTAATTGTCGTCTTGCCAGGCCGTTGGTTTCACTGTTGAAGGCACGGAAGTAACATGACGTTACAGGCAGTGACAGTAACGACAACAGGCTATTCACCGAGAATACAGAAACTTGTGGCCTCCAGTCGAACGGCGTGTCGTTGTCAAGTCCCAACACGCCTGACACTGACAGTGTCGGATAGTCGAGTTTATAAACACATAGTGTCAACGTCATTCACATCAATACACCTATGACAAGTCTGCTGTGATGAGACCAGCGCATAATCCTGTGGTCACATAGTCACATACAATTCTGATGCAACTTGTGACTTGTGAGTCAATCCACATCTCCTTGATCCATATGACCTTGACCTGCACTGGCACCAAACATGTCGTGTTCGTGCACACCGTCGAACGGCACAGCTACAACGTCGTTACGTACACCATCTCGTCGGCGTCCGAATAATCGTTGGTATAACCTTGCTTCGACTTCATGTCGTCGTTGCGTGAATACTGGTTGTAGTCCCGTAGCTCATCAGCAGTGTAGCCTCCCAGATGCTCGTAGTACGGCTGACGGCCGGGGTTCGGCGTGTTGCCAATGCCACTGTGTCGCAAGGCATGCGCAGCCTTGTCCATGTCGGCATCAGTGAGGTCGTGGGCCTCCGCTACCTCCCGCTGCAAGTAGCGGGCATCAACGTAGCTATCCAGGCCTTGTGCTTCCAACACCTACAGCAGAATGCACACACCTTCAGTATCGAATAGGCATGTTTCGGGTCAACCGATATATCTGTGTATATATATATAATTAAAATTAAGTGTGTTCAAGACGTTAAGTATGTTTGCAATGTATAGATTGTTAAACATACAAGTTCTTCATCAGTTAGAAAATAAAAGTGCCCTTTTACATGCATTTTATCATAAATCTACATTCTTTGAACAAGATTATGCAATGCAATAAATACTGCAGAATGTTGTCTATTCAAATTATATAATCTTTTTTTTCTTCAAAAGATGTGTTTCATGTTGCAATAAATAACATCCTTGTGCGTACAAACATAAAGCAAAAAAACAAGATGCATTCACAAAATGTCTAAGACGGTCATAGTACAATAAAATGCAATAAACCTTTTATTACCCCAGAAGAGAAAATCATTTGCAAGATTCATAAAATACATAAATAAAATAGCAAAAAACTAAAACATAAATACATTATTAAAACAGAATACAAACCTTAATCATGATAAAATAAAATGCCTAATCTAATATATATAATGAAAACCTAAGAGTTCTGCTCTACTGTGACTGTGTTTGTCGTCAGCCGTACTACGTGCATCTGGGAGGCTACACTGCTGATGAGCTACGGGACTACAACCAGTATTCACGCAACGACGATATGAAGTCCACAAATACATTAAACACCCTGTACCTGGGGTGGCTGGCATGTCACCACACACCACTGTGAAAATACACTGTCACTTACTGTGATTTTGGACTATACAAATCTCTGCCACATTAGCTTACACAGCCAGCTTTAAGCAGTGAGGTTGCTGCCTGTTCCAACATTTTCCACAAGATCTGCATACGGCAGATAGAAAAGTGGTACCTTTCCGAATAAATTTTCTGCACTGCCTCGGACGTGATCAGGAGCGACATTTAGCCGTTGCTTGCGAGGCGATCTGCCTGGAGTGAATACACAATCGTCATAGTCCTCTTCCTCTGGGGGATATCGATCCAACGTTGCATGTGGAACGTTCTCGTCGCTGCAGTTCGCGTAGCGATTTGACGTCATTGTCAGTGGTCGAGCTATAAGCAGACATGGGACAATTCACAATTACACCATAATTTATACTTAATCAATTACTACTGCTGTGACTGTATTGCTTGGATACTGTATACTTTCTGACAACCCAAACACATACCAAAATAATTAAAAATAAATTCTCTGTAACTAATAACCACACTTGTGTTTTTTAAAACATTGCTAATTAATAGATCAGTATTATCACTAATATTAATAAAAAATATTGGGTAACTTCTATTCAGCCCAAATCCTTAGAAACCAAGCGCAGAGGCAAATCAATAAACAATTCCAGTTGTCATCAGATTGATCAATGCGCCAGGGAGCTATTGTGGTAGGCAAGGTAGCAATAATGGTAGTCAAGCTTGTGTCAGTACACCTAAAACAATATAGTAAATATCATAGCAAAGGCCAAGACACCTGAGCAACTTTGAGACACATACCTGGAGTGTGATATGATGACCTCACCCTATTAGGAGAACAAGGAGGTGTTCTCAAAACTCGGGGATGATCAATAGACCTATGACCACCATCTGGAGCCATACCAGCTATAGCCATGGCCTGCAAAGAAAGGACACGGTCAGTGAATAAGTCAATCTGGAGTCATACAAACCTATGAATCTTATGACCCATTAAAACGTCAAGCACAATATGACCAGAGTCGGGGGACCAGAATAAGGTCTTCATTTTGGTTTGTGCAAACAGAAATTTGGCATGAAGATGAGGTAAAAGCAGGGCTTTGTAGGTAACATAAAACTGTTTGAATATCAAAGATAGTTTTGTTGAAGATCTTAAAAAAACTGAGCATTCTTCTGTTAGACTGACTCTGAATAACTTTTTTTAATAAAACATTATTCTCACACCACACATCTGACCATTGATAAATCTACACGTGGATTAAAACCATATTGCACAATCAAGGTACTTTGCAAAATAGTAACGTGGCATTAACATAATCAACATCATGGGAAAGTCAAAATTTCAGAAAGGCCCACATTTCATAGAAAAGCTTGATAATACACCATTTCAATTACTAATCACTGCATTAATAGTTTCACTACCAGTTTTATTCCGTTCACAAAAAATCAGCTGCTTAATTGTAGTTTGATATTCTTATCCTGCAATGAAGCATCTTATATTTAATTGAATTTAGCACTTCCTACATTTTCACACTTTTTGGTTATTGTATCATTGTTCAGAACCCATGTATTCAGTTCACAAAAATACAACTGACTTAGTTTTACAATATCACAATAAATAACAAGGCACAGACATGCAAAAGAAAGCAAATTGTGTATAGAAAAATGGTGACTGATCTGTCACTGATGACACTGTCACGTCTAACTGTTGCCGAGGGTTCTAACTACTGCCCGTACTGGTGGAGGGTGTATTTAAACTTACATTTCACCTAGAAGTAGAAACGTTTTTAAAAAGAATAGTGTTGTGCAGGGTGGAATATGGGGAACTATTGGGAAGTCAATTATTTATAGAGACATGGGAAGGAAGTGAGGGAATATGCATATTTTCTAATTTTACTATTCTCATTAAGAGCATAAACTTCGTGTTTCAAATTGTTTCAGTTTAAAATGTTTCAAGATTCTTATACACTTGTGTTTCACAACTTCTAGTGTTTCATAATTTTTTTACACTACTTTTGATTTACGAAATGATCTATTTCAATCATTGAAGGGACAAACACTATTGCAATAACTCAGATGAATGAATTCATGGTGATACTAAAATGAAGATACAACAAAAACTGGCAGACTGTCGACACCTTTGAGTGTATATTTTTAAAACTGTCTACTTTTTAATCAAATTTTACAGAACTACAGTAACCCAGGTAAGGTAATTGTGATATATTGTAGTGATAAACAGATAAGGAAAAATACTAATGAGTTAAAAATAAAAATGCATTATAAGGCGGCAATATATCTTACAAAGATGATAAAAAGCCACCTAAATGTTTCTCATACAGTAGATGTTATTAAAACAACAGAGTGGAAGTTTAACAAGATTAAAAATTGCAGATGTCTAACATGATTGCATCTACTGTTCTTCAAAGATATTCCAGTTCATCTTTAAACACTCATGCTGCGGGCATGCCAACCATTGTATTTGTAACAGATTAATGTGATATGTTGTCCACAAAACTGTTATTGAGCTACTACAATATATTAGTATCTGAAGGCAAGTAGACGTGCACATTGTAGTCACTGGAGTTAGTACTGGGCACACAGCAGATGCAAGTGTTAAGTACATTCAATCCTGACATGCGAAACCTTGCAACGTTGTTAATATACATACACGCACGCACGCAACCACACAATCAAGCATGCGCACACACACACACACACACACACACACACACACACACATACATCAACATGCACGCACGCACACACGCACGCACGCACGCTCGCACGCACATACACACTACAGTGAGTTTCTGAAAATGCGTTAATCAGTTGTGGTCAAGCAGCAAACTGAGAGCATTCTTCGTTTTATTTTCATCCTTGTGTCGTATCACAAACTCTGGTGACATTTGGTTAGTGGCAGCTGGTTCCATGCATGGCACAGACGGTATTTAATAGAACAGATAGACCTCTTTGTGCTTTACTAATACAGGAGTAACCATTACAGGGTGGTTACAGTAGGGAAGTGTCCACCCTATCTTCATACAACATGTAAGCGAAAAGTCATGCCCACATCAGGTCAGGTCACATGACCACTCACTCTTACCCGCTTTGATTTTTTCGTGTGTTTCTTAGCGTTTCCCTGCAACGTGGCATTTACCGAGACAGTCATTGACATGTTTGTAGAGCTTCTAACAGTTTGTGTTTCGCTTTAAATGTTCATCTTCAATCCCTTTCACACATTGTGAATCTGGTTCTTTCATGTCCAAATACGTAGTGTGTCAATAAAATTAATAAACTACACATGGTTCAATAAAAAAGTTTGTTCTTTTTCAAATATTCGAAAGAACTGCTTTTTGTCATTCATTGTATCTAGCAATTTAAGTGCTTGTTTGTACAAATTTGTTAAGTTCGTGGGAAACTATCCTGAAAAATGCAGCCAAAAAATCTATTTAACGACTGCATGTATTCAAGCAATTAAAATAACTAAATTGTCGGCTGCCCATAGACATACATGATGCAATTTGCTGATTTTAGCAAAGGAATTTTTTTTATTAAACCGACTAGATTAATTTTTTTACAAACACCTTGAAAAATCTATGAACATGATTTACAATGGATTAAACTGAATGAGTTGGGAATATTGAACGCCAAACAAACACATTATAAATATCTCTGTGCAATGGCTACTAATTCACTTTTCTGAGTAACTATTTGCAGCTTCTGGGACACATGAAATACACATATAGCAGTCTGCTATAGAAGCTTCATATTCACAACATCTGTAACAGCCAAAATTTTGTTTTATGTCTTCGTTAAGTTTAAGTATATTTGTCAAAATGCAGTTTCAGAAAGGACAATAATCCAGTACCACATCAACAAAACTATCCCAGTGACACGTCTTGAAATTGACCCTGTTCAGCATACACAATCACTGTTTTGGAGCGAAATCAATATTAAGGAGCTGAATCACATCTAGAATGTTAGTGAAGTGGTCCCCAAGTGTCCCTTATGGCCAAGATCCTTGCACAGGCAGAAGTGTCCTGGTGGTTCATCCTGGTGTTGACAAAATTCAGTAAACTTGATACCACCATTAAGGAGCTAAATTAATTTATATAAAGAAACAAAAATTTGAATTTAGTGGAACAGTCGCCAGGTGTCCGTTATAACCAGGTGTCCATTATGACCAGGTGTCCATTATGACCAGGTGTCCATTACGGTGTAATACCCCCTACATTAATGAGAACATTGTACCACACTAACCTGAGCCTGGGCAAGCTTCAGTGGAGCTGCGATTCGTTTCATCAGTGGATTCTCGTCGCTGTTTTGTTTCCCTATGCAGGCGAGTTTGAATGACGGTCCCCGCCGGTTGAACTTGCGAGGCGGTGGGGGTGTTGGTGGGGTCATCTCATTTTCTACATCGCTGTCTTCCTGCGGTAAACTGAAGCGAAACACAGAACGATTAAAAATCCTGTGATCACCTGACTGTAATGCTAAAGGACATTTCATTTGTGCAGTAATTATTACTGCACTGATTGTACCTGATTTATGTCGGACAGGCATCCTGACCTGATTAATGCTTTATTACGTGTATTTTATCCATTACGTTGACCACTGTGTAACTCATAAATGTATTTACGGACATTCACATACCATCAGCTATAACATAAAAGTACTGGCAGCTATAATCTTTTGACAAGATATACGCCCCCACGATGCCTCTGCGATAAACTTCCTAAAAAACCTAAAAGACACGTACTCCCTGTAAACAAAGGGCCCCTTGCGGAGAGTCCTTTCTCCCGCTGGCTGCGGACTGCCTGGATCGTCCAGGGACTCGCTGTGTCCGTTGCGCAGAGGCCTCATGGGAATGCTCTCGAGCGAGTCATGGCGGTCACTGCTCGTGTAGCTTGTCGCGTCCAAGGCAACGTCGCCTCTGTTGTAGCGCGGTGACATGTTACTGTGGCACAAACGTTGGGGTTAGGATCGCGACAAGCTTGTGACAGTTTAGTGACAATTGGTGGGTGTCCTCGGACGTGACCGATACGAATCAATGAGAGTGTTAGTTACTAGGGAGGTGCAGAAGCATTGAGAGGGGAGAACATTTCATTCCGTATAATGCTACCTCTCCCACCCCCACCCCATTGGGCTTAGGGATAGCTCCTTCCGATTCACAATCTTGCATTTTGACGATTGGCAGGAAAAGTTTATTTTCCGTATTACAATAAAAACTGATCACAACACCAGGTGACAGGAGAAAACCCACGGAAACAAATATGTAAAAATCCCTAAACTCAACAATGAATTCTAAAACAAATCCACAATCTCCATATTACATATGGCTTTACGTACAGTGCTTCGCACCTCTCACACGGAAACACAATGAATACAAGAGATAGAGAAACAGACGAAGAAGCAGAAATGGGTTAAGTGATGGCTGATTATACGACATGGCAGGATTAGGAAGCACTCCATTGTTGAAAACACGGAAAAGTGTTAAGGCGGTAAAGGTGACAGAAAGAAGGCAAAAGACGGTGAGAGGGTGACTGCAAGAGGTTTGAGTGGTGGTAAGACGAGGAGGGAGGGAGACATCCCTAGATCCTTGTCTCAGAAGCTGGAAGAGACAGACAAGCGTGTTACAACTGAGGACAAATAATTGACAATTAATTATTGGCAGCTGCCAACTTACAAGACAACTGGACACATTGTACGTTGATTTCGTCAGCCTGATTACGAAGATATTTACCACCAAAATGATTCCCTACCGACTAAATTCAAGAAACCTCAAAATCTGCAGGTTTGTTACATAAGCTTACTGATGTTGGTAACATTTCAGAATTTTTGGTAAATGTAAGACTAACAAATTTTTAAATTATTTACTGATTGGAATTTAAAAAGAGGAAGTTTCTGAAAATACAAAACTTCTTTGTGAAAATATACACAGGAATATTTTGAATACACAAGACATTCTGTCAGCATATTTGTAATCATACACACACATACATACATACATATATATATATATATATATATATATATATATATATATATATATACATCATAACAACATAACTAACATATGTATGATTTTTTAATACTGAGGATTGCATACATGGTATTAAATTTGAATTATTTAAATATCTGATTTGCAATTAAAAAATAGGAAAGTATAGAAATAAGAGACAGTATTTACCCTGGTCTGTAGGAGTCGTTCCCAGAGGACGTCACCGACAGTGGCTGATGGTACGGGGAGTTCGGTATGTGTCCGTCATCAAGTTGCCCTGGATTATCGCGGTATGAGTTGGCACGGAGTTGAGTCGGTGTATTCAGCGAACCCTGTGGTGTCAGGTTGGCATGACGTGACGGTTCGACCGATATCGGCGTCGTCGGCGACCGTGAAGGAGAGTTGATCCGCAGTGAACTTGTGCGGTTTGGCAGCGTTTCTCCTGGCGAACTGGTTGTTGCTTGGCTCGACCGTCGCGGCTGTAGGGCTGATAGCACTGTCCCAAAGAGACTGTGATTCCTCTGTAAGGGGGAGGTAAATATACAGATATATATATACACCCATGGTAATCTAAGTTCTACTCAGAAGAATCAGTCAAACCTCCAGTCTCCAAATTCAGAATTTCTATCTTCCATACGAACCTAACCATTTATTTTTTGGGGTTACACTTTCTATTTTGTCACATTAAATAGAATGCATGTGCCATTTGTATACTAGGTGTAAATTTGTTGTATTATTTTTACAGTATTAACATGATTTATGCGATTGTGAGTTTGATATTTTTGTTAGTTTGTCACAAATAGGCCTATTGAATGGAATACACCAAATAATGTCCAGAAATATTATATTATCCAATCTTTATATGTACTTATATAAAATATAACAAAACTGCATTAATTTGTAAATCTGCCAATATAAGCAGTGCATTATAATGAAATCACTTCTGAAATAATGACATGTGATTTTCAGATTCTCAGAGTCTCTGAGATGTAGTTTGCTGTATGTGCTAAACCAATATGTGTATGGTTTGTGAATTTGGTAGGCATGTTACCCCACTATGACAACTGGAATAATCGTTCAACCATGATGGAAGCATTCATTCATGCAGCTACCCAGCCTAGAATAAAGACTGTTTAATGTCAGTGTCATCATGACATTGTACTGCCATCGACTGTGATGTCACAAGGCCCGACACAAGAGTTGATAAAGGACATATACGAGAGCAGAGGAGCAAAGCACTGTCAAATTACCAGTGGTTATATCTATACGAAACCCAGTTGCCATGTACACAATCAACTTATTTTGATCTGTTCATGTGGGCAGGAAACCTTAGGACAATTACGCTAGGGTAATGAGCTCATATTGAAAACATAATATCATTAAAGACAACCTGTTGTTAAAGTTAAGGACTTTTTAAAATGCTAAAAAACAAGCACTCGATCATAGAGGACAATATTTCTATTGCACACCGGCCAAAGTATACTGGTGACATGTGCTGGTGTTGATAGATATACAAGATCACCACTGTTATGGAGCGATAGTAATTTTTATGATTAAAATTGTGTTTAATTTAGAGCTCATATGAATACTAGTGAAATGGTCCCAAAGTAATTTTCCATGCTTGCCACTTGGTTCCATCAGAGACAACGATAAAACACCACAAAACTACTGAGGACATGCACATCAAAAGCAGTGGTTCAGCCAAGCAAAACAACTCAAACTTTGCACCAACGTAGCCTATTATTGCAAAACAAGACATTTTTCACCATCCCCCATTTTGATCTACTACCCAAAAGTCTGCTGCAACAAATGTTTTTAGTGAATTACCATCGTGAAATGATCCGGAACTAACCAAAATGATCTTTCATGTATTAGTGATTGAATGCCATGGCATGGAGTATCTCTATATTAATGTTAAGAAAATAAAAACAAACAGCTTCTGTTCAGACTGTAAACTTTGATGCATTTTTTCTTGAAACATACTATTCTGCATGTTCGATCGGTGAAACTGCTGTGACTTTGAAATAGAAATGGTGTAATTATAAGTAACACTGAGGTATACTTTCCCCCTCTGAATGTGTTCTATTCCAGTATGCACAAATAATAACATATCTTCTTTCAAGAAGTATCTCATTTTGGCATGTTGGGTCACAAATCACCACAAACACCATCCCGTGCCCACCCCATTGATCCTGGGATCTGGGCATCTGCCACCAAGACAATTTCGGTTTTCGGATTAAATCTAACAACGACAACAAATATAATGATGGAAAAGCTTAGCGTTTCACCCATGGTACAGCCATATTAATGAATTTTAGAAAAAGGACGACTGTGCTGTGTCCTTTTTACCACTGTAAGCAGTGACCCAACAGAACATATTCTATAAATGTTACACTTTGAAGATGAAAATGCAGTCACCTGAAACATGTACACACCATTATTAAATGGTATAATAATGGTGAGCAAATAAATTATTTTCAAAGCGAACATGCAACTATTTTTGTCACATCAGCATCCCTATAGAGCATGCATAGGAAACACAGCCACGCCAATCCAATGGCACCAACTAAGAGCATGCCAACACAAGATAACCATGCCAATGCAACACACCTGCATAAAAGCAATTAAACCATCCTATTACAAGTACAGAATGTGAAGGATCTTTCTCTGCCTACAGAAGATTTCTCGGACTCTAAAAAGGTCAGGACTATTTTGAACTCACAGATTTCTCGTAGCACATTTCCTCTGTTCTTTGCTTAATACCTACTTTGTGTCTTCCAGTTTTATCACCCACATTAAAGATTAAGTAAATTGTTTTACCAACTTTATACTTAAAGTCCCTTCGGTCATCTCCTCATTTGTGTCATCTTCTCATTTGTTATTTCATAGGGATATTTTAATTGTCCCATTTTATTATATTTATTTTATCTATAATTACGTTTAACTTACTTTTACAAAACCGTACCTCGACGCAACACCTGTAAAATGGCACAAGTGAAACAGACCTAAATTACATCCCTTCTGCAATGTGGATATGCTCGTACTAAAAAACAACATAGTTTAATAATTCACAGCTGAACATTGTATTACTTGGGTTGAATCAAACCATTCTTCATCGTCTTCTTCTTCTCACATACAACAAATATCCAACTCAATCCGCTGCAAAAACCCATGCACGGTGGTACAACGCTGCATTCCTCACACGCACATGTCGGCAAGCAAGCGAAACCATCGAAACTGCGCAAGCCAACACACAGCGCCATCTGGTGGCGGTTCCTTTACCCTGTGCATCGGCTCCTCGAGTTCAAGGCTGACTTCGGGGAACTCCTCGTCCTCCAAATTCCCAGAAATCGCACGCCGAATCTCCGGACCTAGATCATGCACGGCACGCAGTCCCGCCTACGGGAACGCAAAAAGCAACCGGTCTAAACCAGTCTAAACAGGAACTCGCTCAATAGAAAATACTCTCCAGTGGTAAGTGGATCTAAACTTGTTTCGCATTGACAGTTATTTAAGACCAATAGTAAAACTATCTGTGCTGCAGCCATTAGCCTGACTTCCCTCCAGAATTACACATCACAAAATAATCAACATTTTGAAAATGATCCATATTCTTATTGTCATAATTATTATTTTGGTACTGCTTTTTTGCTGCATGTATTTCCACACGTCTTACGTTAAATATAACATGATGGAGACAACATGTTCCTAGCAAATGTCGTCAAAGCATGAGAGAAAATAATGCTTATCAAAACAACCAATTTCTCGACTGACTTGAGCATAAAGCCACCCACCTAGTTACACCATTTCAGTAGTGAGAAAATTCCCAACAGAAAAAAATAAAATAAGGAAAGGGTATTATTAAACACTTTATTATATTTATACTTTAATTAAACACTTTTATGGTATGCTTTTAATTCATAAGAAATTAATACAAATTCCTATGACCCGACGAGGCACATCTTCAACAAAATAAAATACGGAAACACATTGATCTCTGGTAGCAAGCATACTAACAACGATAATGAATGGCTAACAACATCTTCACTTTCAAACAGATTACACACTTCACTGTATAATTCACCTAAATGCTTGCTGACACTCACAGAAGCCTTTCTATGCACATCACAAGTAGTAAATGTAAACAAAATGTCGCAATAGATGCCAGTACAGCGTTGTGCAAGGATCACACTTAGAGATACATGTCTGTGCCCCTACATCGCAGGTACAACACCGCAGACCGAAAACGTCTACTCGTGAAGCTACACTGGTCTAACTAATGTGGCAACTAGACGATTCACTTCCATCAGAACAACATTGGAATAGAAGGAAACAAGAGTCTACACTATATCTCCTTCAAACAACTCATTGAAGGTGATAAAGTGTAGACTGGGGGAATTGTGAAGAGTCGCTAAAATAAAACATAAAGGCATGTCTTCGGTTTGATTTTTGGTCATTGCAGTCATTTTGTGAAAAAGGAAACCTGTTTAGTATCCTCTGTGAGGTGCCAGCTCATTTGGGCAATGTTCGATGTGCAGTTTTTTGGTAAATCATCAAACAAAAACGTTCAGTGGTACCAACAAATTGACATGTTTGTTCGATGATGTCACCAAACATTTAACAGCATGAACTTACACAAACAGACTGGTGCCAGACACGGTTGTATTTCCACAAAATGAGATGATTTTTATTACTTATATGTGTGTATATTTAACTGAGGAGTTGTGTCTGCCTGTATATGAATGTGCGTGAATGAGTGAGAGTGAGTGAGTATGTGTCTGTGTGTGAATATGAAGGAGTTTATGTGCATGTGTGTGTGTTTATTGAGTGTGCAACACTGCACTCATGTTTGCCTGAAGTAGGGCCTGTCTTAGTTTCAATGTGGCATATGTTGTTTAGGTTACCTGGAGGGCGCTAGTGTGCTCATGCCCGCCAAACTGGTGCATCTTTGCCATCTGTTCCTTGCGTTTCTTGAAGCGACGGAAGTAATCTTGGATGAGGAACGTCGCGTAGAACTTGCCAACCGTGACATCATCATCTCCTACGAAACACACCATAGGCAACTGATTAGACTCAAAGTTATATTGTTTAATTTGCTTAACCCACAAGTTGAGAAACGTCTCTTGAAGTAACTGAACCACTAGAGAGATCACATCTGGTATATTTTATTGTAAATTCTAGTTTATATCTGGAAATATTGTTTATCAAGCTAATATGTACTCACACGTGTATGCAGGAACACACACATACTTGCATATTTATCAAATATCCTACTAGATTTGGGGCTGATATTGTTTATACATTATGTACATTAACATTTGCATAAATAATACAGCTCCATTTCTGTATGAAAATTCAGAGAAATTACTCTGTTATGTTCGAAAAAAAAAAATTCAACAAGCATGTCATTAATATTGTAATTAATGTTACTAATATTAATTACAAAGCAGTAGATTGACAAGTAAATTCTGCAAATTGGTTATATAAAAACATTCAAAAGTGTTTAACAACAATTTGAAATTTGGGATTGTTTAAAGGTATAACACACTAGAAAGCATGTACAACACAGTATACTTGAGACAAAAAACTACAAAAATTAAAGTATTACCATACTATATACATACATACCTTTTACATGTAAATATATAAACTAAATTAAAAATATAGATATAAATAAACTCAAAACCTTTTTTAGAATATAACCAGAATTGTTGTGGCATTTTCAAACATTATCAAATAAAAATGCACAACAATGTACAGGTTTTAACATGACCCTAACATGACCTAATAAACAATAATATATATATATATATATATATATATATATATATATATATATTACACACCAACATATATATTATGATATATATATATATATATATATATATATATACATACATATATATATAAATTTATTTATATTTTTATATATATACATATATATTATATATATATATATATATATATATATATATATATATATATAATACACATATATACATACATACACATATATACACAATATAGCAAGCGCAAAACACTGTCGCAAAAGAAGGAATAAATAAGTTGTATAGTACATCACCCGGCAGTCACATGACACAAGAGCTGCTCTTTGGCAGGTCGGAGGTCATGCAAATGACAGTCTGCATAGAAATGTTACATCGGCCTGACATCTGGCGGAGAGTAAGCGACAATGAGACATGATAACGGCAGGGACAGAGGAGTCGTGGACACCGACGGCTGCAGAGGCTGATAAAATGTATTTTATGAAGTCATTGAAAGAATGAATCAGATTTCCCTTTAACGTTTCCGCTTCTTATAAATATTTATTTGTGTTTATATACCAGAGCCAAAAAGTTAAAAATAATGTATTTTTGAATGTCATTTTAAATAAATTCATTACAAAAGACATTAATAAAATGTTGTAGAATCTAGTAGATTTTTCGTAATTTGGCATTCCGTTCCATGGATATTAATTTTGCACGCCTCCCGTCTGCAGAACTGTGTTCACAACTGGTCTGTATATAAGTAAAACTACCAACTACACAGCCCGGTGATTCCAAATTGGACATTTCTCAGGGGCATTGCCCTGTTTGTGATAAGGAGATGGTAATAATTACAACAAACCAGCAATAAGGTAATGGTTGCAATTATTACAATAAAGCACTGATTTCGTGTAATGGATTTAATTACTATCACCAGAATGATATGGTTTAAGCTGACGATTCTAGACTTTGGTTGGTTTTAATCAATATGTAAGAATTTATATTTCAGTATGGTTATGGTATAAGTCTTATCTTTAATGCAGAATGACAAGCATGATTATTTAGGCGGTAACATTTTCATTTAATTATTTAATTGATGTTATTATTTTTAATTAGGTTTTCATTTACATTTACGTACACAATAGATATTTTGTTAGTCAACATTAATATACTAAACTTTATTAGGATGCTAGTTTGCTTTGCAAAATAGAACAAAATAAATAGCCTTGTGGAAGAAGCTGGCACAAGTGATCATTATAAATATAAAACATGAAGTGTGCCAAAGTGATTTCATACAACTAAACGTTTAAACTGTGTGGTAGGAGACACCTAAACAAACCACACGGATGATCAAAACTTTTGTAATATAATATTTGCTGATTTGTATGTTCAGTTTTCCTTATAACATGAACAGTTGACTAATATTTTATTAAACGAAGCCAATGTTGAATACTCATAAAACATATTGTTTCATCTGTTGCACATGCAATACATTTTATGAACGGTCATCAGTGCTTTGAGTGATACAAACTAAACTATATGCAAACTATGCTGCGTGCAAAATAATAAGCAAACTAAATAGATAGAGTAGTAAACTATGCATGCAAATAGCGTTTGTCTATCAACAGGGGTGAAGCTCATCTATGTAATCTAACAGTAACGGTGTCATCGCTGTGTAATTCCACACCATAGTATTAATGGAATCTTGAATTGGGTGAAAGTGGTAAAATCAAAAGATTAGAAGGACTATTGCTTGTAAGACAACAGAAACATGTGGCCCAGAATAGACCTATTGTGACATATATTTCAGTTTTGATCTTTCTTTTGTACACATATTCTTTCTTTTTCTTTTTCTCAGTTCACTGACCAATTATTGGTTAATCTATCGCAGTTAGCTCAAATAAATGCATTTAAAATGTGTTATGCTTTAGCTACAACTACAGCATGTAATTCACTTAGACTATGAATCTATTACAGAAGTAGATATAATGTTAGTAATAAGTTACATGACACAATTGATAGCAGAAACAAATAATAAATGTGCTTGACAAAGACCTGTTCTAAAAACGTTATGTCATTTTAATTAGCTAAACACCACTGTATTTTGGGCCAATCATAACTGCAAATAAACATTTGCGTTCTGTCAAAAAACAATGCAAACAAAAATATTTTGAAACAATTATATTTATCTAGTTGTGCGAATCTGTAACAAATTCTAAATTCTGTTTTCAGACACCATTTCAAAGAATAATTAAATTTGCGTTTTATATCAAATAACGACATTAACACTGTTACAATTTAAAACATCCTACACACTGGACAGTACAAAATCAACCGACCTTTTGACCCCGCCTTACAATGCAGTTGTTTTCAGGGTCTAACATGATGTAACCCTGGGAGCAGGGGATGCCTGCGGGCTTGGAAATCCGAGTAGGAATCACTGAACCGTAAAGAGGAAAAACTTACTACCGGCGGGAGGGACCACTTGGTCAAGTAACTTCATGTTTGTCCGCTTCCAGATCTTCTTGATAACGGCTCGCAGTTCCTCATTTGCCTGGTCAATGTTACCTGTGGGCAGCAAGACAAATATTAACAATTGGAGGCAACAATTATACTAACATCATCATTTACTAAATTGTTTACATAATTGTGTACATTGTGTTATTATCGCAATGTGTACTTTCTAATCTGCTGATCTGTTGTAGTACAGAGGTCCTATATACGCTGTGTTGTAATGTAACTTTTACATTCGTAACCTATTTTTACTTATACATGTAAGCACCCCTGAATTTACTTTGTAAAGATATGTGGTGTTGAAATCAAATTGAATTAAAAATTGTCATCCATTTGTCAGCCACAATCACCATGTTGATCCTTTTCCACATTTAGCCAAGAGACAGACTACCGGGTAATAGAGATTCAGTATAAAAGGAAGATTAAAAAAATAAATTATAAATAATTTAAAATGATCACTCCTACAACCTAATCTAACTATGGAGGTTCTTGTGGCACTAATAGAAGTAAATTGAATAATAATATCAGAGATAATAATAAGTTAACTTCTGTTGTGCTTAAATCCTTTGAAACCAAACTCAGGGGTGCATCAGATAAAAGGGCTGATCAATCTGAGTCGTTATATGTTCGAATCATGAACAGACGGATTGGTATGCCAGGGAGCTATGATGGACAGGCAAAATTATAAAGGTATGTTTTTAAAAGACGACAGAATTGTGTAATATTTTCAACTGATTTAATACTAAAAGGAAGCTTATTCCTAATAGTCGATGCAGCTACAGAAAACGCCTTAGTCCAAATGTTAGTATTTATTCTAGGGACAAAGAAAATTTATATTATATCAATATTGTGGATGCCAGATGGGTTAATCAGTGGCATTTTGATGTTCAGAAGTTTGCATGGTTACGGTTGAGTTGTTCCCATATTAAAAACAAATTATTAAGGACATTTCATGCTAATTATTACCATGCTTGGCTGATTATAGATAATGTAACTTTTTATTCTAATTCACCTAATAACAATCTTTAAATGTGTCTTTTAAAAGTTTGAAGTCTTACATATTGCATAGCATTAGAATTTGAAACAAATCATTTAATACATTTAATACATACCTTCTGTTTTAATTCGTAATGATGTCCGTACAAGGGCAAATAACGTAGCGTTGAACATGACAGTTCCATCACTATTCAGTGGCATGTTCATTGACACAAGACGCTGAAAATCATCAAACAGTCATACACTTCTACTCTGGCAAATTTATTGGTAGTGATTAAATAAATGTTGATAATTATATCTTTTACAATACGATAATCTGTACTATAGATTATGGCCTGCTACTGACGCTGTTTATTGTAGCTTATTACCCACGCAATATTTACTTATAATATCCCAAACTGATTGGCAAATGTTGTCACAAATGTTCAAAACATGTAAAACAATTTACACAATCAAATAAGGGTCCACAACAAATCCTAAAATCAGTAGAAACACTTAATCACCAAAGAATTTCAAATTAAAAAATAAACATGTTAGGCCCTAATTTTCTTTTGAGTGTCAACATACTTAAATATTATTATTTCACATAGTACAATACTAAACAATAATGAACCTATCTGGAGTGGAACTAAATAAATACATAAGATATATCTGAATGAGTCTGAAGTCTTACCTTGCAAGCGACTCTGTGTGGACATAACTTGCCAAAGCCCAGTGGAGGAGAGATCTTTCTCAGCAGTGTCACAACATCAAGATGTTTAATGCGACCTCTGTAAAGATGAACAAACAAAGTGGACACAAACACAATGACAACATTCATGACACAGCCATGTTTATCTGCTCTACATAACAAAAATCTACTTGAAACAAACAGTATGATCATCTAAAATGTCACTAGACTTTTTCTTAATATTTATATTATTATAACAATCAATGTTTTTTTAAACCATTGACAATTATCTGCCGTCCCAGATTAGAAAACAAGCTCATTTTCAATAATAAATATCGTCTACCCCCGGTGGTAGTGTAAGAAAAACTTAATAACTCTCACCTGCCATCTTTATTTCAAGTAACTATTTTACAATTACAATCACACCTTCAGAAGTTAAAGAATCTGTGGGACATTACCCAAAGTCAGGGTTACCACAATATATGGAACGGACGGACGGACGGACGGACGGACGGACGGACGGACGGACGGACGGACGGACGGACGACGGACGGACGGACGGACGGACGGACGGACGGACGGACGGACGGACGGACGGACGGACGGACGGACGGACGGACGGACGGACGGACGGACGACTAAGGATGGGTCAGGTTTGATTTTGTCATTAATTTTGGCGAGCAACTTGGGTGCGGCCAAGTCTATTGCACTTTGTGAAGCGCCGAAGCCAGGGTAAGTCTATGTTAGGCAGTAAATTAACAAACTAACAAATTAACGAACAAAACATCACACATCCAGTATCTTTGCACGGGTCACACACCCTCCTAAACAACCCCCATTTTCTTTTGAGAGAGGAGGAATCAATCCAGTAGACCTACTTTGCTTCAGGGTCATATTCCGACCAGAGCCGCACGAACTCATCAAGATGATGTGGGCCAAGAATTGACCAATCACGCGTCAGGTAGTCAAAGTTGTCCATGATGACAGCGACAAACAAGTTGATGATCTGTGAAAAAGGTCAAAGGTCACATTAAGGATGAGAGATCAATTTTTAACAGCTGGTTATACTTATGGTAGTGAGATTGACATAAGTAATTATTTCTTTTAAGATTCTACTGTTGTGTTTACCCTAAATTAGGATATCAAAGTTAACAGAGCTCAAAGTGCCTGATTAGTGTTTTACTAGTTGTGTCATTACTTTTGGCCCAACTTCCGTCAGTTCAATTAAGGGCTCAGTGGCCAGATCACTGGATTCTCTATCTGGGTTTCAATCCTGTGCTCCTGCTGTGTCAAGCCAGAGTTAATACATCCGAGCTGGGGCTCTTGAACACATAGCGCCCTGACATGGATGGTACAAAAACTTAAAACAGATACCATACTAAATGATGAGACAGACTGAGCGAGATATGTGTGCGTTTGGTTCCATGGGGGAGTGCCCCAGCCCCTATCTAAACACTTGGGTAAGTTCACATATTCTGCAATGCTCCAGTTTGTTGAGCTGTATAAATGAATGCCTGGCTGTTGAGAATGGTAGACATTTGTGTTAAAAAAACTAATCTCCCTTTTCCCAAATTAATCATGTTGCAATACAGTTCTCCAATAAGAAAGGTATTGTTCATGTCTCCAAGATTTTGACAGAGTGCAAAATTATATACATACTTTGAAGTGCTATTTTTCCAAAACATGCTATGTTTCACTCAACCGTCTGTGGGCCTTTACCACGTATTGCAAGCTTAAAATAACAGTGCTCCAAAGTAAGTATAAAACCTATGTCTCTACAATGGAAATAGGCAGACAATGTCTACCCATGAGGAACGAGGACGCGGCACTCACGAGGAAGGAGCAGAGGACGTAGAAGGTGATGAAGTAGGGGAAGGCGAAGCTGGTGCCACACGTCTTGCCGCGGTCGTCAGACTTGTTGTCACACATCACGTGGGGCTTGTTGGTGCACGCCATCATGACCTCCTGCCACGCCTCACCCGTCGCTGACCTGTCACGACACAGTGACACGATGACACGATGACACACCGACATTGAGAGGAGACCAGAAAATTGAGAGGAGATCAGATAGAAGTGTTTAAAATGTTGAATGATTATGGAAATATTGACAGAAAGATTTTTTTCTTCGTTAAGGAAGATAGAAGGAGTTACATTAGCAAAGGAGTTTTGTACATTAGACATTAGAAAGTTCTCATTTTCATAAAGAATCATCACACAATGACAACGTGATGTACACACACTTGGTTGATTTATCACTACCAGACCTGAGCTAGTTTTTACTAGGAAACAAAGCATAATACAAATGTGTACTTTCTAAATAAATAGTTACCCACCTGAACAACACCATGACGGCTTGTGGGAACGTCTGGAAGTTGTTGTTCCGGTGGATTGGTGTTGTAGGATCCAGTGCAATCTTACCAAACACCTGTATCAAACAGATGGCAATCCACGTGGTACCATCGAACAGCCACATTATTACATTACAATGACTAAGTAACAACCTGGGAACACTGAAAGTAAAACAGCTCCTTACATAATAAACTGGCAATTATGTCACATATTATATTTAATTACTGTCTTTTAACTTACATACACACATAGATGTATATGTATATATATACATATATATATATATATATAACACATATATATATATATATGTGTATATATATATATATATTATATATATATATATATATATATTATATATATATATATATATATTATATATATATAATATATATTATATATATATATATATATATATATATATATATATATATATATATATATTTATATAATACTTATATATCTACTTTATTGCTTTTGTCAAAAACTTAAGGACACTTCAATGCAGCGTAGTAGGCTGCACTTGTAGCACTTACTGTGAATGACGCATGTTGGGAGATTGCGGGGTCAGAGAGGTGTCTACATTACACAGACAGGTGTCTACATTTACATTACACTACACGTCAGTGTCTTATAGCCATTCCAGACCAACCACCCAGTGTCATCCAACTGCCCAGGAAATTAACCCATTTAAAGTGGGAGAGTCTACAACATATGCATTGGACACAGTGCTATTTTTACTTCTACAGAGAAGGAGACTGAAGACACACCTGCATGCCAACGACGGCGTAGATGAAGAAGAGTAGGACAATGAGTAGAGCGACATACGGCAGCGCCTACAACAGAGTCACTCTCACGTCAGTACAGCTGTCTCAATGGTGAATCCGTCAAGTTCACAGTGACAGTGAAGGAAACTTACAAATGAATAAAAATGACTAAAACGACCCTTTACAGCAATCAGTAATATCACGTCAGTAGCTTACCAAGATAACGTTGAAGACAACAGATTTAACATGCTCATTGCGATCAAAACCCACATGTGTAATTGTTTAGGTTTGTGAATAGCCAGACCAACTGAAGGATTATTGATTTAAAGATCTTGGCCAGTAACCTGCCTAGCTTACAATACTGGTTCCCTTAAAATCGACCTCTGACTCCTACTAAGGTATTGCGCCATGCCGTTGCCATGACAACGTGCCTGGAAGGACTTGATGAAGGTCCACAGCAGGGTGCGGATGCCCTCCCCTCGACTTAGCAGCTTCACCAGGCGCATCACTCGGAACAGTCGGAAGAAGTTGATGCTGATGATGTTGGTTCCCTCAGCCTGAGACACAGACACAGATGGACCGACCACTCATGGGCAGGGTGAGTGCTGACTGAGGACAGCACTGACTTAGTGACTAGACACTGGTATTGGTAAATATGCCTGCAGTGGAGTGGTGGTACATATATGTATAGATGTGTACTTTAAATCAATAATAATGTTATGGTGTGTGTGTGTGCGTGTGTGTTTGTTTGTTTGTGTGCATGTGTGTATCTATATGCATGTGTGTGACTTTATGTGTGTGTGTGTGACTTTGTGTGTGTGTATGTGTTTGTTTGTGTGCATGCATGTATCTATATGCACGTGTGTGCATGTTTGTGAGCATTCATTTTTGCATGCGAGCATGCATGTGTTAAATGCACACATATATATGTATAAAACACAGATGTAATACAATTTTATTATATACATATTATCTGCATGAATATACCAGATATCACAACATATTAGCCGCATGCACATATATACTAGTAATATAATAACATGTAGCTTCTATCTGTAGCCTCACCTTAATTAAATACATACCCGGGGGAACCCCTGATATTTTATTTTGATAGTGCAGCACAATTTATGTACTTATGATATATTCAAAACAACTGTTTTCATTTACCATTAATATACTGTACATGTACATATTTTACCAAAAACTAAAATGTAATTATCAAATGAAAAATTTGCTTCTTAAAAGCAATAGAGCAATCTCCAGAGAAACAGTGTGTGGAAAAAGTAAAGCGTTTTATGCTAAGAATTCAGTGAAATGTATGTCTTATGGCATAACGTCTGCCAAGGGAGAATAATGTATACAAGAAGCTGATGCGATGTGGCTGCGTGCAACATATGCCAACAAAATGCACCAATGTCCAACATGCTACACCACAGTTGGTGAACAAAAACTACTGTTCTGACAACATGCCCCTGTTCTGCAGCAAACAGCTGCTCCGCAGTAAATGTGTCTCCCTGTCCCAGCATGCACCACTGGCTTATGATTGGATCAATGTTTTGGGTGGTTGAGGACAACAAAGCCACAGGGAACATCGACACAACATTGGTTTGGCCAAAATATCAATTAATTAAACTATTTTCAAGCAATATTCACAACTGCACTACAGTTATTGATTCACTATGGTACAGTGGTATACAACATATATAGCAATACAGCACAGTCTGGTAGTTGCTATGAGGTTTGGTACATAACTGGCTTTTCGTGAAAAGTGTATCCAACTGTAGTGTTAAGAAATACTACCCATTTATTTTTTTAAATAGACAAGAGTATCTAAGTCACAAGTTATAAAATTCTTAGTCATCAAAGGTCGCTAGGTAACAAAACAAACTGTAGAGAATAAATACAGAACGTGTGACTTAAAGGGGCATAAATCAGGATTATGGAGAGGATTATACATTATTTAAATGACGGAAACCCATTATAGAGTACCAAAGGCATACTTAGTTGAAGTTTTGAATAACAAAGGTTCAGTCCATTTAGTCTTAAAAGTGTTATTGTAGATTTATTAATTAATTAATAATAGTATATACATATAGTTGTTGTTATTTATTTTATATTTTAACAATTAATAGTGTAACTGGCGAAATGTTTTCGTTTTTAATACAATGTTTAAAATGGACAATAAAGTCTTATGAATCTTTGTATGTGTATATATATATATATATATATATATATATAATATATATATATATATAATAATATATATATATATATATATATATATATATATATATACATATATATATATATATATATATATATATTATGTATATATATATATATATATATATGTATATACTTATATACATATAGACATACAGTCATGCACCACATAGTGACATACTACTTTACTCCCGCATATTCTATTACAAACTTACCTTGCCAAAAAACACAACTTCCATACCAACTCCACAATATAAAGACAAGGACTCCCTAGGTAATCTCTTGTCACTACGTCGGAAACGGTGAGACGGACAACATTGATGGGGCAACAACTACTTGTCTCTAGACACCCTACCACATGTACTGACAACACAGCTTCCACCAGAGGCCGACCATTATATATCACAAACCTCGTGTATTTCGTCTGTCTTATGGCGCTGAATTTGCAAAGCGCAAAAACCAACGATGGAAGGCAAACAAGCAAAAACAACATTCGGTTAGTGAGAGGCACTGCCATGCATCTGGCGGTGTTAGACTAAATTGTCACTAGGATTGTTTGGGGATCATTCATTGCATAAAAGAACAATACATGTAAGCAGCATAATTTCATATTTTAATTATAGATTTTACTGTCTAACTGAGAGTATGGTATATTGGTAACTAATAATTTATTAAATATGTGATATCTTGGTCTACCAGAGTCTAAATTTCAAGACTATATACCTAGAAGCTCTATATGAATCGTCATGACCACTGAATGTTTCAGAACGTTCAATTTGTTCTAGATCTTCAATCAGGAGCATTATCAAACACATTTTTTTATCAAACATATTCCTTTTGTTGATTCTATAAAAAGCTAATCTCCTTGTTCTAGCTTTTGAATAAAATTAATCTTTATATTTTGAGAACACTCTTCATATTTCGATAATAGCTTTGTAATCTATACAGTCGCACTAAATACTTAACAGATGTTATCCTTATAATTCTGCTGTAACATACTTCCACGTGAATAACTATGGCAATGTTTATGATTTTTGCTGGATTAAAACCTAAACCCCAGCACTTTGGGACATGTAATATGATTCTACTTTCTTTTCTACAATGTGCCTTTAGACAATGATATGTTTAGTCTCTTTAATGTATGTTTAGGCTTTCCATGGAAGCAAATAGTGGGCACTAATGTACCATCACTTGTTTCTACCACACTATACTGCACAACTAAATACAATGAGTTATTTTATTAGTAAATACAGAGTACAGTTAGCTCCATCACTTAGGCTGTTAACAGATGTTGTATTGTCTCCATGGACGCAAGAAAGTTCTACGTAAAATATTTGTTCAGATAACAACTGATTATTGTTTATTTTGCTGACCCTGCATTTACAACATATGCAAAATGGTGTTCTTTTCATAATATAATCCCTCAAACACACATTAAAAAGTCAACATTTGTTTGTCTTAATTGCATATCCAGAAACATGTTTCTTATGTCTTTCAGTGTTTACATTAATGTTGATTCTATCCTAAAACTTCCCTTTCCGCTCCTGCTAAGACATTCATAAAATAAAGCAATATGCATTTTCATAATGTGACAATATGTTTTGCAGAAAACATTTTGCCTGCATTTAGCAGCACATGCAGCGCAGCATGGAAAATATGTCAATATTTCACATTTAAAATGTCGACATTCCATACATTCCAAGCATTTCAAATGTTGACATTTGAAACATTCCAGACATTAATCTCGGGCAACAAACCATGTTTTCCGCGTTTAAACTTGGTCTGTGGAGGCATAGTTAAAAACACAAACAGATAGAAAATAAACATCTATTCAGCTCTGGACATGCACAAATTCAACTGCATCAATCACTCTAGTTAGCAGAAACTGCTAATCCAACTATTTCCATCGCAACACTAACAGACAAAACACAACTTTTTTAAATGCTACACTCGTCAGCAACTGCATTACGTAATTCTGAATCATCTAAAGGTCAATTTCACACATCGGAGTTATTCTGTTGACAGTTGGTATAACCAATTATTTGCTTCTGATTCTATTTTGTCATTCTAGTCGGGGACGTTTGCCAACTGATAGGGTAAGCAATTCCATAATGCACTGCTATGATATGATCACTACCACAAAATCAGTGCATTTGGGCAGATAGATATCACAATTCATTCTGGAAATGCAACGAAAGTTTTCGCCAATAGCTGCATAGAACAATTCATCATCCATCATTAGAGTATGCCTCCGATGTGTCAAATTGCAATTGTCAACCTCAAGAACATATTGTTTTTTGCTCTTTTTACTTCAAAGTCTTACTGGAACATGCGCTTATGAACAAGCATGGAGCTTTTCGTTTCTTAAATGTCTAGCTATTCTTAGATGTAGTAAAATATACATTGACAATGATCGACAAAACTTGAAGCAATATGAAAAAGACAAAAAGCATTTCATAGATTTTCATCTGATAAATACTGCATATTCCCTATTAGACATGCAAAGGATAGACGGTTTATTAGATAAACTAAACAATATCTTTGGAAAATTTATGGATGTGTAGATAACTTCCATGTATACAAATATATTCTAAAATGTGTATGCTGTATTTCAAATGGCAACATTTATGATTTTCAAACAATTACCAAAAACTGAAAAATATATATACTAACACCAATATTTGTTTACTAAAATAGTGTTGACAATATATGGTGCATGTCTAATAGGGGAATGCCACTTCTATGTCTATCAGGGTACGATTTCATGTCTCAAATCTATACTTAATCTCCTCTTTGCAGAAATAAATTAAACAAAGGAAATTACACCTGACTGAACAATAAGGGGAAAATAAATAAGTAAATACTGAAATATATGGGGAGGTAGGTCAACTAGATGACTATACCTTCACCTGTTTCATCCAAAAGGCACAGCAGGAACAGGCACATTCATAAATGACACACAGGGACACGGAGTAGCTACCTTCCCTTGTTACATTACAGCAACGTTACCTATTGGTTCTTAAAGTTCGTGTCTTTCTGATACCAAGATATTCAACCAACCATTAGTCTATTGAAGGCGTGGCTTGATTTTGTTTACCAAATTATCCATGAACAGTCAAGGAATGCAAATTAATATGTATATTAATATATAATTTATGAAGTGTTGAATTTACTTGTCATGCACATTACATTACGAAGTAATTTGGGAGATGATGACACAAAGTGTGAGAACAAATGCAGAATGAATAATGTCTTTGGTGTTGTGTTCCACAGTTGAGTACTTTTAAAAGCTCAGCAGAAAATTTAAATTTCCCAGTGTACTTTGGCATATACCCCACCACCCATATTGGCATAGCGACCTTATGGTTTTTGTCAATTATCATACAAACATGGTGGCCCCATAGGACATGACTGTGAGTGAACCTCAGCACCTGGAGTGAGATGCACTTACAGTTCCATTTCATTTGGTTCCTCAACAAAAACCTAACCCCTATTTACATTGACTGCAACAACTAGGTGATTGACTGACAATGCATTTTATGTTGGCTTAGTACAAGTCACAGACGAGAACAGCTGTAGCTATGTAAGTAGTTAAACTGGCCTGTTGTTATCTATGATAACAAGCAATCACACAGATGTAAGCCTTAAACGATCATGCAACTCTTAAACATACATATTTCACTTTCAGTCTACTGATAATTACCCCACTTAATAACAATAATGTTGAAAATGTATTACATAGAATATTTGAAAATACAATGTATTGAGCATACTGGGATGCCATCTATTGGCTTGGTATGGATGCACTTGAGAAATTAAGGGAAGATGATTGTTAGATCATAAACATAAATGCTAACATAAGACATATCTAAACCGCACAATCTAAGTACTCCCCAGAATCGGCCAGAATTAACACATGCACCTCACAACAGATGGCGCTACTAGCGCGTAGTAAGAAACGCCTCGAAAGCGGCCGGTACTTACGTTCACCTCGGTATATATGATGTCTATAAAGCTTCCAAGCACAATGATGAAATCAAACACATTCCACGCATCACCAAAGTAATTCTGTGAAGAAGAAGCAAGCATCATCATAGGCCGGGGCCAAGCATCGCACTCTCCCGCTGCGGAGGCTGCTTCAGGCATGATGATGGTGTTGGGGAGGAGGCTGGGGAGCGAAGGACGGGAGAGGGAAAGTGGTGGGTGAGGTGTGAGGGTGGTGTCTGTAGTCAATAGAGAGAGGGTGACAGAAGGTAGGGAACACTAGGGTGACAGCAACGGGTGTATGATGTGATGTTATAAAAGAGTGAGGGATAACAATTGGGCAGGAGTCACGGAAGAGGAAGAGTGGTGGAAACAAGAGAAAAGGTAGATGGATATGACCGAGGGGTGAGAAAATATGTGGAAGGGTGACATGGATAGAGTAGGAACTTATTCTAAAAGGAAAGCAGCTAGAAAAGTGGCCTGAAATGTGGGCTGATAGGATAACAAAGGGATAGATTGGGAAGGAGAACAGGGAGTGGAGGGCGACACCATGGGGTGCCAGACAAAATTCACATGTAAAAGCACATGAATGAAGGGGAAAAGTAGGTAGGAATGGATTACAATTTGAGGGTGACTAGTCTAGGGTGCTCTGGGTTGGATTATGGAGGGTCGGATATCAAGCAAATATCCAAAGAAGAGTTTCTGATTAGCCTCAAAACCTGTATGGCAAAATCATGAAATAGGTTAATATTAAATTTTGCAAGATTAAAATTCAGGCGAAACATGGAAAGGCCTTCTGTATTTGAAGTACCGGGGTACCTTCTGTATCTGAAATGTTGGCAATTTTGTTTTGTTTGTTTTTGTTTGAAAAATAAATCAACTATATTGCATTTTCATGACAATTGGAAGCTTGTAACATGAACTAATTTAACAAATGAGGACATTGCTGTGGTAATAATGAAAACTGAAGAAAATTGTTGCGAAAGCGTCTGTATTAATACAAAGCGCTACCTTATATTCAGTTAGTAAAGAGTTTCAATCCAGCTCCATGTTAAATGTGTACGTTCCCGTTAACATAACGGAACAAGACATGTAGAACATTTACACGTTTAAGATGGAGCCAGTGAAGTTAATTTTCTAATCACATGCCGTGAGAACAGCTGGAAACAAAGTCGATTAATGAACGAACACACACAAGAATTAACAACGAACTAAACACAAACATTTAAGTTGTTAAAGGCAGACCAAAACAAACAAACAAATAACACCAAACATTAGCACACTCACGGGGCGGGCACGAATCAGGTGGCTCCACACTGTGGCCAGTAACCAAACTACCAGTCGTTATCACTTACTGCCAGTTTGGACGCGGCTATGTCAACTAGACTGCCCACTACGATTATAAAATCTAAGACGTTCCAAGGGTCACCAAAATAGTTCTGTCAAGGACGAAACAGAAACGAGTGTGAACAAAGTGTAACAGTACAGACGGAACACGATCAGTTGTGAAAACATCAACCAAGTAATCTTCTACTCTTTGGAAAAACACCGGAATCGTGTAACGGCTTCAAAATCTCAGTAGTAGACAAAATCAAACCAAAGCCAAAGCACTGGCCTAGTGTAACAGTAGGGTTCTCCCAAACTCCTACAGGCAAAATAAAACTAACTCTACAAGAACGTAAAGTTGAAACACATACATACATACATACAACTAACACTGTTTGTACAACGAAAATGCAGCGTACAGTTTCCGAGGGAACTGAAACGATGTTAATTTAAAACGCGGTTATTTTCAAATGTTCTACGAAAAAATAAGTTAACGAAACAAAAGAAAATTAACGTAAAATTACAACATGTATACAACATATAAACTTTGCAACGGTTTCTACGCACAGTCATGTACAACATTTAAACATGAAATATATGTCACAGCAAATATTACACAACTTACATCTAGCAAACATAACAAGTCATATTTACTTTATATATTACAAAGGCTTTTACAATTTCCATGATATTTTATATAATTATTTTTAAATTGCATATATATATATACATAATTACATGATACATATATATTTATATATATATATATATATATATATATATATGTATATATATATATATACACACACAAGATCAAACATGGCTACATAATTACTTTAAAATATGCATCTGAAACAAAATATAAATGCGATAACATCCTTCATTACAAAGACAGACATATTGAGAATATTGGTATGAACATGACAATAACAAGTTATTACATACAAAATTGCAGCAATATTTATTTGCAAAAGACTGCATTTTCAAGGTTGCAAATTTATGTTTTAACCGTAACGGAAAGGGAAAGTTAAGGGACGGTACCTTGATTCGGAAGGCCACAAGTTTGAGGATGAACTCAACAGTGAAGACGCCTGTGAAGATCATGTTCATGTAATCTAAGGCATTGGCGTATTCCTCCCCCTGGCCGTCAAACTACGCACAGAAACACTCATGTTCAACACGGTCGAGAGATCCCATCCATGTTACATTATTAGAACTGGTGTACATCCACTCGTTGAGGAACAGTGGTGCCCCCTGGTGAGTATATCTGGTTAGTCAGTTCATGTTTCCAAGGGTGTGCATTGAGCATGTTAATAATACTACATTTTATTTGATATAGTGCCACATCCGATATCGTTCATGACGCTTCGCAACATACTGAAATATATAAAATTGTAGAACTGCAGTAATGAAATAAAAATATGAGCTACAAAAAAATTGAAAACGGGATATTATTCTCAAACTAAAGTTCCACAGGACTAAAGGAGTCGCACGGGCAATCTCACCAGATATTATCCACATTGTTTATTCTATGTGCAGCTTCAACACAACTACGTACCTTCATGGCGAGTGTGATTGTATTGAGCATGATGAGTCCAAACAGGCAGTATTCAAATGGCTGTGACGTCACAATCCACCAGATACGATACTGGAAGCGGGCCTTCGGTATGTAGCGGCGCTGGGGCTTCACTTTCAGCGCAAACTCAATGCACTTCCGCTGTAAGACATGAAATGTGATGCATCATACTGGTGAGTAAATATGACAAAAAATACAAACTAACTATGAACTCAAGCGCAGAGCTGAAACAAACCTGCGTTGTTAAATACAACATGATCTGGAATGCTCAAAAGTTTCACTGAACATTTGCAGAGGAACAGTAAATTTTAAAAGTAATAATCCTCGAGATATTTGAAGAAGGCACCTATAGCTTAAGACAATTATTAAATTTTTAAGTTGGTCCTTGCAGGCAAACGTACATACTTTTTTCATCTAAACAATTATTACACAAACATGCAAAATAATAACTTTAAAAAAGTAAACACAATTTGACACATTTTAACCCTTTGGGACAGGTACTTCACCGGTCACACGACACCCACCTGATTCTTGTCGAGCTCGCAGTTGACGTACTCTTGTTCGCCCTCGTTCTGGAAGGTAACGATGACGAAACCGACGAAGATGTTGACCATGAAGAACGCAACGATGATGATGTAGATGAAGAAGAAGACGGCGATGGCCGGGCGGTTGTTGTGCACCGGGCCCATCTCCTCGGCGTACGCGTCTATCGACCGGTACATCAGACTGCAAACATCACACATCACATTGAGAGCAGTGTTTCACAAAGCTGTGCATTCATGGGCCCAGTTGGCCTGTGGGGTTTCTGGGTCTCTGTGCTGATAATGGCACAGCAGTGGAGTATACACGTAGAATATTCATCCATTTATTTTAATTAATTCATTATTACATATCTTTACTATTTTATTTATTGATCACACATTTATGCTATTTTAGTTATTTTTAAACACTGTATAGTTGTGTGCTAATTTATGTTGGTGTTTTAAGGGAACATGATTGTCTTTATTAGCATTTGCATATTTTTTTAAAGAAGTATTGTATTAGCCTTTTACTCATTTATTTATTTTTATTATTATTATTTTAACTAAATTAGGAAGAATCATTGTAAAGTGCCCCAAAACAATTATTTGGATGGGGCGCTATATAAGAAATAAATTATTATTTATATTATTATTAACGACGCATTTAGGATGCATGGACTGGAGATTAGCCTTGATAAGACAGAAGTACTACTTTTTGACACCAGAAAGGTAGGTTTGATTTCTGGGTATACTGGGCCTTCAAATCCATTATTGGGCTAGCATGTCTTACAGCACATGCCTGGTTAGCCATGCTTCTTTTGAGTAGGATGATAGTAAATCTAATTTTATACCTTTAGCATCTTATTGTACTGGAATACAAAGAGATGCTATGAATGTCTATCTACAGTGTACGTACTTTGGCCAGCCTTCAAATGTCTATCTACAGTGTACGTACTTTGGCCAGCCTTCAAATGTCTATCTACAGTGTACGTACTTTGGCCAGCCTTCAAATGTCTATCTACAGTGTACGTACTTTGGCCAGCCTTCAAATGTCTATCTACAGTGTACGTACTTAGGCCAGCCTTCAAATGTCTATCTACAGTGTACGTACTTTGGCCAGCCTTCAAATGTCTATCTACAGTGTACGTACTTTGGCCAGCCTTCAAATGTCTATCTACAGTGTACGTACTTTGGCCAGCCTTCAAATGTCTATCTACAGTGTACGTACTTTGGCCAGCCTTCAAATGTCTATCTACAGTGTACGTACTTTGGCCAGCCTTCAAATGTCTATCTACCATGTACGTACTTTGGCCAGCCTTCAAATGTCTATCTACAGTGTACGTACTTTGGCCAGCCTTCAAATGTCTATCTACAGTGTACGTACTTTGGCCAGCCTTCAAATGTCTATCTACAGTGTACGTACTTTGGCCAGCCTTCAAATGTCTATCTACCATGTACGTACTTTGGCCAGCCTTCAAATGTCTATCTACAGTGTACGTACTTTGGCCAGCCTTCAAATGTCTATCTACAGTGTACGTACTTTGGCCAGCCTTCAAATGTCTATCTACCGTGTACGTACTTTGGCCAGCCTTCAAATGTCTATCTACAGTGTACGTACTTTGGCCAGCCTTCAAATGTCTATCTACAGTGTACGTACTTTGGCCAGCCTTCAAATGTCTATCTACAGTGTACGTACTTTGGCCAGCCTTCAAATGTCTATCTACAGTGTACGTACTTTGGCCAGCCTTCAAATATCTATCTACCGTGTATGTACTTTGGCCAGCCTTCAAATGTCTATCTACCGTGTACGTACTTTGGCCAGCCTTCAAATGTCTATCTACAGTGTACGTACTTTGGCCAACCTTCAAATGTCTATCTACCGTGTACGTACTTTGGCCAGCCTTCAAATGTCTATCTACAGTGTACGTACTTTGGCCAGCCTTCAAATGTCTACCTACCGTGTACGTACTTTGGCCAGCCTTCAAATGTCTATCTACAGTGTACGTACTTTGGCCAGCCTTCAAATGTCTACCTACCGTGTACGTACTTTGGCCAGCCTTCAAATGTCTACCTACCGTGTACGTACTTTGGCCAGCCTTCAAATGTCTACCTACCGTGTACGTACTTTGGCCAGCCTTCAAATGTCTACCTACCGTGTACGTACTTTGGCCAGCCTTCAAATGTCTATCTACAGTGTACGTACTTTGGCCAGCCTTCAAATGTCTATCTACCGTGTACGTACTTTGGCCAGCCTTCAAATGTCTATCTACAGTGTACGTACTTTGGCCAGCCTTCAAATGTCTATCTACAGTGTACGTACTTTGGCCAGCCTTCAAATGTCTATCTACCGTGTACGTACTTTGGCCAGCCTTCAAATGTCTATCTACAGTGTACGTACTTTGGCCAGCCTTCAAATGTCTATCTACAGTGTACGTACTTTGGCCAGCCTTCAAATGTCTACCTACCGTGTACGTACTTTGGCCAACCTTCAAATGTCTATCTACCATGTAAGTACTTTGGCCAGCCTTCAAATGTCTATCTACCGTGTACGTACTTTGGCCAGCCTTCAAATGTCTACCTACCGTGTACGTACTTTGGCCAGCCTTCAAATGTCTACCTACCGTGTACGTACTTTGGCCAGCCTTCAAATGTCTACCTACCGTGTACGTACTTTGGCCAGCCTTCAAATGTCTATCTACAGTGTACGTACTTTGGCCAGCCTTCAAATGTCTATCTACAGTGTACGTACTTTGGCCAGCCTTCAAATGTCTACCTACCGTGTACGTACTTTGGCCAACCTTCAAATGTCTATCTACCATGTAAGTACTTTGGCCAGCCTTCAAATGTCTATCTACCGTGTACGTACTTTGGCCAGCCTTCAAATGTCTATCTACAGTGTACGTACTTTGGCCAGCCTTCAAATGTCTATCTACCGTGTACGTACTTTGGCCAGCCTTCAAATGTCTATCTACAGTGTACGTACTTTGGCCAGCCTTCAAATGTCTATCTACCGTGTACGTACTTTGGCCAGCCTTCAAATGTCTATCTACCGTGTACGTACTTTGGCCAGCCTTCAAATGTCTATCTACAGTGTACGTACTTTGGCCAGCCTTCAAATGTCTATCTACCGTGTACGTACTTTGGCCAGCCTTCAAATGTCTATCTACCGTGTACGTACTTTGGCCAGCCTTCAAATGTCTATCTACCGTGTACGTACTTTGGCCAGCCTTCAAATGTCTATCTACAGTGTACGTACTTTGGCCAGCCTTCAAATGTCTATCTACCGTGTACGTACTTTGGCCAGCCTTCAAATGTCTATCTACCGTGTACGTACTTTGGCCAGCCTTCAAATGTCTATCTACAGTGTACGTACTTTGGCCAGCCTTCAAATGTCTATCTACAGTGTACGTACTTTGGCCAGCCTTCAAATGTCTATGTACCTTGTACGTACTTTGGCCAGCCTTCAAATGTCTATCTACCGTGTACGTACTTTGGCCAGCCTTCAAATGTCGACACAGTGAAGAGTGTGAGCATGCCGCGGCTGACGTCGTCAAAGTTGAAGTCACTGTTCCGCCATTCTCGATCGCGGACCTCTGGTTTGTTGAAGTCACCATCTTTAAACACGATAAACTTGCCCCTACAAGACAACGTGTCATCGTCAGTTCCTAGCAGTACAAGGATAGTATCTGGACACTTAAAAATAAAAACATGCTCGGCTGTCCGTAAACAAAGAATATAATCCACAGACCTGATTTCTGAGTATTTACAAGTATTTGTAAATATTAGCATTGTTTAACATTAGCGTTTGCTAATCATTTCACCATCCATACAGGGATTTGTACAACCACCATCACATTACAAATGAAAATCATGAATACCGGGTTTCTGATTACATACAAACAATGATTTATACAGATCTCTCTGAATCTATCTGATCTAGGTGATGCCAACAGGTATGTTCTGTTTAGTGTACCTGTTGTACAAGTGTCTGTACTGAAACACACTTACTGGCAGGCTGCCTCAGTCGCTTTTGATGGGTCACTGCACTCATGGAACGTGCCCTAGAATAACAAAATAATATCACCTGACAACATATAACTGGAGTTATATACATAACTCATAGCTTTATGCCAAGACCCGTCCACCCATCATTTGGACGAATATGGACAGGTAGAAATATGGGTGGACGGGTGGTGGACGGGTAACAAATGAAGGAGCAAAAAAACAAAAAAGGTCTTCGAAAACCATAGATATTGCTAGTTATGCCTTGAAAGTGAGTGTAAATGTTGTCACATGTGTGTTTGTAGTCCATTTCACGTCATCAGGCACATTTGAAAGTTTTTAAACTGGCTTAACAGCATCCACCAAAACATGTGTGACTGGCAATAATTTTATCCTGCATAAAGCCCTGGTATAACTGAAGTTATATTACAGTTAGTTCAGTTTCATTATTTTATCTAATGATGCAACGTTCTCGATTGGTACCCATCACGAACACTTCCATTCAAACATATCTAATGTATGAACAGAAAGTGATGTGTACACTTTCCATTTAATTCTAAAAGTGCAAACTTTACACATGAACAGTTGAATGTGATCATTATATTTGGTAACTGGCAAAAACCAGGATTGACACCTAACCTTTAAAATCAATCCATTGAACAAGTCAGCCATTTTGTTTTTCACGATGAAAGGAATACTAGCACCACAAATCGTAGAGGGGCAAAATATACATTTGTGGCACCTAGTGAGGGAAACGCGGATTAGAGAACTGAAACTAAATATGATGATTCCTTTCGTAATGTAAAAACTGTAAATACCTGCCACACACTCATGGTGGATTCAAACTACATCAGGTTTCTTTGCAGTTTGTGCTGTTATGAAACCAATTCTAGGATGTTTTTATAAGAGACCACCTCTAGGCACTAGGACATTATATATTGACCACTCCTTGGACGTTGTGTACCTTGAAGAGCTGCACTCCAATGACGGCAAACATGAACTGAAGAAGGAGTGTGACCAACATGATGTTGTAGATGGTCTTGATGGCCACTATCACGCACTGGACAACTCTCTGTCAACAACACAAACAGCAGTGAGAAATCATTTTAACAGAATTTTCATCATGAGTATACATGGTTTTTGTATCGAAATCCCACATAGTGAATATCAAATTGCTTAACAAAGGCATATTAAACTATCTTATCTTTCAGAGCTATGAAATTGAACTCACTTCAATATCTGTTTTGTAGCATATGAAAGGTCCTTTGATAAAGAATGCTAGTTGAGTTTATTTTATAAAATTATATACATGCAAACAAACATAATTTCAATGCAAAAGTAAATAAAGAAGAAGCCTATATAATTACAATAATACCAAGGATGACACATTAAAGCACACACTAGTACACTTATTTCCAATGTGGTCCTCAAGTTTGAGCTGAAGCATTTACCAACATCGAACCATAATGAGTGACATGTGGCACCTGGTGAGCAGAGGAACATCAACTGAGATCCTGATGAAGAATGCCAATGGCAGTCAAAATACTCAAGTGAGTTTGAGTTGTAAAGTTGTGAAATTTAATATTCTATTATATATTATTTGATCGAGTTCTTGGCAGCTATTTTTTATTAGTTTTGGAACTGGGCCTTGTCAGTTGTTTGTTGCATCTATCGTATTTAAAACTGTAAATTAGGTAGTTCTTAGTCATGTGATTTGTCAGTTCAAAAGTGAGCAACATCACGGATACATTCATATAACAGGAGGTTCATGATGACCACATAGTCTCAGTGAAATCCTACTGAATGGGCACTGAAATAATTTATAAATAATATTTCTATGCCAAGTGAGAACACCATCAGGGTACATACCTTTAGGCCCTTAGCCCTGTTGATCGCTCTGAGGGGCCTTAGCACCCTCAACACCCTGAGAATTTTCACCACGCTGATGGCCCCGTTGCTGGAAACATACGACATTACAGGCTATGTACAGGGCACATACGACAGAATGATATGTCATCACAGGCTATGAACATGACACATACAACAGAACAACATGTCATTAGAGGCTATGTACATGACACATATGACAGAACGACATGTCATCACAGGCTATGAACAGGACACATACGACAGAACGACATGTCATCACAGGCTATGTACATGACACATACAACAGAACAACATGTCATTAGAGGCTATGTACATGACACATACGACAGAACGACATGTCATCACAGGCTATGTACATGACACATACAACAGAACAACATGTCATTAGAGGCTATGTACATGACACATACAACAGAACAACATGTCATTAGAGGCTATGTACATGACACATACGACAGAACGACATGTCATTACAGGCTATGTACAGGACACATACGACAGAATGACATGTCATCACAGGCTATGTACATGACACATACAACAGAACGACATGTCATTACAGGCTATGTACAGGACACATACGACAAACCAACATGTCATTACAGGCTATGTCCAGGACATATACAACAGAAAGGCATGTCATTACTGGCATCTACCACACTGAAGGTCTTAAACATTGCTATGATGGTTATTTTTTTTATGTCTTTAGGACAGTTATTTATATGTTTCAAGGTAGTAATTCATTCAAGGGGTGATCAACATGAATAGGTAAGTGTTGGCAATTGTGAATGCTCCCTTAGATGGGACTTGTTGAAAGTGGACTTACTCTAGAAAGAATGAGATGAGGGCAACAGTAACGACGAGAAGATCGAGCAGGTTGAACGCACTGCGACAGAACGAGCCTTGATGTAGCGCCAGGCCATAGGTCACCACCTGCACACACAAAGGTCAACAACGTGGAATCGACTGGGTCACCGCTACGAAACATTGCTAAATAAGAATACAACATGTGTACATTATAAAAGATATGTTTGTGCACCCACACCACCACCAGTTTGCATGTATTGGGCTGATATTTCAACTCAACATCTGCCGTCATCCTGTTGCTGATTTCATAAGTTAGAATGTGTGACTTCTGGCAAAAGGTTTTCTTTATAACTAGGCGACCGACAAATTACAATTTATTAATGTGGATAGGCTAGAAATATTTGAGATGGGTGTGGGATTTCAGGTAGACATGATGGCCTTGTTTTCTCTGGGTAACACAGCCAGCACACTGATAATTATAAGGAGTCAAACTGCTCCCAAGAAAAACAAACAAAGTGTAACACATACCTTCAGGCAAATCTCAACTGTGAAGACACTTGTAAAAAAGAAGTCAAAATACTTCAGGATCTGAAAAGATTTAAGAGAAACTTTATGAACAAGGCAATAATAGCAGCATAGTAACAAGTTGACTTGTAGACTATAGTTAGTAACACTAAGAGCATTAAAAGATCACAAAACTGTTAACATATTCTAAAAACTACTTCAAGTATATCATTGACAGTATGAGGGCCAATCTTACCCTGGACTTCAGGAATAATGACCTGCTGAAATAACACTTCTACATGATTTGATATTCATGACAGAAAACTGGAGAGAAGGCGACAGAGTTGGGCAGGCCATCTAGTAAGAGTGAATGAAGGCAGATACACTTTAAGGAAGCTGGAAAGGGGAGCATATCTGAGGTGGGACGACTGCGTAGGAAGGGAACTGGTGATGAGAGGAGGATGGCAGGAAACCACATGGAGTGTCGTGGCATAGTCGTTAGAGCATCCAAAACCCGATTGAGAGAACCTGTGTTGTAAACCTTGGGTAAGCTTGTTTACACTATATTGCTCTAGTTCATTCAGCTGCATGATTGAGTACCTGGCTACAGAAAGTGGTGGATATTTGTGTATGAATAGTCACTCTGCATTAGTTGCAGCACAGTTGAATTCTTCAAAGAGAGGTTAAGATGGTATTTGTTTGGACTGGACTTACGAAAGCACTGTATAAGAACATAACAGTACCTTCTTACAACATTAACAGAATAAGTAGTATGACAATATCACGCCTCGTCTTCAACTCTGTACATAAAACAAGGACAAGGGGGTCAAGCAGGAGCGTAGAACCCAGACTGACCTTGTTCCTGGGCGACATGGCCACCAGTGGGTCCTCAGCTGCCAACATGGTACTGCTGACGAGGATACAGGCCAGGACTATGTTACTGAAGTAGTTGTGACTGATCACTTTGTGGCAGAAGATACGGAACCTGCAACAGCCAATCAGAGTCATGTTAAGAAACAGCCACTTACAGCAAGCCTAACAAACAATCTGTACGCTACCAAGCAGTTTGAGTGAGTATGAATGTTGTTTGTTAAATATTCAAGAAATAGTGTCCTCTGTGATAAGGCAACTTTTTTCCATTTTTTTTAAACAACTTAAATTTAACAATATATTCTATTTGATGGTGGATTTCTGTATGAGCTCAGCGTCTCAGTGAGATAGTTCCCAGAGGAAGACGGCCGCCTACTTGTTCGTGGGACTGAACATGAAGAGGGAGCTCGAGTTTGGGATCGGATCCTTCTTGTCAGGAATCTTGGATGTGGACATGCGGCGGGGACACGCCCCTGGCGTGTAGTCTGTCTTTCCCTCCTCGTCCTCTTCTTCCATCTCTTCATCTAGTTCTGCATCTTCTGCATCCTCGTCATCTGACAATGAGATAAAAGGTGAAATTATGTTACCTGTAGCACAGTATCAGTTTCTTGGTAGTGGTCAAGGTGTTTTTATAATCCACCCCCTGGTACATCTGTTCTTTCACCATATCAGCTTTCAGGGAAGTATTCAGCGATCCAGCCATTAATAACATGCTAGCTGCATGCCATTTGATGTGTATTGTGGCTGCTAAGTATCATAAAGACTAGAGCTTGTGAAAATATTTTTAAATGACTAGGTTGAATGTTGCAACCAACAGAGCAGTTATGATTACTTATTTGGATATGTCTGTTTGGTCAGAATATGACTAGAACTGGCACAAGCAATGATGTCATATTTACTGTCCATCTTCAATATCCAAAATCAGAAGCAAACACATTTCCTGTGAGAGTTACCCTTGTAATCAGTTGTGACAAATTCATACCGCTATGACATGTCAACTTATTGGGATATTCCAGCCTAGTTTTCATTTTTAACATGTGCGTTAAGCCATATATGTTAAGTTTCAGAAATGCCAAAGCAATAGATCTATACGTAAATCGAAGGGTCTCGAAAAATTGGGCTTTTATGCATAAATTGTTTTTTAAACATAAATGTGAGTAATATACACTCAATTTCAAAAAAGGATTACATTCTATTGATTAGCAAAAAATTGAATTATCACTAACAGTTTACCAGTCATAATACACCATATATCATTTTTAAAAATCTGTGTTAATCTTGTATAAAAAATGTTGCTGTTTAGCTCTCGTAAGTTAAAAAGAAGACACGGTCATAAATCAATAAAATTACAATGTTCAGTCATTTACTTGTGTTGTTGCCATTTAGGTATAACATTGGCATGTTTGTTCAACTTCTGATATGTATCACATTTTGCAAATAATCCCTTGCATGAAAAGCAGCAGCATCTACATGATATTTTATTACACAACTATTTTATTACACAACTAACCTCATCTTTATGACTTGAATATATACCTGTAGCATTTATTATTTGTAAGCCAGTCTTAGCCATGGTGACGGAGGCATGATGGGAGACATATTAAAACAAGCATGCATTCATTTGTTAAGAATGTTTTTCATTTACATGTCTAATATACTCGAATAGTAATGCTTAGCAAAAAGTACATAAACTTTCAAACAAGCACATGTAGTGTAGATGTTTGGATGGGCATTGTTTGTGTAGACATGACCGGATTGAGCTTTGCCCTACAAGACCAGAACGTATATGATGGGCGATAATCGGGTATCGGGGCTGTGCATGGTGCTCCCATAAAGCTTATAAACAATGTCAACAACGGGCGGGGGGTAGGCATTACATCTGTTAGACTGTTTTCAGTGTTCAGTCATCAAAGTAACGATGTGATTTAAATAACTCCAACTCAGGCCATTATTCAATTTGTTGTCCGCACCGCTGGTGTCTGTTTGAACTTTGTGAGCATTAAATCAGCTCGGTCTCGGACTCGATTGCAATTCCTTGAATTAGTTAACTGGTATTGCCATTGTGGACACAGAAAAATACGCGAGACAATACCCAGCCAGAAATAAAACCAATTACCGACACCCATTTGGATAAGTTAGGTCGAATTTGTTTGTTTGGGTTTCATTGAAAACTGGGAGTATTGCTGCTCCCGCCGGGAGACCGCGAGATGTAGTACAATACAGGGAGGCTCCCGGCAAAACCGGGAGGCTTAACATGTATGGTTAATGCCATCACTAGGATGATTGGACATTGCCGTCAAAGGGACACTGTTTCCCATTCCTCGATCAACAAGTCCAGCAATAAACAAACCTGGGAGTTTCTTTGTGAATCCGTCATCCATCTGTGTCGACTCCATATCTATCCGGTGTTCATTCATCTTGCTGTCCCTATGGAACAACGTTTACCATTCTTATTATACAACATCAACCACCTTGAAGGTCATCACTCAGGTGCAGACCAGAGGAATCAGACACTACACTCAGACGTACATTTTTCTGAAGGAATTTGTGGTATTTGCAATTGCAAGAATTATTCAAGATATGCATTGAGTAAACATCTGGCTATTAGCAAACCACTGTTGTTTAATAATTACAGTGCTCAGTTTGCTTTACTTAATTCAGTACACTGACTTCCCATCAGCAGATCACACCAGACCATTATCATATGAGGACAGAATTACTTTGTCTCTCTGACAGAGAACAAATTGCTTACATTGTATAATAATAATCAAAGCTCATTATCTTGCACAATGCTTCTTGTACTTTCTCTTCAAAAATATTCACAGATTTTAGCATAAAAAAACAGCACCACATCATTCAACAGTCCACAATGTCCGCTACAAATCATTATCAGATTTATCAATGTTGGAAAATCTCTCAATATATTTGTAGCCATGTAATTCAAACCAATTTCGTAGGATACAATCCAGGACATGAAGAAACATGACTGACCTGGTCATCTTGAGTGACCGGTGGTTCATGGCGGGAAGTGTGTCATCTTCGTCGTCCAGTGGCTTCTTCAGCTCCTCTTCTGGCTCCATCGCAACCTGCTTTGTATCCTGCATCAAAGTCATCTCATTATTTACCTTATTTTGTACGCTTGACACAACACAAAGTGCACTAAATAAAAGACGATTGATCACCTTGATGGCATGTCGAAAAAAATTCCAAACAATACCCATCACTTAACCTTAAAAAGAAGACAACAATTCTTTAAAGAACTACTTGCATTTCTAACAAGTTGTCATCCTTATTACCAATATGGGCCATATAAGTATTATTTAACGCAGACAATAAATTTAGTAATTTCAAAAGAAACTATTATTAACTAGTAAATAAAGCACCAGTATTTTGATGTCGAGATTGTTGCCGCCATCATCAAGCGGGGTCTTGCTGGTTGACCTTCGCAATGACCTTGACCTCTCCTCTTCCTTCTCCTTCTCCATATCCGACAGACTTTCGGCGTCAGCAAGGTTGTCAACAGCGATAGCCAAGAAGACATTCAGGAGGATGTCTATGACGCATGGGTTAAGGTCCGGCCAGCAACATGTATACAGTGGAATGTTACGATTTGTGTAAACTACTAGTCCTCATTTAAGAGAGAAACTCAGCATTTGTTTAAACACTTTAAAAAAAATGTTGTACTAACTTTGATTTTATTACTACACAATGTTTTAACATGCATGTGTTATAATTTATTTTTAGTATTGATAAACATTTAAATATGTTATACAAACAGATAAATAGTTCAATAATGCATTAACATCATAAATTCACAATAGCTTTTATTTATATCTTTCCTGTATGTATATAATCTCGCTCGCTGTGTAAGAGCTTCTAAAAAACACACCACTCAACACACGAAAATGAAATCGATTCTTGCAACTGACGACTATGCATGTAAATGAATGCTTGTTTGATTCAGATCTGCCACAATGTAAATCTTGATGGATTATCAAAAAAAGAAACATCCAAGCAAGACTCGAAAGAATGCTGTCAGAAATAAAACTGAGTCCTTAATGGCCCATGATGATATTAGTTTTTCAAATATCTGTGTCACGTTTCGAGGAAATTCGTCTAGCAGTTTTAAGTGGTATTTGTAGAAATAACAAAAACCGAAGAATTCTTTAGATTCGTGGAAATCACGTGGACATTGCTATGTTAGGTCAGTAAGGATACAGTTGCCGCAGATGAACAGAACAACAAAGTAGATGCAGATGATGACGCCGTATGTCGCAACGCCACCAAATGCCTCGATACCATCGTACATGACAACATTCCAATCTTCACCGGTCAGGATCTGTGGTGGAAATTGTACACGTGATGAGGTAATTAAGACATAACCCAGGCAACACCCCAAACCACACTACCACTATAATACCTACCCTAGTACCTCACACAACCCCAGGCCACAAACCCAAACCCCCAATCACACTGCATCCACACTCCCAACCCCAGACTACACTCCTCATACCACACCTCCGGCCTGCCACAGACCACACCACATATTCTTACTCAAAATTACTCACCCCAAAAAACCACTTTTCGTAATATTAGGCTACACCTCCCAACCCCAGACCACACCTCCCCAACCCTAGACCACACCTCCCCCAACTCCATATCACACCTCCCCAACCCTCGACCACACCTCCCCTAACTCCATATCACACCTCCCCAACCCTTGACTACACCTCCCCCAACTCCATACCACACCTCCCCTATACCACACCTTCCCCAACTCCATGTCACACTTCCCCAACCCTATACCACACCTCCCCTATACCACACCTCCCCCAGCTCCATATCACACTTCACCAACCCTCGACCACACCTTCCCCCTCCATACCACACCTCCCCAACCCTAGATCACACCTCCCAACCACAACTCCAACCCCAGACGACACCTTGCCATCCCAGACCAAACCTCCCCCAACTCCATGTCACACTTCCCCAAACCCTATACCACACCTCCCCCAACCCCAGACCACACCTCCCCAACCCTAGACCACACCTCCCCCAACTCCATGACCCCCCCCCCCCCACACCTTCCCAACCCTATACCACACCCCCCCAACTCCAACACACCTTCCCAACCTATACCACACCTCCCCCAACTCCATACACACTTCCCCAACCCTACCACCTCCCAACCCATACCAAACCTCCCAACCCTAGATCACACCTCCCAACCACAACTCCAACCCCAGACGACACCTTGTGACCATCCACCCAGGCCACACCCTCCCCACCAGCCCCCACCCAACCCGATCACACTCCACTAGTAACCACACCACAACCTGGCCACCCTCCCACACCCCCCCACCCTGTCACACAACAACCTGTGACACACCACCCTGGTGGAAAACCCCACACACACCCTGTGACACACCCACCCTGTGACACACCCACCCTGTGACACACCCACCCTGTGACACACCCACCTGTGACACACCCACCTGTGACACACCTACCCTGTGACACACCCACCCTGTGACACACCCACCTGAAAGACAGTCAGCAGCGACTGCCAGAAGGTGTCAAAGTTGTGGCGCGGCTTTGTCGTGGTTGGGTTGAAGTTGAACTTGCCACCAAACACCTGCATGCCAAGGAGGGCGAAGATGACAATGAAGAGGAAGAGCAGGAGCAAGAGACTGGCAACTGAGCGCATACTGTTGAGGAGGGATGCCACGAGGTTCCTCAGGGCTGACCAGTACCTGCAATGAATACGAACACGTTTATTTCAGTGTAAAGAAAACATACAATTGGTACATACACATACATAGCCTCTATAAGGTAAATATGTTAAACAATGAGTAGATAATTAAATAAGGCTATAAGTTAGATAAATATAAAAGTGTAGTATAACAGATAACATAATGAGCAATGTATCTGGTTGCATAATAAATATGCAATTTATACATGTAGGTAAACACAACTTGATAATAAAAATGTTAAAAGTAAAAAATAAAATAAATAAATTGATAAGTTGTATACACAAAATAATTGTTTTTAATAATAAACACACTATAAACAGTAACAAGTGTTCATAGGTAAATAAAATAAAGTAAAAATATATTTGTGGATATGGTATATGTTAACACAACAAAAATCAAACAATGAATTTTTCACACTTCAGAAACACACTGAGCACCAAGAACAATATTCAGTTCCAGTAATGGTCAAATTATAATAAAATGGCGGTTCACTCTTTTGAGTAATTGCTGAAATAATTGCATTGATGATTATATTTGAACTGTCTGTTTATTACAACTTTGCCACGTCCCTGTGAATAACTGGTACTAAAACCAGTATAATTGTTCTTTGAGAAAATGCACATCAATTAAGACCTTAAATAAAATTTCTTTTATAACTGTCACAAGTATTAAATTTGAATTAATTTTTTTGTTTTTTATGTCATCTACAGGAAGAACATAATTTAAACCGCAGATTCTCGATGTCAGTCAAAACATTGGAGTTTCAATTTATTTCAATGTTGTGTTATACAGAACATTTGATTTAAAGTATATTTTCTGCATATTACAATCCTCCAAAAAAGTATTTTCCCCCACATCCATTTACCGCGTGAACTTGAACAGCCTCAAGAGGCGTGCGCATCGGAGCACACTGACACCAAGAGGTGGCAGCACGTTTGTGTAGATGAAGATCGCCTCGACGATGCTGAAGATGACAATGAGACAGTCGAATCGGTTGAAGAGGGACACGACGTAGCCCTGCAGGCCTAGGCTGTACATCTTGATCAACATCTCCAGCGCAAACACGATGATGAAGAACGTGTTGGCGATCTCTGCGGGCAACACATGTAAAGATGTGTTAGGTTTACATACAACCCAGTCATCAAGTTGCCACCACATGCCAGAGGAAGCTACACATATTAAATGCAGGGGACAATTTCATGTAGTGCGTCTATTTAGTAAGTGCTGCACATTGTTTGGTGTTACGAGAATGTTAGCTGGCAGATAACTGATACAAAACGCTTATTCCTTTATTGTCAAACTCATCCATTATTTATTGCTCACAGAGCACCACATCGTACCCCCTGCAGACATACCCACATAGTACCCCCTGCAGACATACCCACATGAAGACATTTCAAACCATGGCCTAATTCTTTCACTTTACATTGCTCCCGTTCACTCAGCTATAGGAATAAGTTTCTGGCTCTAGACAGTGGTGGATACTTGTATACGAATCATCTTTGCATATTAATTACAACATGGCTGAAAGAGAAGTTCAGATGGTGGTGTATGAAACAAGTCTGACTGGGAGTAAAGTATAAAACATTTTAAGCATTTTAAGAGATTGAACAACATGCTACATAAGAACTCACCTTTACAAGAATTTACACACATATGCACACATAAAAAATGAATAAACATTATATCTCAAACACTGTTATAATAACCTGACACCCTCACATAATCACTCAACCCACTGACCTTGGAACTTGTCGAGCCAGTCGGGCTGGCCGTAGTGCTCGGAGGTGAGTACACAGGTGTTGAGGAAGACCATCATGATGACGAGCCAGTAGAAGGCCTGGGACTTGACCGCCCTGCGACAGATCTTGCGACAGCGACGGTTCCACTTCTCCAGTCGACGTCTGACGACACAGACAAAGGTTCAACTAGTCACGTAGTTGACACGTAGTGCATTTCAATGACACCGTGATTCACTGATGCACAGAAAATCTACCTTAGTACTAATCTGCTAACTTTGGCTATAGTAAGTGCATCTCCTCCCACTCACCTTTTTCTTCTTCAAAGTTTGGCATCTGTTTTACCATTTGGTGATGTATTTTCAAACATTCAACAATAGTTACTTACTTCAGTGTTTTTTATGTGCTATGCTTTTCTTCAAGGCCGTTCTCCACACTTTACTTTAAAATATCAGAATACAGTGATAATTGTCGCCCTAATTTGTTGCTAAATATTTGAGGATATGTAAGTATAGTCATTAATGTGCTAACTTTTGGGGGCACTCGGGCAGCATCTCCTCCTAGGTATCACAGTTCATTTGCCTCTTTCTGTTCATTTTGTGTGAACATTAGCCTCTTCTTAGTAATTAAACATGACATATAGGGACTAAACTATTAAAAAAACAGTGTGTTCAATGACGTTATTGTTGACAACGCTAAGTCTACAGACACGGGCTACTTTATCAATTGCACCCAACAACAATTATTTACTAAAAATCACAAAACTACAGACATGGCACCGCCGAATTTAAAATGCCATGGTATTTGTATTTTTCATCAATACGCATTTTAAAATTCATACTTTGGTCCCCTGTAGTCGCACCACATATACAACACGGTAATGTTGACCACAAACAACGCAATACACCAGCATACAACACATTACATAAACCCAACCACCCAAAAAACTCACATAGCATGTAGTAAGTCTTATTACCTTGCTTACCAATTATGGATTACTTTGTATCCACGAATTATTCTTTTATGAAATCATAGAATTGCTGACAGTCAGTAAAGTACCTTGTTTGCCCAGTTGTTGAGTTATGCCAGTTCCATTCTTGGCAGATTATATCATATCCTAATATACCTTTTAAATCCATTGTTTAAAACTTTTCATTACTTTTCTTTAACTGTTGCAATCCCAAAACAACGATAAATACGAGAAAAGAAACATTAACAAACTGTACCAACATGCAGAAGCCTAGAAGTGAGACATTACAAATATTTTCAAACAAATAACTATCATTACATACTGAAGAATGACTTCTGTGAAACATTCAGCAACTACGAGAATCAGTTTGATCACCACAACCAATGACCAGTCAAACTGATTGATGATCGAATTTGTTTGTGGGCACTGGCCATGCTAGAAATTGTTTATCCATACCAATACAACAGATCAGCGACCATTAAAGCAACGTATGACTTATTAATTTAATAAAATGGAAATATATGCAATTATTTGTTATAACCAGCAAAGATTTTTTTTACAAATGTTATTGCTAATGTGAAATTTCTGTACACTCATATGTATGTACCCCTGGTAGGTGTAGCACCTGCTAGCATTGGTGTGTTTTTGCAACATGTGAACATTTGGCAATTACACGCACCTGACATGGTTCACTTAAAATTAAGTTTTATATAGCTAAAATGATCATCAATAAATATTTAAAATAACTGAAACCATGGACAAAACCGATAAATTGGAAATATAGTTTAAATGTTAGGATACCTAAATGAAACATTCTGTGTACCATTCACTGTAACACGACTGTAACGGTGAATTAACTAGACTGCTACATTACAAGAAACGTTATTCTGTTCTTTCAGTCAGGTGTGCTCAGCTGGCTATGTCTCGTTGGCCCGTGGCATTCGGTATTCCTCGGGGTAAGCTTGACACACTACTGCATTGTGGTCAACCAATTTTCCCATCACAGTCACATGCATGCTATAAAACATAACTGTGTACTATGGGGGTAGGAGTGGCGGTGGGTGTGGGGGTGGGGGTGGGGTGGGAGGCATTGAAACAGAACAAAAAACAAAGAATTCTTATAAAGTGTCATCAAAATAATTACCTTTGGCCAGTGTATAATGACATACTTATGAAGTCATTATAATATAATTAAAACAACTGTGGAACATACACACCGTATGGTATGCCACATGTGTACACCGTATAGTGTACACACTGTACACATGGTATAACATAACGTGCATTCATGTGTAACATTGCATGGTGTATGCAGAGGCTGTAGAAATTAAACAAATGGTTCTGCATGCATGGTACATAATAGTACTGTAGTAATTTCATGTATACAACATTGTATACTATCTGTTCATTACTGTGCTATTTGTTCTACATGTGGTATTACAGATAACATTATATAATGTACACAAATGTACACACCTTCAACATATCATATGATCTTGTTCATATGGTGTGTACATCATTGTACAATGACTTATGTACAAGGCACGCAAGAAGAAAATATAGGTGTGTACAAAGAATGTGACAACATTGCTATAGTTACCTTTTCTCAGTTGAAAGCCCAAAATACCTTTACAGAAGGTGACAGGAGAAACAGTGAGCATATGTACGATGTATGACACAAACATGTTATGACAATGAAACGTCAGTTGTGACAGTGACATGTTAATACAAACTGAGAAGTGTCAAAAAGATAAAACATTAAATTGTGTTAATCAATCTTATCCTGTGAGTAGTACTCTATTATTTTTCCAAAATATGCTGACAGAATTGTCAAAATATTGATTTCAAATTTGTCGGGTTAATTTGACTTTTTCAGACCTGCAGTACAATTTGTAAACACTTTGCGAGTGGCACTTCATACATGTTAATTTGTCTAAACAACAACAAGCCAGAGGACTTCACCACTAATAATAACCACTTTATATGTGTCTTAATTACAAAATGTATGCCCGAAATTGTGTACATTGCTGGCATCCTTATCATTAATAAAACTTCCATTCAGTCTCACAACACCTAAGTGTCTGCTTCACTCACTAAACAGCACAGCAGACAAGTGGACTCACTAGACCAGTCTGAAACATACCAACTCAACGAACTGGCCTGACTAAACTACCAAACACAAATGTGTGAGTAATGTTATTACGACTAAAATGCAATGTGAGTGATAAGAAGAAGACATGACTAGAGAGCTCCCTTACTTTTTCTTGAACCACCAGGACTGTGCCGCAGTTTGCCCGCCCTCTTCTTCCGTCTTCTCCGAGTTGGCATCAGTCGCAGCTTTATCTGATAACAAACAGATACACCAGCTGGTGGTAACACAGTCCAGTCACTGATATATGTGGCAGACACGGACCACACGCAAACACGGAGAAAACATAGCGCTGGGAATGAAGATGAAAAGACAGAGATGGCGTGACGTCTGTGCGTGTGATGAACAGAGATCAATCAGACAGCAATGGTTGGGGAGAAGATGCGTTGAAGAACGCATGGAGGCTGTTGAGAGTGGGACAACATCACTGGTAATCTGAACAAAAACGTCATTATAAATCAGTTGGCAAAAGCTCGTTTAGTGTCATGTCAATATTGCCTCAGTTTGAAGCTCGTTTGAAATCGCATTAATTTTGTTCTGACGATAATGTGTTTTGCATAGCTGGTAATGTCATGTGACAGCAGTGAGCTTTTAGATTTTGCTATATATGAATTATCCATTATTGTTCTTATCAAAAAACTGCAGGAAAGAAATCAACAGGTTAGGCCTGCCAGACAAGTGTGATGACAGATAGCAGGAGGTGACAGGGGGTGAGATAGCAGGATGTGACGGGGGTTGAGAAAGCAGGATGTGACAGGGGTTGCGATAGCAGGAGGTGACAGGGGTTGAGATAGCAGAAGGTGACGGGTTGAGATAGCAGGAGGTGACAGGGGTTGCGATAGCAGGAGGTGACAGGGGGTGAGATAGCAGGAGGTGACAGGGGTTGAGATAGCAGGAGGTGACAGGGGTTGTGATAGCAGGAGGTGAAAGGGGTTGTGATAGCAGGAGGTGACAGGGGTTGAGATAGCAGGTGACAGGGGTTGAAATAGCAGGAGGTGACAGTGGTTGAGATAGCAGGAGGTGACAGGGGTTTTGATAGCAGGAGGTGACAGGGGTTGTGATAGCAGGAGGTGACAGGGGTTGAGATAGCAGGAGGTGACAGGGTGAGATAGCAGGAGTGACGGGTTGAGAATAGCAGGAGGTGACAGGGGTTGAGATAGCAGGAGGTGACAGGGGTTGAGATAGCAGGAGGTGACAGGGGTTGAGATAGCAGGAGGTGACAGGGGTTGAGATAGCAGGAGGTGACAGGGGTTGAGATAGCAGGAGGTGACAGGGGTTGAGATAGCAGGAGGTGACAGGGGTTGAGATAGGAGGAGGTGACAGGGGTTGAGATAGGAGGAGGTGACAGGGGTTGAGATAGCAGGAGGTGACAGGGGTTGAAATAGGAGGAGGTGACAGGGGTTGAGATAGCAGGAGGTGACAGGGGTTGTGATAGCAGGAGGTGACAGGGGTTGGATAGCAGGAGGTGACAGGGGTTGAGATAGCAGGAGGTGACAGGGGTTGAGATAGCAGGAGGTGACAGGGGTTGAGATAGCAGGAGGTGACAGGGGTTGAGATAGCAGGAGGTGACAGGGGTTGAGATAGCAGGAGGTGACAGGGGTTGAGATAGCAGGAGGTGACAGGGGTTGAGATAGCAGGAGGTGACAGGGGTTGAGATAGCAGGAGGTGACAGGGGTTGAGATAGCAGGAGGTGACAGGGGTTGAGATAGGAGGAGGTGACAGGGGTTGAGATAGCAGGAGGTGACAGGGGTTGAGATAGGAGGAGGTGACAGGGGTTGAGATAGCAGGAGGTGACAGGGGTTGAGATAGCAGGAGGTGACAGGGGTTGTGATAGCAGGAGGTGACAGTGGTTGAGATAGCAGGAGGTGACAGGGGTTGAGATAGCAGGAGGTGACAGGGGTTGAGATAGCAGGAGGTGACAGGGGCTGAGATAGCAGGAGGTGACAGGGGCTGAGATAGCAGGAGGTGACAGGGGTTGAGATAGCAGGAGGTGACAGTGGTTGAGATAGCAGGAGGTGACAGGGTTGAGATAGCAAAGGGGAAGGGTTGAGATAGCAGGAGGTGACAGGGGTTGAGATAGCAGGAGGTGACGGGTTGAGATAGCAGGAGGTGACAGGGGCTGAGATAGCAGGAGGTGACAGATGTTGTAGAGGAAGAAAATCGGGATTTGGGTGAGAGACTAAACAAGCTCTAGGTATTTAGGAAATACACATCTGAAAGGTCATTGATGAAATGACACAGTTCATTGGCTAATGGCTGTTTTTCCAATCAATACTATCATTGACAGATTCCCCATCAGTTAATTCTTCAAATTTGCTATATTTATTAAATACTGTCACTGGATTACTCCTGTTGAATTCTAAGTCAAAAACACTTTCAATAATAAAAAAAAAACAGCCAACCTAATCTAAATGATCCGTGTGTAGTAAGTACTTATGCACCTATGTCACCTTATTAAATGAAGCCTTTGACATATGACATCCACACTTACTTACTTACACAGATAGCATAACAAAACACAACAAAGCTTAACACTACTTTCAAACTTGGTCGACTGGAACACCTTAACTTGGTTACTGACCCTTACACCAATTACTCAAAGCCATTCAGGCTGTCATGCCCACTCCATCATGCCTATTCTCAATGGAGCAGCCACGAACTGGTCAGTTATCAGCCACTAACTAACAATCACCTCCCCATGGACATGTCTGTGGCACAGACATACATACAAGCAAGTCCATCAATCCCGATCCGGCATCTAAACAAGACCAAAGAAACACGCCTGCTAGTAAGGTCAGCAATCAAACCACTCTCCACTGCTCTGTACCCTGGAGGCAAACGTTCCTCCCTAAAGAGGCAGGTTTCCATTTTCCAATTTCGCCTATCTCTGTGATTTCTGGTGATTTCAGCTGGAGTTGTGCAAGCAATGACACATGCACAGTGTCAACACAAATACTGACACACATACATTGCCAAGACAAACACCAACACAGGTACAGTGTCAGTGCAAACACTGACACATGTAGTAAATCAAGACAAACACTGGTACACGTATAGTGTCAACACAACCAGTGACACATGTCAAATGTCAATGCAAACACAAAATCATGTATAATGTCAAGACAAACATTGACACATTTACAATGTCAAGACAAACATGGATACACGTGCAGTGTCAAGACACTCACACATGTAGTGTCTATACAAACACTGACACATTCAATGTCAATATGAACACTGACACATCAATATGTACTGTGTCTAGACAAACACTGACACCTGTACAGTGTCAAGACAAACACTGACACATGTATTGTCATCACAAACATTGACACATGTATTGTCATCACAAACACTGACACATGTATTATCAATACAAACACTGACACATGTATTGTCAAGACAATCACTGACACATGTATTGTCAAGACAATCACTGACACATGTATTGTCAAGACAATCACTGACACATGTATTGTCAAGACAATCACTGACACGTGTATTGTCAAGACAATCACTGACACGTGTATTGTCAAGACAATCACTGACACGTGTATTGTCAAGACAATCACTGACACGTGTATTGTCAAGACAATCACTGACACGTGTATTGTCAAGACAATCACTGACACGTGTATTGTCAAGACAATCACTGACACGTGTATTGTCAAGACAATCACTGACACGTGTATTGTCAAGACAATCACTGACACATGTATTGTCAAGACAATCACGGACACGTGTATTGTCAAGACAATCACTGACACATGTATTGTCAAGACAATCACTGACACATGTATTGTCAAGACAATCACTGACACATGTATTGTCAAGACAATCACTGACACGTGTATTGTCAAGACAATCACTGACACGTGTATTGTCAAGACAATCACTGACACATGTATTGTCAAGACAATCACTGACACATGTATTGTCAAGACAATCACTGACACATGTATTGTCAAGACAATCACTGACACGTGTATTGTCAAGACAATCACTGACACATGTATTGTCAAGACAATCACTGACACGTGTATTGTCAAGACAATCACTGACACATGTATTGTCAAGACAATCACTGACACGTGTATTGTCAAGACAAACACTGACACGTGTATTGTCAAGACAATCACTGACACGTGTATTGTCAAGACAATCACTGACACATGTATTGTCAAGACAATCACTGACACGTGTATTGTCAAGACAATCACTGACACATGTATTGTCAAGACAATCACTGACACATGTATTGTCAAGACAATCACTGACACATGTATTGTCAAGACAAACACTAGCATAACACTATCAAGACCAGCACAACATGGCTTGGCAAAATGAATCCGTTTTGCTTGATAAACTATTTATCTTTGATGCCAGTGGCCTTGCTGGATCGCCGCAAAGCCACAGTGTTAATAAATAATTCACCAGAGACCAGCACACTGGACTCTTGCATGAAAATCAACTCACATGCAGATGTTTCTGCACACCAAAACGCTGTGGGGAGTTCTCATCTTCAAAGGTAACTAGCTTCAAAAGTGCAGATCCCTTGGCACCAAAGGGCACTTGTTCCCACGGGGTAAATACAAAAGGCTACTTCCACTCATAATTCTGTCGACATTCAACCTATATTTCCCTGTTCTGCTCTGGTTGGTGGTCTTGTTGAAGTCTTGTTAGATTTTGTTACAGGCAAGTTGCCCCAAAGTCACACAACAAGACACCTAATGGTTATTGGTATATTTCCTAGTTAAATAAATATCTAAATCAATTATATTTTATGCTATCGATAAACTGCTGCAGTGTTACCACATGATACCTCACCATTGATGTCCAAGATGCTCGTCACGATGTGGGATAATTTGTAAAAATTTGAAGTCTTAATTGGGGGGCAAGCATGCCTACACATGTCAATACTACGCAAGTGAAACTGACAGACATCCTCGGACAGATAGAATGAGGTAGGTATTCATAGACTCACGTTTCTTCGTTGGATCATCATCGTCTCCTTCCTCTCCTTCGACATCTATGTCCTCTGTAACAGCATCACACAAAGTCACAGTTTATTCACTAATCGGGGACAAGTACCCTATAAACAGAACAGAATAGAATAGAAACTGGTGAATCATATTCAATGATTCTTCAACTACTTTTGTAATTACATAGTGTAATTTTACGGCTTTCAAAAGTGTAAACAAGCTGATGTATGCAGTTGGTTGAACTTATCAAAATAACATGTACTGATTGAATTCTGAAAATATTTCAACCCCCGGCTGATGAGGTGGTGGGCGACAGGGTGGCAAGTGTTAACCCACCTGCTTGTGTGATCCAGTCTAGATAACCCCGAAGGTCTTCTTCTATCTGTTGTTTCTCTCTAAGCTTCTGAAAATCACCCCTTGCTTTCGCTTTCTCACCCTCTTTAGAAAACTCTCTGCAACAGAACAGTAGCAACAATTCATGTGTGTGTTCATGTGTGCATGTCAGTGTGCACGCGTGTTCACGTGTATGCATGTACTGGACTTATTCAGAATTCACCAGGTCCACCATGAACATGCATGAGTGCATACATGTACTGTTTCTGTTGCTTGATTAAATAATCATGTGGAAGACTAATACAACAAACCTTAACACAATATACATATGTAGTGTTCTATGGGACCTTATCTACTTATCAGCCTTATATTCAGATCTAATCACTTCCAGATCTTTTCAGCTTATTCAAAATAGCCCCTGTTTGATCCACACATTACCAATTCAATGTTTATATTTTATTGCATTGAATATTGGTTTTTGCAACTGGCTAGCGATATACCTTCAAGCAACAACATTTTTTTTAAAATAGCTGTGACTGTTTTTAAATGCTACTAGTACAAGTGAATGCGTGCAGAGACGAGAGAAGAGAGTTTGATACGTACCCACTGAGCACACCAAGAACTAGGTTAAGTACAAAAAATGAGCCTATGATGATCATGCTGACAAAGTATATCCAAGGCCAACTGTTCCCCATCGCGTCGTTTATCTGAAAACAACAACGTCAAAATTACCACAGTTGTCAGAAGTACATGTACCAGGTAAGTATTTTTACTGACTGACTCAGTGGAGTGCCATAATATGTAGTACAGCCATCTCTATGTGCTGTTCACTTATATTACCCTCGAGTTCTCTTCAAATGCAATGCGTAATGCAGAATGGACAAAAAACAGTGCGTAACAATCCCACAGGATTGGTAACAACAATGACTCTGACCTACTTTTAGCTCAGTAGCCATGGCAATGACCTACTTTCGACACAATAATCATGGTGATGACCTATTTACATTCCCAGCAACCATGGCAACGACCTACTTACATCATACATGACGTCCGTCCACCCTTCAAGTGTGATACATTGAAACACGGTCAACATGGCAAGCCCAAAGTTGTCAAAGTTTGTGATGCCACTGTTGGGTCCACCCCAGAACTTGCCACCCCCGCACACCCACCCGTTTTCCTCGGGGCAGTGGAAACCCTTGCCACAGGGATGGGGGTCCTGCAGGGCGAATTCACCTAAAACAAAACATGATCAATACAGTACTCAGTGTATACAATCACCTATCATGTAAGATCACTAAATAATCTTAAAACTTCCCGCATGAACACAGTAGATCGTATATACGAGAACGGCGCAGTGAGCTTAACCCATTTTATCCGGAATACGATTCTAGTCGTAGTTACCCTTTTTATCCGGAACACGATTCTAGTCGTAGTTTGCACTTGACACGGCTTCCCTGCACTCTGACGTTTTGGAATCCCATTGGTTGGTTAACACCGAATGACGTCAGTATATCGGGATCACTAGGAAACTCATATTTTTCAACCAATCAGCGCCGTTCTGTGGATATTTGCAGTTCAAAGCGGGTACCCCCAAGCTAAAGTGAAATCAAAGATGGCGTCGAGTCGCAAAGATCGTTAAATGTTGACGTATTTTGAAGGATAACTCCGCTAATTTACTTCATACTGGTGATGACAAGAAGGCAGACAAGTGGATAGACGATATAAGATGGACGGTTATGGTATTTGATGCGACATTTGTCCGTGAAGACATACTTTGAAGCCATCGAAGTGGGTCAACCGACAACGGCATCCGTTTTCGCCCACCTCGCTCCACGCCGTATTTTTGGCGCCAAACAAAGTTAAGAATATTTCCAACGACGGTAACTACTTCATAAATAAAGTGATGTTGAAATGTTGAACAAAGTTGTTACTTTATAGTACTTCTTTATTAGTTATAAGAAATGAGCCACAGAATGATATATCGTTGACAGAAAATATTTCAAAAATTTGCATAATTCCGCTCAGCGGCGCCACACGTTGGCGATTCAGTTGACTGACGTGGGGGTATTACAAAAAATTTTACATTATGAGATTATTATCCAAGATGTGTGGACAAGTTGTACACCTTTATTTTCAGCAGAGATTAATGCATAAAATAAACTCAACTTGCTCATTGACATGTTGCTTCCTTCATGGCGAAAATGTCGAGTGAAAAGTAATGTGACAAACCTCAACATAGGTTTGAATTTATTAGGCATGTTTTGCCATATGCCACATATAATATATATATGATGAAACTATGAGTTTATCGATGCGACTGTATAGTTTATTTTATCTACTTTCTAAAGGTATATCACATTTAAAAATTGATTGAGAAATAATAAAGTTATGTCCATTTTAAATGAAGGCCTGTCATTTTTTAATGCTGACAGATTGGTTTGAGGAAATGATCAGGAACTGGCTGCAACTCGTCTGCACTAGCTTCAGGATAAAATGGGTTAATAGGAGGTTTGGGGGAATCTCTGCATATATCCGATTTAATTTTTGATCTGTGAAAATATGACAAATTGATGCATCTAACTCACTGGCAACAAAACTGACATGCACATCAAGACAAATGATTCAATCATTGGACTTCTTTGTACCATTAACATGTCTGAATAAATGCTTCGACGTTTGAATATCGGCAGCCACTCTAGGTACAAAACATAAATGAGTAAAGTAACCATCACTTTGGAAGAATGATCTAAAGCAAAACAAGAACTGAAACATAATTTCTACGTTTCAACCAAGCCGTCTTTATCAGGAACTGTCTGCCCACTAGTTGGCATGGCTCACAGCATATCCCACACATGACTGTATCTGTGTATGTGTTGCCCGTCATCTCTGTTCATGTGTCATAAGTACACACTCAGCCATGAGTAAGAGAGTCAGCATGTCACACCATGTGGCTGGCTGAGGTTGAACCAGTATTTACATGTGTCTGTTACCTGTTGAATTGACGACGCATGTCCTGTGCATGGTTCCTGAGAAGAGTTCCAAGCCAACGATGGCGTAGATGATGATGACAAATATAACTAGAAGTGCAATGTGTAGCAGGGGCACCATTGCCCGCAGTATAGAGTTGAGCACCACTTGTAAACCTGCAAACAATGACCACAGTATAGAGTTGAGCACCACTTGTAAACCTGCAAACAATGACCACAGTATAGAATTGAGCACCACTTGTAAACAACGACCACAGTATAGAGTTGAGCACCACTTGTAAACCTGCAAACAATGACCACAGTATAGAATTGGGCACCAATTGTAAACAATGACCGCAGTATAGAATTGAGCACCACTTGTAAACCTGCAAACAATGACCACAATATAGAATTGGGCACTAATTGTAAACAATGACCGCAGTATAGAGTTGAGCACCACTTGTAAACCTGCAAACAACGACCACAATATAGAATTGGCACCAATTGTAAACAATGACTGCAGTATAGAATTGGGCACCACTTGTAAACCTGCAAACAACGACCACAGTATAGAATTGGGCACCAATTGTAAACAACGACCGCAGTATAGAATCGAGTACCACTTGTAAATCTGTAAACAGTGACCACAATATAGAGTTGAGCACCACTTGTAAACCTGCAAACAACGACCACACTATAGAATTGGCACCAATTGTAAACAATGACTGCAGTATAGAATTGGGCACCACTTGTAAACCTGCAAACAACGACCACAGTATAGAATTGGGCACCAATTGTAAACAACGACCGCAGTATAGAATCGAGTACCACTTGTAAATCTGTAAACAGTGACCACAATATAGAGTTGAGCACCATTTGTAATTGACCACAGAATAGAATTACACTTAAATCAGTACTCGGAACAATAATCTTAGTACTGGGTATGTACATAAAACATTTATCTTACTTAGTACACGACCTATGAACATAATAATATAGGACTATGTACAGATATTGATCATATTGACTAACTTATTAATCCAAACACCCGTCTAATAACTAACTTGGCAATCCAGACACTAATCTGATAACTTTCTTGGCACTCAGGACACGAATCTGAATGATTTGCTAGGTACTCCAGAGTACTTGTTATTCAGTAGTTTGAATGACTTGAGACATTCAACAAATGGACACTAACATGACACTGATCCTAGTGACTTACTTGGCATTCCTGACCCTAATCTTAGCGACTAATGTGACACTAACTATAGTGACTTACTTGGCACTCCTGACCCTAGTCTTAGCGACTAACGTGACACTAACTGTAGCGACTTACTTGGCACTCCTGACCCTAGTCTTAGCGACTAATGTGACACTAACTATAGTGACTTACTTGGCACTCCTGACCCTAGTCTTAGCGACTAACGTGACACTAACTGTAGCGACTTACTGGCACTCCGGACACTAGTCTTAGCGACTAACGTGACACTAACTATAGTGACTTACTTGGCACTCCTGACCCTAGTCTTAGCGACTAATGTGACACTAACTATAGTGACTTACTTGGCACTCCTGACCCTAGTCTTAGCGACTAATGTGACACTAACTATAGTGACTTACTTGGCACTCCTGACACTAGTCTTAGCGACTAACGTGACACTAACTGTAGTGACTTACTTGGCACTCCTGACCCTAGTCTTAGCGACTAACGTGACACTAACTGTAGCGACTTACTGGCACTCCTGACACTAGTCTTAGCGACTAATGTGACACTAACTATAGTGACTTACTTGGCACTCCTGACCCTAGTCTTAGCGACTAATGTGACACTAACTATAGTGACTTACTTGGCACTCCTGACCCTAGTCTTAGCGACTAACGTGACACTAACTATAGTGACTTACTTGGCACTCCTGACCCTAGTCTTAGCGACTAATGTGACACTAACTATAGTGACTTACTTGGCACTCCTGACCCTAGTCTTAGCGACTAACGTGACACTAACTGTAGCGACTTACTTGGCACTCCGGACACTAGTCTTAGCGACTAATGTGACACTAACTATAGTGACTTACTTGGCACTCCTGACCCTAGTCTTAGCGACTAACGTGACACTAACTGTAGCGACTTACTTGGCACTCCTGACCCTAGTCTTAGCGACTAATGTGACACTAACTGTAGTGACTTACTTGGCACTCCTGACCCTAGTCTTAGCGACTAATGTGACACTAACTGTAGTGACTTACTTGGCACTCCTGACCCTAGTCTTAGCGACTAATGTGACACTAACTGTAGCGACTTACTTGGCACTCCTGACCCTAGTCTTAGCACTTGAATCTTGCACTTACTGGATCCTGACCCTAGTCTTAGGACTAATGACCAACGAGACTTACTTGGCACTCCGGACACTAGTCTTAGCGACTAATGTGACACTAACTGTAGCGACTTACTTGGCACTCCTGACCCTAGTCTTAGCGACTAATGTGACACTAACTGTAGCGACTTACTTGGCACTCCGGACACTAGTCTTAGCGACTAACGTGACACTAACTGTAGCGACTTACTTGGCACTCCTGACCCTAGTCTTAGCGACTAATGTGACACTAACTGTAGCGACTTACTTGGCACTCCGGACACTAGTCTTAGCGACTAATGTGACACTAACTATAGTGACTTACTTGGCACTCCGGACACTAGTCTTAGCGACTAATGTGACACTAACTATAGTGACTTACTTGGCACTCCTGACCCTAGTCTTAGCGACTAACGTGACACTAACTGTAGCGATTTACTTGGCACTCCTGACCCTAGTCTTTAGCGACTAACGGACACAACTGTAGCGACTACTTGGCACTCCTGACACTAGTCTTAGCTGACTAACGTGACACTAACTGTAGCACTTTACTTGGCACTCCTGACCCTAGTCTTAGCGACTAATGTGACACTAACTATAGCGACTTACTTGGCACTCCGGACACTAGTCTTAGCGACTAATGTGACACTAACTATAGTGACTTACTTGGCACTCCTGACCCTAGTCTTAGCGACTAACGTGACACTAACTGTAGTGACTTACTTGGCACTCCTGACCCTAATCTTAGCGACTAATGTGACACTAACTGTAGTGACTTACTTGGCACTCCTGACCCTAGTCTTAGCGACTAATGTGACACTAACTCTAGTGACTTACTTGGCACTCCTGACCCTAGTCTTAGCGACTAATGTGACACTAACTATAGTGACTTACTTGGCACTCCTGACCCTAGTCTTAGCGACTAATGTGACACTAACTGTAGCGACTTACTTGGCACTCCTGACCCTAGTCTTAGCGACTAATGTGACACTAACTGTAGCGACTTACTTGGCACTCCGGACACTAGTCTTAGCGACTAATGTGACACTAACTGTAGCGACTTACTTGGCACTCCTGACCCTAGTCTTAGCGACTAATGTGACACTAACTGTAGCGACTTACTTGGCACTCCTGACCCTAGTCTTAGCGACTAATGTGACACTAACTGTAGCGACTTACTTGGCACTCCTGACCCTAGTCTTAGCGACTAATGTGACACTAACTGTAGCGACTTACTTGGCACTCCTGACCCTAGTCTTAGCGACTAATGTGACACTAACTGTAGCGACTTACTTGGCACTCCTGACCCTAGTCTTAGCGACTAATGTGACACTAACTGTAGTGACTTACTTGGCACTCCTGACCCTAGTCTTAGCGACTAATGTGACACTAACTATAGTGACTTACTTGGCACTCCTGACCCTAGTCTTAGCGACTAATGTGACACTAACTGTAGCGACTTACTTGGCACTCCTGACCCTAGTCTTAGCGACTAATGTGACACTAACTGTAGCGACTTACTTGGCACTCCTGACCCTAGTCTTAGCGACTAATGTGACACTAACTGTAGCGACTTACTTGGCACTCCTGACCCTAGTCTTAGCGACTAATGTGACACTAACTGTAGGACTTACTTGGCACTCCTGACCCTAGTCTTAGCGACTAATGTGACACTAACTGTAGCGACTTACTTGGCACTCCTGACCCTAGTCTTAGCGACTAATGTGACACTAACTGTAGTGACTTACTTGGCACTCCTGACCCTAGTCTTAGCGACTAATGTGACACTAACTGTAGTGACTTACTTGGCACTCCTGACCCTAGTCTTAGCGACTAATGTGACACTAACTGTAGCGACTTACTTGGCACTCCTGACCCTAGTCTTAGCGACTAATGTGACACTAACTGTAGCGACTTACTTGGCACTCCTGACCCTAGTCTTAGCGACTAATGTGACACTAACTGTAGTGACTTACTTGGCACTCCTGACCCTAGTCTTAGCGACTAATGTGACACTAACTGTAGTGACTTACTTGGCACTCCTGACCCTAGTCTTAGCGACTAATGTGACACTAACTATAGTGACTTACTTGGCACTCCTGACCCTAGTCTTAGCGACTAATGTGACACTAACTGTAGTGACTTACTTGGCACTCCGGACACTAGTCTTAGCGACTAATGTGACACTAACTATAGTGACTTACTTGGCACTCCTGACCCTAGTCTTAGCGACTAATGTGACACTAACTATAGTGACTTACTTGGCACTCCTGACCCTAGTCTTAGCGACTAACGTGACACTAACTGTAGCGACTTACTTGGCACTCCTGACCCTAGTCTTAGCGACTAATGTGACACTAACTGTAGCGACTTACTTGGCACTCCGGACACTAGTCTTAGCGACTAATGTGACACTAACTGTAGCGACTTACTTGGCACTCCTGACCCTAGTCTTAGCGACTAATGTGACACTAACTGTAGCGACTTACTTGGCACTCCTGACCCTAGTCTTAGCGACTAATGTGACACTAACTATAGTGACTTACTTGGCACTCCTGACCCTAGTCTTAGCGACTAATGTGACACTAACTGTAGTGACTTACTTGGCACTCCTGACCCTAGTCTTAGCGACTAATGTGACACTAACTATAGTGACTTACTTGGCACTCCGGACACTAGTCTTAGCGACTAATGTGACACTAACTGTAGCGACTTACTTGGCACTCCGGACACTAGTCTTAGCGACTAATGTGACACTAACTGTAGTGACTTACTTGGCACTCCTGACCCTAGTCTTAGCGACTAATGTGACACTAACTATAGTGACTTACTTGGCACTCCTGACCCTAGTCTTAGCGACTAATGTGACACTAACTATAGTGACTTACTTGGCACTCCTGACACTAGTCTTAGCGACTAACGTGACACTAACTGTAGCGACTTACTTGGCACTCCTGACCCTAGTCTTAGCGACTAATGTGACACTAACTATAGTGACTTACTTGGCACTCCTGACCCTAGTCTTAGCGACTAATGTGACACTAACTATAGTGACTTACTTGGCACTCCTGACCCTAGTCTTAGCGACTAACGTGACACTAACTGTAGCGACTTACTTGGCACTCCTGACCCTAGTCTTAGCGACTAACGTGACACTAACTGTAGCGACTTACTTGGCACTCCTGACCCTAGTCTTAGCGACTAATGTGACACTAACTGTAGTGACTTACTTGGCACTCCTGACCCTAGTCTTAGCGACTAACGTGACACTAACTGTAGCGACTTACTTGGCACTCCTGACCCTAGTCTTAGCGACTAATGTGACACTAACTATAGTGACTTACTTGGCACTCCTGACCCTAGTCTTAGCGACTAATGTGACACTAACTATAGTGACTTACTTGGCACTCCTGACCCTAGTCTTAGCGACTAACGTGACACTAACTGTAGCGACTTACTTGGCACTCCTGACCCTAGTCTTAGCGACTAACGTGACACTAACTATAGTGACTTACTTGGCACTCCTGACCCTAGTCTTAGCGACTAATGTGACACTAACTATAGTGACTTACTTGGCACTCCTGACCCTAGTCTTAGCGACTAACGTGACACTAACTGTAGCGACTTACTTGGCACTCCTGACCCTAGTCTTAGCGACTAACGTGACACTAACTATAGTGACTTACTTGGCACTCCTGACCCTAGTCTTAGCGACTAATGTGACACTAACTATAGTGACTTACTTGGCACTCCTGACCCTAGTCTTAGCGACTAACGTGACACTAACTGTAGCGACTTACTTGGCACTCCTGACCCTAGTCTTAGCGACTAACGTGACACTAACTATAGTGACTTACTTGGCACTCCTGACCCTAGTCTTAGCGACTAATGTGACACTAACTATAGTGACTTACTTGGCACTCCGGACACTAGTCTTAGCGACTAACGTGACACTAACTGTAGCGACTTACTTGGCACTCCGGACACTAGTCTTAGCGACTAATGTGACACTAACTATAGTGACTTACTTGGCACTCCTGACCCTAGTCTTAGCGACTAATGTGACACTAACTATAGTGACTTACTTGGCACTCCTGACCCTAGTCTTAGCGACTAATGTGACACTAACTATAGTGACTTACTTGGCACTCCTGACCCTAGTCTTAGCGACTAATGTGACACTAACTATAGTGACTTACTTGGCACTCCTGACCCTAGTCTTAGCGACTAATGTGACACTAACTATAGTGACTTACTTGGCACTCCTGACCCTAGTCTTAGCGACTAACGTGACACTAACTGTAGCGACTTACTTGGCACTCCGGACACTAGTCTTAGCGACTAATGTGACACTAACTATAGTGACTTACTTGGCACTCCTGACCCTAGTCTTAGCGACTAATGTGACACTAACTATAGTGACTTACTTGGCACTCCTGACCCTAGTCTTAGCGACTAACGTGACACTAACTGTAGCGACTTACTTGGCACTCCGGACACTAGTCTGAGAGGTCTGAGGACTCGGAAGGCTCGCAGTGCTTTCACATCGAACCCCTTCTGGTCCAGCGTCGATAAAATTGTACTTACTAATCTGTAAACAGAAACATATTGAAATCAAACAACAAAGTCTCCTTGGTACGAGAATCTAGGGTAGACCCTTTGATAATGTCGTGAAAAGTGGCTTGGAATTTGACTCTCTATTAATAATTTGTGTTTAGACAGATTTCAATATGTGACAGTTTTAAGTTTTACATGAAAATAACCGAGAAGTATTAATTTTGATAAATACGGAGGAAGCCATTTTTGCGATACAGCACAGGACAATGGTGATATTAACAGTAGGACACTATTTCTTCACATCTCAGACCAATTCATGCAGAATGATGACACTTGAGTTTAGTGAATTTAAAGCAAAACATATACAAATGGGTTAGTTTTATCATAACTTAATGCATACGTCTTGCTACATTGTCTCAAGAGTCATCATCCTGCTAGCAATCTGAGATATGGGGAAATAGTGTTCTTGTTTCACTGCATACAACATCAATACGAGTGAGACAGTGATACACAGAGGCATCTGGCATGTATTAGCATTGGTTCAGGGTTGCCACACATGGAAGCTTTCAAAATTCCCTGACTTTTCCCTGACTCAAAGTTTCATTTTCCCTGACCATGCTGGCTGAATAATCATGAAATGTTTTGCGTGATGTACATATAATTATAGCAATTAACTTATAAAAAACAGCATATGTTTGTGGTATCAACATTGTTTTATGGTATTGTTACGCGTAATGAATTCGAGTTTGCAGCATCGCAGTGTTACGCGTGTGACATGAGAAAGTCAAATTTCCCTGACTTTCAAGGGATTTTCCTGTATTTCCCTGACTTTTCTCAAAATCAAAAATTTCCCTGACCCAGCACAAAATTCCCTGACTTTTCCCTGACCTTGAATTTCCCTGACTTTTCCCTGACCAGTGGCAACCCTGTTGGTTTGGAAACTATCGCGGGACGTTCATTTATGGTTGATGGAGGTGTTAGATGGATATCTTCATACAGGCCTGAGAAATAACTCTTATTACAATAGATATATTCACTATCTGCAAAGGTATCTGCTGGGTATGGCAGTGGCAGCTTGAGGGGGCCTTAGGTGTTCATCCTCTTGAAAGGGTCCCAGGCACCCCCGGTGAGAAGACAAAATAATTTTTAAATTACATGTGGTGTTACCAATGACTGTACTCATGGAATACTAAATAGTGTAGCCTGAAGTTTAGAATAATTCAATCTAGTGGTATTAGGTGAAGAGAAGATTTATTTGTTTCTTGCAGTCATTATATGAATTAGAAATAAACTGTACTTACTCAAATATCATGTGAATGTATCACACTGACAACAAGTATTCAGCCAGTATATCTATTCTGGCACCCTAACAATCTACCAAAATAATAGTTTTTCTGTATTTATTTTGCACACATTATTTTTACATATCCAAACACAAATGGGTCCATACTGACCATATTTTGGACACCCAAAAGTAACTATGTTTGCTTTGTAAGTGTTCAGACATACTTAACTATTCTACGTCTCCAAACACACACTGTATGCAGTCATCGCTGTACTGTCGTTTATCCAACCGAGATAATATAAAATAACAGAAAATTCAGTTGTGCAGTGTCGCAAATTTGTTTTCGCTCAGTTCAGTCAATGAAAGTCACTGTAGATTACTTTTAAGTTGACGCCCTGGACCACTTCAATGCTGCATAGACACCGCACTTGTGTCTGCCTGGCTGGATGCATGCATGAATGCTTCACGGCTCACATCAGTCGTATTTTTAACGACAACTCTCCGTAACTGCACAGCACACAGCCAATTTACATAACCACACTTCCATGCAATCGCATGATCTTGCATGTTCTCGCATGATCTTACAGCCTCTTTAAAGCAGCCAGAAATCGAACCTGCAAACGCTCGTTAGGGTCGTGGAAAAGTTTTTTTCACGTGCAAGAATTGTCTGCGGTTGGGACGGGCGTGTTTTTATCGTGCCAAGAAGCACAAACTGCTTGGAGAGCTTCATAAGTGGCCAGTGTAGATTCACCTTGGGGAACAACCGGGTCACATAAAAGTGCGTTATCCAGGTGGGACTCGTGCTAATCTGGCCACTGACCACTGTATGTGAGATGTCTGGTTTGTTTCCGACAAATAACGATAAGATAACTTAATGAATTTTTTTTAATGAGGACAACTTCATATGGTGTTTTAAAGATGCTTCATTTCTATGAAGCATCATCAGTATATGATTCTAAAGAGACATCGATCACAGCAGCCGCAGCTAAAGCCACATCTTCTACAATCACCACAGCTACAGCCAATGCTGCAACAGCAGCAAAAGCCACAGCTGGAACAAGGACAACCATAGTAGCTACAACCACAACAGCTACAGCCACAGTAGCTACAGCTGCAGGCACAATAGCTATATCCACAACAGCTACAACCATAGCAGCTACAACCACCACAGTTATAACCACAACAGCTGCAGTCACAGCTGCAGTCACAGCTACAGCCATAGCAGCTATAACCACAGCAGCCACGCGAGACACTAATTGTGGTCTGCTCCCAGTTGAACTAGCCACATGAGACAGCCTACAACTGTTTGAGAGGGAGATGTCACCAGACACCTGCGTGAGTTAGACAGAACTTCCACCTGAGCTACGGGGATAACACCACACCAGGATGGCGATTATTTCCACCGCTGCCAGGGATGACACCCGAGCGGACTGACCCCAGAAATCATGTTAAAAATAGGGCCAGAAATGTGGGAGCTTCACAGGTGAAGGAATAAATAGTGTGACTGCTGTGTACTCAGCCAGGTTATTTCTAAGCAGTGAAATATGGGACAACCTCCGAGACACAGGACGTAGTGGAACTCAGGTCTCAGGTGGTTTCCTCCAAACAGCTCAAACGTGGGCTAACGCAGGAGTTGTTCTTCTCTAGAATTAGTGAGTCCACTACAGGTTACATTCCCTGTATGGGATCTTTTACTTCCCCTGGCATATATACCAGATAGAAGGGACCACTGGATTTTAGTGTCTCTTCCGAAAGACACAGGCAAATGTGGGGTACGAAATTGCCTAAGTGTTGAAACGGCGGTAGGTGGGATTGAATCACTGTCCCCTCGATTGACTCTACCACTCTACCACGTGACCACCATTCCCCACACAACTGTGGACACATTTAGCTGTGATTCCCTATTAGGTGCAGGTACTGGTGATAGCTGCTGTCTTTATGAGTGTCTTACTTGTAACAGTTGAGGTCAGTTTAATTGAAACAAATATTTATGGCCTACTACTGCTTTTGTTGAACACTCAAACTGTAGGACTAGGGTTTAATTATTTTTGCTGCACTATAAAAATACTGGATTACTCAAGTGGATTATTCTGGCTCACTTTCATGTATGGCTGATAATCTAACGTGTATTTTATATCTGAGTATCAGACACGACATGCTGGGGTCAGCCTGCACTAACTTTGCACAACCATAAATAAGATTTACTTAGACAGCAGAACGACAATGCTGATATGGATGGCAATAATTTGATTAAGTTTAACATAAATTTGTGAGTCCTTAAAACATAAATCAATATGTTGCAACTAGACTATACTACAAGTCATAATCATGAGTTTACAATGAAGATAATCAGATTTTGTTTTTCTTTACAAATCACATCATAAACATTTTTTTTTTTTTTTATTATTTTTTTTTTATATTTTTTATATGACGTTGTCTGTTCTGTTTCACTGAATCAGCCACAAGGTTAATTATTAGGTTTGGACGTGGACCCTTAACTGAATATCAAAGACCTTGGTACAGGCATTTATGCAGGATTTTTATGGTAGACACATGCATCTAAATTCACATTCAGGCATGTATATAATGTCCATAAATAACCAATATTTCATGTCTACACAAGGGTGACACCCATCATCTTCAAAGATGAAAAGTGCCATTCTTGCTTCTCAAATTTATACCTGTCAAACCACACGTATCTGCCCATTCAAACATCCTGTCCAAACAAAGGGTGGCCAAGTCTCTGGACAGAGCTACAGACTATGTTTACAGGACATGTTTAGAATATGAATGCTTTGTTTATATTTTAACATAGTGAAGGTACAACAGTGAGATTGTATGTTTCTGGTATATTAAGCATAATTTGGCAGGAATAAATTTGACACATTTATCACAGTATTAAAAATATTAATATTAATATACAGAGTAATAATTAATACTAATTGGTAGGGAACATATTCAACATACGTTTTGTTAAGATAAATTAAAATTAATTTGCAAGGTGTTGACGAAAAAAATAAATTATTTTTGTGTGAAGCAACAAGGTTCAAGAACTCAACACTTTATTATCGAAGAAATGTCGAAGTTGACCCAAACGATGTCCGAGCACTCGGGGTGCATGTCCTCTCGACTATGCCTTTCTGCCAGATGCTTCCTGTGTACGGCCACTGATTTAGTCAATTACTAGGGACTGTCACTTGTATCGATTGCAAGGGCCGGACCACAGATAACTTTTGTGTTTGGATTCTGCGACGTGTCTCATGTGGCGCATGATTCATGCAGCTATGGTAGGGACCTGGTTATGACGATCATAACACAGCTTGCTCAACATTTAAACCTTTCAAAAATTATCATAAATGTTTTCTCTCTCTCTCTCTCTCATATTTCTCTGTTAATGTTACCAGTTTTCTTTATGTTTCAGCAGTTTGCATTTATAAATATGTATGAGCTGTGTGTGAAAAAAAATAATTGGCTGTGTACATGTGGAAATTATTCACGATTCCTGCACAATTATTAGAGAACTGATTTTCAACAGAGAATAAAATCCCATTCTACATGTTTTCATATTGAACATTATTGGTATTCCAACGACACTGTCTACCCAGAGTATTGTCATGAGACATAGTAACATTAACCGTAGCTGTTCCCGTAACCATTAAACTGCCCTCTTAAATGACACAGGGTTCAGTCATTTCTTCGGTGCTTCAAACATAGGTGAAAACGCCACATTATTCATGCAATATTTGGTCCCTGACATTCACAAAACATTTGTTTTTTACCGTTTTGTTTTAAATATTTATGCATCTGCGTGCTGCCAGATTATATTATTAGAACACATATATAGTATATTTTTTATCTAAGACAGATTACTATGTATTTTCTGTTTTATGAAAACAGTGCATTGGTTGTAATATATAATGTATATAACTGTATAACCAAGAAAACAATGTTGTTTATTTAACATTGAGATACTAACAAAACATGGTCTAGCAGTACCTAATTTATATTAGTCACATTGTTGTGATTTTGTGTAATTGTTGTTGCAATGTGTTTTTTCTTGGGTCTGAAAGATGTGCGGGCTAGCATAATCAACAAGGACACACAATTACTAGATGACAGCACAAAAGTAGCATTTTCTCCTAAATGCAATATATCTTGGCAACCAAACGTTTGACAGTTAATAGTAATACTTTATTTTTCAAAATTATTTGATGATTAATGGTTTCTAGCAGTGTTAGGGTTCGTGATGGATGTTACATGGATATTAATTGATCAGTCACAACATTATGCATGTTTGCCTTTGATAGCTGCTTAAACAATCTACCAATCAGTTAGGGATATTTCGTGGAACAAACTTCAGGAACGAACATTTGGTGAAAATATCTTCTGAGTATGTGTATAAAAGTAATATAAAAATTATAGTGATTTTTTACAATAATAATAATGTGGGCGTACAATGCCATCTAATACACACATTTCTGACGGCTGACTGGCAGTTTACAAAAAAATCAACAACGGAATTATCCCGTGCTGAAAATCATCTTGTTTTTGGTAAAATGAGAAGCAAATCTGTGGAATTTTTGAAAACTATACAACAGGCCATTGAAAAAATGTGCACCATTTTGATCAATTTGAATTGTTAGTTTGTAAACTGTACTAAAAACATGTTAACAGGATCGCATAAGGGGAAAAAATTTCATTCTCTTGGACAAGTGATGCGTAGCCGAAGCCACTCTCAATAAAACCCGACTGGATTAAAATTCAGTTCTTGATATTAGGAGACATTTACATGGATTTACTTGTTTGTTGCGTGGGATTTTATTTAAAGGTCAATATTAAGATAAATGCCACATTCAGCGAACCACCATTATTAGAATCACTTCAGGCTGGATCAATTTGAATCACTTACTTAATCAGCGCATTTTAGTACAGAGGGAATCGGTAATGTTTCCGTCCAAGCCTACATATTTGATTGGAATTCCTATTTGAATTTTCTAAACGGCTGACTCTGAAAGAGTACGTGAAAATTGTATTGATTATATTAAATAAGAGTAATGATTATTTATATTACCAAGGCATCACGCTTTAATATGTGGATCGCATCTACATGACACTTAGTTCACAAACCATATCATGTGCATGCAGGTTCTCGTGTACTCACCCTATGAGAACAATAATAAAATCTAGTATATTCCATCCGTTGCGTAGGTAGGCCCCTGGATGTAGCAGGAATCCATATGCAACGATTTTCATGGCACATTCAGCTGTGAAGATAACTAAGAAGATGTATTCGATTTGCTCCTGCAAACAGAGAAAAAATGTTTTTAGTCACAGTCTCGTCAGATTTTCTCTGACACAAATTGACAGGTACGAAACAGGCAGGGCAGTAAGACAGATTACGTCAGGTGAATTTGACATGTCGTAGCAGACTGTAGCTGTGGCAGATGGTCGTCACAGATAACCTACATTAGACACTCGCTGTAAGGACTCTTGATAATAGTTAATCATAACTGTATTCCATTTTGAGATCATAATATTTATTAAGTGCTAGTAGAACCTTTTGTGTACAGGCATGCATGCATGCATGCCTACAAAAACAAAAAGGATTGCTAGAGTAAGGTACAGATAAAACAGTTAAAATATTATTATGATTAAATACAGTAGTTTCAGCACAAACGAATGCAATACAGATAACCACAGTAAAGATAAATTAAATATTTTTAAGTATAAAAGTACAGGCTAGAAGAAAACTGTTAACATTGTTCGTTTTTATCAGATGTTCCAGCTGAACATAAGGAGATTTGTTGGTGAGAAAGCAGTAATTATTCTGACTTAGGAACAGACTAACAGTTTCATTTAAACCAACTGTAATCATATAACCACGTAGCCTAATAGCAAGAGACAAGAAAATAACTGCAAGAATAAGAAATAATATAAACCACTGTAGTACACTTTAGTTTAAACCACCACCAGCAGCAGATGTATATGACCAAATAGCTACATAGCTGTTCCACGCATATATCCACACAATGTTTTACATTTAAAAAATCCTAACTTTATTTATATTTTCACAATATATCTCTTCTGGACTCTACTGCTACAAGCACCCGAACATCGTAAACAAGTGTCAGAATTTAAGTGTCAACATTTAGCCCACTGCGCTGGACCAAACAGAAACATTGTTGACATCTCCAGTTCATTGGACAAGCGCACCTAAGATGGCTGTCGGTCATAAACAAAGACCCGTTTATAACGTTCAAATGGTGACTTCCGACCATTTGACCATGGTCAGTCAGTTACATACCATACCGGGGCCCTCTGGTCTGCATCGTTTATTGTAATGAGACACGGAACCGATTTACTGCTTTCCCTGATAAGGTCATATCTGATGTCGAAGATGGCAACTGGCACGTCATAGTATTGATTGGTTGGAGCCACATCTCACTGCCCGGGCCACAGCACGAGTGAAAGTTTAAATGTCATCTGCCTTAGACAGTGTTCTTGTAACACCTGCAGTTGCACAACTTGTTTACAGTGTAATCAGACGTGAAGAATAGGATAACAATATTCCAAATCTTCTCATTTGATGACTGATGGAGTAATGCAACTGATAATATTTGTTCGTTTATTAAGTTTTATGACACATAATACTGATGTAAAATTAATGTTCCCAACATATTCTATGCAGTAACGCAAGATGTTAATTCAACATGACTTATCAAAATCATAGACAGAGTGAATGTTTCACAATTTCTTCTCCAAAAAGAGCTATTTTGTTTACAATAATATTATTAGTGACAGATACGACAAAAACATTATATCTAACATCTTATGACAATGGGAATGACCAAGGCAAAAAAGGAGCTAATTCACCAGAAAATAAACATTCTCAATTAGAAAACGTCTCATGAGACAGGAGACCTGTAGCAAGATGCCAGTGAGCATTGAAACAGTACTGACACGATCACTTGGGACTGCAGCAGATATGACAGCTAGATACATTTTGGTTTTCTAATTTAAGAATACGTATTCATGTATTTTACTGTCTTTTATATATCAGTATCTGATAATGGTTTTTAATCTTTGCTTGCACATTTTCTGACAAATTGACTTTTCCTATGTAATTTTCGTGCAGGAAACAAGCCTCACTGTCATCCTATGTTTCGTCAAATATTATGCAGAATAAATTTGTTTTTGTTTTGGAAACATGTTTTAGACATTACATCTCAAAGATATTTTCTGTTAGTCCAACTGGGTGGCTGTATGGTAATGTGGGAACAATTTAACATGTCAGAGAACCATCTTTGCTACTTGAGTGACCTCATGTTCATAGCCACAAGCTGAGTTATCAGAGCGGAAATACTGGTTATAGATATCAGTAAATATGCATCAATCATCGGGCTCGTACAGTAGGCAATATCCACAGTCGATGCAGCATCCGGAACAGAGCTGGTGATCTGGGACACGGCCAGGCACGGGAATCTTACTGGCCTGCTGCATACATATTAACTGAAGTAGGTATGACACAGTCAGTGTGTGTGTGTGTGTTTGTGTTTGTGTTTGTGTTTGTGTTTGTGTTTGTGTTTGTGTTTGTGTTTGTGTTTGTGTGTGTGTGTGTGTGTGTGTGTGTGTTGAGCGTGAGTGACGTGCACGTGCACGTGCACGTGCACGTGCATGCATGTCAGTGCATATGCAGACATGCAAGCATGGGTGGACTGTTAATAAATAGATAATTGATCATGATAAATGATATTTTAGATATATATTTATTTATGTTATTAGTTTAACATAAGTATGTTTTAATTTATTTAACTTCTCATTTTAAAGGACATCTTGGAGATATTATTTATTTATTATATTAAAATAATATTTTAATGGATAATTTATCATTTTAAAGAAAAACAAATATATATATATATTTATTATATTTTATTTTATTGTACATAGGCACTGTGTAACTCAACCACCAGAACACATTCCTAGTTGACGTGAAGTGTACAATGCATGTTGAAAATTGCAAACAAAGCTTTATTATTATGTGTACACATGTAAAGGTTTTGGGTGCTTTTTGTTTTTACTGTATCCCCTTTTCGCCCCCACACAGTAATGTACTGACATGACACAGCACTCATGAATCACAGCACACACCTATACTACCAGAGTACCAGGTACTATTTCAAGAATGGATTTCTAAGCACAATGTTGCCCAAAGTGTCACTATTAGTGTTGCTTGCAATATTTACTTGTCTTTATCAAATAGATTTAGTACTTCTGTGATGTCTGTCATCTGTGTGATTCATCTCAAATGACATGCATTCGGAAAGAGGGAGTACATATTCCGTAAGGATTAAGATAAAGATGATTACTAGACTTTATACACAGTTAAAGTATTCCTTTGAAGTAGTGGATTAGCTGCTACAGAGCTCACCTTGTGAAAACGGGAAAGGCAAAAACAACATGAGAACTGTAGTAGAGGAATTACAGGGTGGGATTACTGCCCTGGATGCAGCCAGCCCAACGGAAGTGGCAATGTCTTGTTTCTGCCTTATGCGCCAGTGGGCACGAAGAGGATTAAGTGTACAAGTACAACGCACTCTGTATTTCTGGACCATTCCTATAGAGCTTTTAGGAATTCCTGCTACCAGATCCAGGAGAGAAGTATGTTGCATCTTGTGAACAGAAAACTGCAAATTCATGAGCGGCATCCACTGCCTTTAATTTAAGCCACAGCACCACCATAAACAATGCCCATTAATGTGTCTAAATATAAACTAAATATTAATCAGTTTATTAACAGCTGCCTCGTGGTGTCTGGGGAGCAATTGGTTAATAATTAATCTGTATGTTCAGAATACAGTAACATTAAGAGGCACTGTCATCATTTAACCCAAAGTGGTTACATTTCTAGAGCCGGAGACCATTTCGCTAACATTTTACGAACTCCTAAACCCAATGTTTTCATCTGAAAATTTGCTTTGTCCTTCATGCTGATCTTGTATACTGAAAACTGTTAATAACAGCATGTGCCACTTGGATATTTTGACTGCTGTCTCGTGGAAATAGTGTCCTCTGTGATATTGTGGCAGCTGTTTGGATTTTGAAGAACCTTTTAAAGTTTGCCAACATATTGTGTTTAATGGTAGATTTTCTTTATGAGATCATCATCCTTGTCAACAAATCTCCTGGTACCAAAAACCACTGATACCCACAAAACGAACGCATAAAGTTATCTATGCCATACAAACGGGGATCATCCATTGATTGGACTGATCAGTTAAGCAGCTAAGTACACGTGCGAGTGCTCGAGTTGAAATTTATCAGGCATTTTTAAATGCGTCTGCAGATATCTTTTGCAGCCAATGCCAAGTCTAAGTGCATTTTTATTACAGTGATTGACAAGAAGACGAGAGGAACACATACATCATCATTGGTCGGCCGGAGCCAGCCGGAGCTGTGCAACTCGCTCCGATAAAGGTCGACTGTTCATTAGGAATGGAAGGTCAGCCACGTCAAAGTCTAGGCTTTCGCAGATCTGTTTGGAGTAGATTTGCTTTTCTTTGCTCTGCTCCATTTTACTCGCCTGACTTGAATGGGGAGGGCAAATGACCTAGGGAATTTGGACGAATACGGTAATGGGATGGAGGAAATGTCAACTAAAGGGTGATGATTTAGTCATGTATGACCTGAAGCTGGAAGCATGGAACGCGTTGAACAAGACCAGAAGAAAAGACCAGAAATGAATACATAAGAGATGACTCGGACAAAGTATGAACAAAAACGGAGTATATCAGTCGAGTGGTGGAACATTGGAATGATGGTTAAGAGGACAATACGTTAACCTGGGAAATTCCATTCAACCAACTAACTTGTCCTTGTCCTGCAACAGAAACACCTACAGATGGTCTCAAGTCTTTTAATATAAAATAATTCACACTGGCACTGTATTAGCTTCTGTCAAAATACTTGCGGTGTTGATGGAGTAAACATCATGAGCACTTTCAAGGCAAACCGATGCCATAAAGCACATTATTTGTATTACTAACCAGCCTCCAAGCATGAACAAAAGCAAAGAACAGAATCGTTTGAACACTTAGCCATGATGCAGCTGCTATCCCTGTGGTATGTGTGTACCATGACAACACACAGCTAGAGAGCAGGGGCGGGGCGGAGGTGAAAGTGGTAGTATTATCCAGCAGATCAGTGGTGATGCTGTGAATGTAAGAGACCACATGCTGTCTCCCGCCCACCATGTTGTCAGGCGAAGGAGGCACAAGACCACAGCTCTCATGACAATAACACAGGGGTAAGGTCAAGGATAGACAATAGCAGCCAAAACACAATTAGCCAGTGAGTTGTTATGTCGGACTACAGGGGTCGACAATAAGGTTTTTTATTCACTGGCACGGGGGGCTAGTGGATTTTAAAAGTTACTGGCCCCCCAAAAAAGTTACTGGCCCGAACGATTTTGCAGGAACACATATTTATTCTTATCAAAACAGGTTCATTGCACAATAATTTTTTTTTTATTTAGAACATTAAAATGACATTAAAAAAATGTTTTTGCCGTTTTCTAATTCTTTTGTATGTATTCTATCAATAAAGTTCACTTTTATAATAATTACATACCCCTAAGTGACTTTTTTGCGATAACAAAATGAGCCCCTATTGATTGTGAAATACTTTTTAATTTTGAAGACGCAGGATGTGTTAGAAAATACACGATGTTTAGACCTTAGTAATGCCACCATACTTTCACTGTTCGCTATGTTGTGTCATACGAATACAACCGCCAAACTGTCCTCTAACTGCTTGCGTAGACGGCATCCACACCCTTTGGCCTGTATTTACGGGACATCCAAATAAATGCACGCTCTATTCAACCGACTACCTCCTTATTTGGTAACACATCAACATCGGGGAGTTCCGCTATGCACGTGACCTGCGGAGACCTGGATATTTCTAGAGTAACGACGACGTTGGTGTGGATCCAGTCGCTGCCAAACGTTATAAATTTGACGCAAGGTGTGAATTAAATTTAGTCAGAGAAATAAAATAGAAAGCCACACAAATGTGGGATGCATGTGCGAAATGGGATTTTTCGGCAGCAAAAAGGCGTGTTTCGGAAATGCAGCTGCACAGTAGACGACAGCGACAGTGGTTCACAAGAAATCCACAAGGGATCGTCATGACATGCTCAACACATTTTGTAACACAAGCGGTGTATAAATTCCAAAGGCTGTATTCTATGGAGAATTAGCCAAAGGGAAATGTGTTCATGGTGGACAACAGCTCCAATACAAAGATGTAGTCAAACGACATCTAAAGGCACGAGGTGGTTGTCACTTTGTAGTGACCACAAGACATTTTGTCCTGAATATTAGCAGTCTGCACCTTGCACCAACTGTGGTTTTCCTAGTCTAGTGCATGGACATGGGACTGAAGCAGGGCTATCATAGATAATGCACCACCACTGGGCATGGGCAGGGCTCACTGTCATTGCAAATGGCCATAACTCTGTGTTGGTAATTAACTATGAAATTAAGCAGGAAATATCGTTAATATGACACGAGCGAACCCGACTTCGTCAATCAACGGCCAAGTCAACTAATGCGTTTTCTCTGTCTTACGATCTGGTGACTCAGAAAAGCGGCCAGCACAAAACGACAAATCACATATATTTGTCTTTTCTGTCAAAAACTCCGTTCTCCCAGGTACATGTTCTCGCACAAGGCACTTTATCTCAGTAAAAGGTCACCTGTCACTTTCGAAGTGACACTACACAAAAGAGTGGCAAGCAATGCCAAAATATCTCCCAGGCGAGATACATCAACACTTAGTTATATTAAATTACTCTCTACTGATTTCAGATTCAACTGCACCACACAGGCACCGACTAGGATAGCTGGACTACGAGTGATCAGTATTTGGCGACTGGGGAGCATTCAGTATTTGTGAAGTCAGGAGCAGTTATTATTTACCATGTCTCATTGGAACAGTCAGTAATGGTGAAAATCAGGGAAGCATTCAGTATTTAAAATCGTGGGTTTTAATGTAATAGACTTACTTAATTACTGCACTATAATAATATTACTGTTATAAGGACATACGAAAAGTGTGCATTACTAACAGTTGTCAGTTACAGTTAGATGTCTAATATGGACACAATACTGAAACAAAGAATGATACAATGGACAACCACTGACCCAGTCCATGTAGCTTACTACCTGTTATGACAAGTTTTACTGCAGAATAATTGACCACGTATGGCCAGTTTGCCCCCATAGTGTCAAAGTACTGGGAGATCTGCAGACTGCTGTGTGACATTTAGGAACAATAAATTCGAAGAGATCAGTCTATTAGAATAGATACACAGCTACTAAAGGACAGTCATAACTATTTCTATTCATTTCTATACTCAATGTGTATAATAGTTAAACTGTATCATGAAAACAATCACTAGACGACATTGAACTGGTAATTTCTGAAGTATGTACCTATAAATACACATATCACTAACGAACAGGTTCACATTTTGGCTTATATATAAATTTAGTTCGACTACAAACACAAGTACAGTCAAACTTTTCCTTTCACCCAAGTAATATAACCCCAGTAAAACAACTACCCTGGTAATACAGCCACCCCTGTAATATGTACACCCCTGTAATACATACAGTCCCTAATACATACATTCCTGTTATACTCACATCCCAGTGATATATAGATCCCTGTTACACGTACATCTCTGTAATTAATATGTACACCATTGTACAACAGCCCCCTTGCCATATGGATCACTATGGTCAGTCCCTCCAATAAGGTCACCTTGCTATGCAGGTCATTTCGACCCAGTCCCGATGGTAATCTTAACAGTTAAGTTCCAAGGTATTTTGGTCGCATTCTCAGACAGGAAGGCGTAGGGGGAGCTGCTAGATGCAATGGTTGATGGCAGCGCAGGAAGAGGGAGTGTGTAGGGGATAGGGAGATACACCAGGAGCTGTGGACACAGCAGACAGATGGTGAACTAGTCACATGGGAGGGCGTGACAAAGTCAGAAACGAGGGAGGATGGGCAACATTTCACACGGAGACCGTGCCACGAGATCGTGCCACATGAAGACAATTTAGTTTAAAACATTTATACTGACTACGTAAGCCAATTTATATGAATATTATAATAGAGTTAATCTAATGGAAAGGCCAGACACTTCTCAGTTTACTTGTGACAGCTAAATTATCTAATTACTTGTGACAGCTAAATTATCTTAATTACTTATTGTGATATCATTTCTTTCAGTGATGTAACTTTGTCAATATTAATAATATAATATAATATACATATATTATCATTATTGTGTGATTCCTATGTCACTGATTTTCTGTGACGTCACTTTGTCCCTTACTGTCACTGTTTCCAGAGATGCCTGACTTTCTATGACATTACAGTTTCCTGTCGTCATACAAATGATGTCAATAGTTTGTTGATGTTAATTCAGTCTTTCCTTTTGTAACATTTCTAAGTGTGTTCACTATGTCCCTTTGGTTTTCAGTGTCTCATATGTGTTCATTGTCTCTTGTGTGTTCACAATGTCTCATGTGTGTTCAATGTATCATGTATTCATTGTTCCCTGTGTTCACAGTGTCCCCTGAGTGTCCAGTGCCTCCTCTATGTTCACAGTGCCTCCAGTGAGTTTCAGGTGTTCACCATATGCCCATGTGTTCAGTGTCCACTGTATGTTCACACAGGTCCTTGTGTTCAGTGTCCACAATATGTTCACACAGGTCCTTGTGTTCAGTGTCCACAATATGTTCACACAGGTCCTTGTGTTCAGTGTCCACAATATGTTCACACAGGTCCTTGTGTTCAGTGTCCACAATATGTTCACACAGGTCCTTGTGTTCAGTGTCCACAATATGTTCACACAGGTCCTTGTGTTCAGTGTCCACAATATGTTCACACAGGTCCTTGTGTTCAGTGTCCACAATATGTTCACACAGGTCCTTGTGTTCAGTGTCCACAATATGTTCACACAGGTCCTTGTGTTCAGTGTCCACAATATGTTCACACAGGTCCTCGCCCCTGTGTGGTGAACATCCCAGTCATGTCACCATCAAAACACAACACAGACCACTTCCACATTCACAAATGCTGATATACATTATATTCTTTACTGCGCAAAAATCTATGTCCCACATTTTGCCTCCATCTGCTTCCAGACTTGTGCTAATAACCCAAACCAAGTGGTAGCCAACTCTCCAGTGTCCGTCAGTTACAGTTCGCAGAAAACTAACAACACGGTCCAGGCCGCAATCACCAACTGGAGCGAAAACAAATGATTCGTGCCTGCGTCCCTGGAGACGTCGAACCAGTCACGGCCAAGTCGCACCAGTCAATACCGGCGTTAGTAAATGGCTGATTGAATTTGGCAAGGCGGACCCGCGTCAATCTTTTAACCACAACGCAGCTATGTGACAGGCGCTGGACCATAATGCCATTACCCACTTCCATTTCACAGGAACGTGTCGGCAAAACGTGGCAAATTCTGCAGTTTTTATTAAACGGGACAAAAACGAATCCAAACTGCATTACGGGACTGACATGTGACAGAGATACGGTGCGGGATCGTGTCGTATCAGATTTTTGGCAAGCAATGAAGAAAACCGATGAACAGAAGGGACAGTGGAGATGAAGGGAGGCTGGAGAATGGAAGCACAAGAGCTAGATTGATGGATAGGGAGAAGGGGATAAGGCAAATGGAACAGGGCAACAACACAGTCACTGACTGAACAAATTGGAGAAAGAAGATCAGCAGGTCAACAGATGTTGGTCGTGACACAAAGGAAATGAGAAGAACAGTGCATTGTGGGAATGTCTACACTTCATATTGTAGGCAGGTGTACATTAGCAAGAAACTGTCGCTGCAGATGGTGAGGGTTATGTAACTGCAATTATTATCTTTAAAAACTTGCCTGAAGACAGGAACACATATTGTCAAGTCTAAAAATATTATATTGTGTATTCAACATATCTATTACCAAACTCTAAAATGTCCACAAAGCAAATGGCTTATTACAATGGTTATGGTTATGGTGTTCAGATTGTTATAATTATATATATATATATATATATATATATATATATATATATATATTTATACATAACTGCCTACGCTCGAATCCGATCATCCAGACCCTTAAAGGAACAAGCAAGGCAAGTAACATTTGTTTTTTGTGTGATTAAAAACCATGAATGGTAGACTATGTGAGAACCAAGTATAAGTGAGAGGCCATGTAAACACGTGCTTGATGCATTAGTCCACTGGCACAAGTTCTGTTAGACCTACCTACAGTGTTTCAATTTTAATGAAGCCGTCTATTTTTACCCAGGTCGGTCCTCGGCGTATGGCAGTTTCCCACCCTGAGTTGTCACATCATTAACTACAGCCACTGATATATCGGTCAGGCGTAGGTCAGCATTGGTCAGACTTGGCTGAGAAGATGGGACTGTTAATAAGCTTGTCTCTGCACCACAAGTCTGTTCCAACGAGTGCTACATGAAAATAGGATTCATCCATGGTGACAATGTTGTCATAAGATACTGAAATTTATGGGTTTACAATGTTTGGAAGGTTTAAAGTGATAGACAACTTACAAAACAATCTAGACAAATGAGTAAAATGGTTTAAAAAAAGTATCAACTTATGGCTCATTGTAACAGTATCTCCACCCAGGCACCAATGTCCACTTGCCTTTTTCTATCTACATTAATTTCCTCAGATCATTGACATCTGATCTGCCAACTGGTAATGTACTGGAAAAACATAACATTTGCTATTTATGGTACTTACTTCAACTTTGTCTACAGAGTACACCCGTCATTTGGACATTTAACGTGTGTTTTTGGACAGGTAAAAAGATGTGTTTGTACTGGTAGAAATTTGAGGAGCAAAAACACATTTCTTTATGTTGTTTATGATGTTTCGAAAACTGCTGTTACTGGCAAAATTGGACCCTACCTAAAGACCTGGTACTTTTTATATGTTTGCAATGGACTAATTTTTTCTAGATCACAAGCCTCATTCTTTAAATAACTGCTGTAGCTGAGTTTAATACAAAATACTGTAACAGTGATAACTGATATATTTTTTTATTTGTTTTATGAGTGTATAAGCCGAGTTGTTATTTTGTGTCTGCCAGAAAGTGCCACATTTCAGTGACACTGCGACCGGTCAAAGTTCCAATACTGAATATATATTCAGCATAACCAGACACGGCCCAAACACCACACTTACACACAAGACTTATGTGCACCAATAACAGCTAAACAGCGGCTAAACAGGGGATTCGCTTGCAAACTGCACTGCCCATATACGCCGCCTGATGTCACAATTACGCGGCCGTTCGGAATGGACCGAAAGCCCGATGCGGGTGACTGCCTGACATCGCTCCATGTCACGCGCTGACATACGCTGACAAAACAGGGTCCAACATATTGAACTGTGCCGATGTACCTAGTCTTTATTGGCGAACCCTAGAGGTAGAGGAGTCCTTGACATGAGCGGTCCATAAAGCATAAACTGCGCAATCTGTCCGTGGCGTGGCAGAGGCCGTGCTGAAAGGCACCAATCAATACACGCCGGCTGTGCTAAAACATAAGCACTTCTGTCGTGCCGAACCAAAGTGGCAGCAGTTGGCTGCAGATGAGTGCACGAGCACGTGTGCACTTGTCAACATGCGCCGTACGTGCACGTGGTCATGACGGCAGGTTTGCTTTACTCGCCGGTCATTTTCGTCACATGGTCACAATCTTCGGTGTCACATGATTGTGTCACATGATCCCAGGTGTCTTCGACGGGTCCTGCTTTGTTGTTTACCAGACAAGCTGGTGGATCTTTGAGTGTTAGTGTTACGCTGGCTAGTTGTGGTTCGTTTCTCATTGATCTAGATATGTTTTAATCATCCTGTCTCAGCAAATCATTTGGAGGGTTGATTTTTAATTGTTATACATGATTTGCCTTTATTATTAACTGTGAATTTACCACCAAAATTTTATTTCAATATTGTCCTTTTGTAGCCCCAATATGTTATGGATGATAAAACATTGGACTGTTAACCGAAGGAGTGGACGACACTATCAGCATCATTACCTCCTTCGATACTGTCACCACTGCTACCAGCATCAACACCAACACTGTCACCGTCCCCGACACTATCACCAACACCTTCACCACCATGACACTTGCACCAACACTGTCACCAACAGTGTCATCACCATCGACACTGCTCACTACCACCAATACTACCACCATCACCGCCAGTGACACTGCCACTGACATAACCACCATCATCATCTAGGGTGCAGTCAGTGCATTCTTATGCCGATGGGAACTGGCAGCGTTCTGGCATTTCACCATCCGCTGTCCTCCTGATACAACTGCCAGAGAACTCCCTACCACCAACAGCTCCTACTACATTGCATCCCAATCATTAGAGAGGCAAATAAATGGGCATTTCCTTCATTTCTCATGTTGCTTGCTGTCATCCTATTCCTTTGGTACAGGGACAGCCGCACCCTGGCAGGTGTGTCCATGAATAGAAAACTGTTTTCTACTGAAGGTAGATGGTTTTATCCCAAACAGCTCTATTTCTAGGGTTCGCAAATAAAGACTAGGTACCACTGTATAGCTGCAGGTTATATACTTTCTGCTATAAGCACCCATGGACCGTTTCAAGAACATTTTGAAAATGTGAAATGTATCATCATGGACACAACTTCAGCTACACACTAACAAAATGTTCCATTTGTTGCTGTTAAGGAGATAAATATTGATTTTAAAGAGCAAAATCAAGTTTATGCATGAACAAGAATGTCAGTGAGACAGTCTCCTGGTCTTTCTCCAGTGTGTATACGTGTGTCCCCACCATAACAATTCACTGGCTCTAACACAGGAGTTGTCAACAACAGTCTTCAGAGTTCAGACCCAGAAACCTGTGGTCAAGAGGTGGCCCAACTGAGCCACTGTCATCCCTAACATGGCCGCAGGAGAGACCATCACTCAAAGGTCCCATGTCAGCCTGTGTTATTTACTTATTAGCAGGGCAGAGAAATCACTGTAGATATCTACAGCTGCCAGTGACGCAGTAATCATGCACCAGGGGCACTTGTGCCAGCCATTACGTCTGTAATCAGACCGGCTGACAGTTTACAAGCAGTCTCTTGTCAAGCAGGGCAGGAGACAGCAGGGACAAGCTGCTCACCTCTCTCTGTCTGTCTCTCTGTCTGTCTCTCTGTCTGTCTGTCTCTCTGTCTGTCTCTCTGTCTCTCTGTCTCTCTGTCTCTCTGTCTCTCTGTCTGTCTGTCTCTCTGTCTGTCTCTCTGTCTGTCTGTCTGTCTCTCTCTCTCGTCTCCCTCCCTCCCTCCCTCCCTCCCTCCCTCCCTCCCTCCCTCCCTCCCTCCCTCCCTCCTCCCTCCCTCCCTCCCTCCCTCCTCCCTCCCTCCCTCCCTCTCCTCTCCTCCCTCCCTCCCTCCTCTCCTCCCTCCCTCCCTCCCTCCTCTCTCTCCTCACTCTCACTCTCACTCTCACTCTCACTCTCACTCTCTCTATTGCTGCCATTACTTGGTGCCTGCTTATGCTGGACAAGTCCGCAGGTCAATTCAGAGGGATTGGTCAGTGGCAGATTGGGGGGGAGTTAAAATGTGACCTATCATTGCTGTCATAGTTGTTATCATTGTCTGATATTGTTACCATTTTGTCAACAGGATATAGTCACTATCAGCATAGTCATCATCGTCCCTGTCATCACAACCATTATCACCGTCATCAAAACAACATCATCATCATTGTTGTAACAACCATCATCATTATCAGTACAACGACCATTGTCACCATCATCATAACCACCATTGTCACCATCATCACCATCATGAAAACCATCATTGTCACAAGTACCATCAATGTTATCATCACTATTATTTTCACCATTATCATCAACAATCATCACCATTTATAGCACTACTTACACGACAACCATTATCATTGCCACTATCATGATCACTGTTATCAATGATACTATCATCAACATTATCATCGCCATTACCACGGTAACTTTAGGATATCATCCCAATTATTGATACTCATTATCATAACCATTAACCATACTACTTATTATCAACATGTCTGTGAGCACTGTCATAATCGTCACAGTGCTCGAACTCTGGTAACATCATTACTCAATGGTGTTCAACCATTTCAGCTTCAACTGGTTAACACTGAGCGCCCCCAGCAAAAAGTGATGAAGCCGGAGTTGTGCCTGGAAGGAGCACTTAGTAATATCTGCCAACCAGCTCCATCTATAGCCACACAGACACATTCAGGAGGGCACATCCTTGATATGTCAAGAAAAAATGACAGATACAGAAATAGATTACAGTAGAGCTACTGGTACCTGGTAGCAGTTATTCTGCACCACCAGAGAAATTCAACTTTCTTCTATGTATAACTGTTTACTAATCCACAAGTGGAGGAATAACAGAGGCAGCTGTGTATTGGCTAAAACACCAGATTCTCAGTGAAGAGAAACTGGCCTGTGAAAACGCTCTTACTGTGTGGGGTGCGGTGGTCGCGTGGTAGACTGTCAATCGAGGGGAAGAGACACTAAAAGCCGGTGGTCCCTTCTATCTGGTGTCTATGCCATGCCAGAGGAAGTAAAGATCCCACACAGGGGGTAAATGTGTAACCTGTAGTGGACTCACTAATTCAAGAGAAGGACAACTCCTGCCTTAGCCCAAGTTTGGGCTGTTTGGAGGAAACCACCTGAGATCTTATTGCAAAAGTTTTTGTGGGATCATTTACACCATACTGCTCCATTTTTGTATCCGTGAATATTGGCTACAGACATTGGTGGATATTTGTGTAGTAATTGTGGCTGAATATTTCCCACAGAAGTCAAGATATGGGGTTCAATGAAGCAGGTCTGACTCGAAGTAAATTGTAAAGCACTTTGACAGGCTACTGGGCAATAAATTAACACAACTTCATACGACAACGAATTAGGCAGTAATTATGTGAACTTTATTAAAATGGTAATACACAATAACCGCCTACTGCAACCATAAACAAAGCAGAGGCTGCATGACTCAGCCCACTCAGTGACCCTTCATACGGTACGTAGTGACATTATGAGGTGAGACTATCTGACCTCCATGTTCACAAACAATAATGATAAGACCACAAGATCAGTCCACTGAGCAAGTGAGACGTCAGGGACCTACGGCAAAAGGAGGGAGTGAACGTGGATAAACCACCATGACACCATAGTAAAATCTGGAGAAAGGAACAAATGAGTGGGGCATGGTACCTGGTCAAATCAAGAAGCAATATCAGAACAATCATCATACAGAGATATAAATTATATATATATATATATATATATATATATATATATATATATACATATATATACAGTATATATATATATATATATTATATATAATATATATATATTTTATACAGTATATATATACAGTTTTTTATATATATATATATATATATATATATATATATATAATATATATATATATATATACAGTATATATATATATAAAATGTATTGTGATAAAACTAATATCCACTTATGGCCTACACAATTTACTGGAATAACTTGCCAGGCAAATCCTCATTTTGTATGTGTACACAGGTTCTCCGGTTGTGGCACTACCAGGTACATCCCAGATTCATGGTCGCGGAACACACGGTCTGAAGACCGAAGCCAACAACTGGTTGGAAACAGTTCTCTACTGTGACAACTCAACCAAAATTGATGGCCGCCAATATTTTGATATGCAGAAAGTGATGTAAGGTAATGGGCGAGATGAAAGAGAACTGACTGGGGAGTTCCGGGAAGGCAGCGGACCAACGACTGGCGAGAGTTAATTGGACGGCCGAGGGACCGCCGGTAAGTCATGCCTGCATCAAGACAATTGTCACCGCCGACTCGCAAGATCAATAGTGCACCAAGAGGTGACGACACTCGAGTACTTGGCAGTTTTTTGCACTGTTGCCTAACCAGACGGTTCACCATTTACAGGACAATGCCGATAAACACCCGAGTAATGTCTGTGAACGTTGCTTTTTGTGTAGAATGGCATCACAGGTGAACAGCTTGGTGAAACCTGCAAATGATCCTAACCAGCAGAATGCCAACTAATAAGATATATCTATAATACTAAAACACACATTTTTGGGGCATTTTGAGGGCATCCCAGTTTCTGAGGTCTGGTCACATTTATCTACATTCTGACAACTGCTACTGTAATTAAAAGAAGGTAGTTATTCTGAGTTATTTACTTATGAAAATCTAACCAGATGGCACTGTTATGAATGGGTTTTAAATAACACTATTGTCACGGCGATGATGTACACCCTTGGATGGCTGCTCCAAGGCTAGGGGTTCCCTATCAGGTTAGTAACTATTGTTGTGTTAACTAAACATTCTGCTCCTCAGTGTATGTTACACAACTGCCTAAAGGTAAAATCAGAAAAATTACTTGTCGATACGAAATGCATTGTTTCTATTGTTTGCACCGACATACTATGACATACACAATTCTGTTATGTAATAACCATGCACTAAAACCCCAACATTTAGCCCTTCCATGACAAAAGTATAACGTTTTAGCTAAAATCACATGTAGTTGTACAAAAATCGTCACCTCCTTTCTAGTACCTCTTGGCTACTACCGGGTAGTGATTTTTACCCACCCTGTCATTTGTACCATTCAAACATCAGCTTATCACACCAAGGTCGAATGTCCTAATATACCACAACTGAAATGTCTGCGCAATCAGAACGACAAAGACACCGTTCTCGCGGCCAAGATTGACCTGCTCGAGGGGGGCACGGTGTTCAAACGGTCAACGTATTAGCAACGTATTAGCTTCTCGAATCAAAGCGTCCTCTTAACACTCGAGTGTGACACTACCTAAAGCAATTTTCTCCCTCATTTCACGAAAGTGCGCCGTCGCTCGGGCCCTCGGCGACGCACCCTCTATGGGCATTCCACCTCGCCGGGCGCCAGCCAATCAGCGTTGCTTCTCGGCAATTTCACCTCTTGCAATCCAATTATGCCGAGAGTCTGGCGAATGGCTAAACAAGCAGTATTTCCTCGAAGGCTGCCCGTTGAATGGCGGACCTGACAGAGGCTTGCTGTCGACCAGTGTGCGATATATCACTCTGCACTAATGAGGTGCACTGGCCACGTAGGTTGTGCGAGGCTGTAGATCAGGACGAAGCAGCAGAAGCAGGCTGTGATCTACAGCCTCGTGTAGATGACTACACACGCACAGGCTGCTGTGTGCACGCACAGGGTGGACCAGTTACATGCCAGCCACAGGAACATTTCTCTTGTCATTCCATCTTGTATTTTAATATGTTCTTCCTCCTAGTTCCCTTGTACAGGGAGGTCTAGCTCCTATACTGTTCTTCCTCCTGGTTCACTTGTACAGGGGGAGGTCTAGCTCCTGTACTGTTCTTCCTCCTGGTTCACTTGTACAGGGGGAGGTCTAGCTCCTGTACTGTTCTTCCTCCTGGTTCACTTGTACAGGGGTGAGGTCTAGTTCCTGTACTGTTCTTCCTCCCGGTTCCTTTGTACAGGGGGAGGTCTAGCTCCTGTACTGTTCTTCCTCCTGGTTCCCTTGTACAGGGGGGAGTTCTAGCTCCTGTACTGTTCTTCCTCCTGGTTCCCTTGTACAGGGGGAGGTCTGGCTCATGTACTGTTCTTCCTCCTGGTTCACTTGTATAGGGGGGTCTAGCTCATATACTGTTCTTCCTCCTGGTTCACTTGTACAGGGGTGAGGTCTAGCTCCTGTTCTGTTCTTCCTCCTGGTTCCCTTGTACAGGGGGAGGTCTACCTCATGTACTGTTCTTCCTCCTGGTTCACTTGTACAGGGGGAGGTCTTCCTCATGTACTGTTCTTCCTGTTGGTTCACTTGTACAGGGGGAGGTCTGGCTCCTGTACTGTTCTCCCTCCTGGTTCACTTGTACAGGGGGAGGTCTGGCTCCTGTACTGTTCTTCCTCCTGGTTCACTTGTACAGGGGGAGGTCTAGCTCCTGTACTGTTCTTCCTCCTGGTTCACTTGTACAGGGGAGGTCTAGCTCCTGTACTGTTCTTCCTCCTGGTTCCCTTGTACAGGGGGAGGTCTAGCTCCTGTACTGTTCTTCCTCCTGGTTCCCTTGTACAGGGGGGAGTTCTAGCTCCTGTACTGTTCTTCCTCCTGGTTCCCTTGTACAGGGGGGAGTCTAGCTCCTGTACTGTTCTTCCTCCTGGTTCACTTGTACAGGGGGAGGTCTGGCTCATGTACTGTTCTTCCTCCTGGTTCACTTGTACAGGGGGGTCTACCTCATGTACTGTTCTTCCTCCTGGTTCACTTGTACAGGGGGAGGTCTACCTCATGTACTGTTCTTCCTGTTGGTTCACTTGTACAGGGGGAGGTCTGGCTCCTGTACTGTTCTCCCTCCTGGTTCACTTGTACAGGGGGAGGTCTGGCTCCTGTACTGTTCTTCCTCCTGGTTCACTTGTACAGGGGGAGGTCTGGCTCCTGTACTGTTCTTCCTGCTGGTTCCGTTGTACAGGGGGAGGTCTAGCTCATGTACTGTTCTCCCTCCTGGTTCACTTGTACAGGGGGAGGTCTGGCTCCTGTACTGTTCTCCCTCCTGGTTCACTTGTACAGGGGGAGGTCTGGCTCCTGTACTGTTCTCCCTCCTGGTTCACTTGTACAGGGGGAGGTCTGGCTCCTGTACTGTTCTCCCTCCTGGTTCACTTGTACAGGGGGAGGTCTGGCTCCTGTACTGTTCTTCCTCCTGGTTCACTTGTACAGGGGGAGGTCTGGCTCCTGTACTGTTCTCCCTCCTGGTTCACTTGTACAGGGGGGAGTTCTAGCTCCTGGACTGTTCTTCCTCCTGATTCCCTTGTACAGGGGAAGGTCTAGCTCATGTACTATTCTTCCACCTGGTTCCCTTGTACAGGGGGAGTTCTAGCTCATGTACTGTTTCAGTACTCTTACTGAAAATGATCCCCATTGCCCCCTATAAGCAGTCCCCTCTCCCAACATCACTTTCAATTTCTTCAAATTCATTTAGATCAGTGAACCAACATGGGAAATTCTCAATGTCTCCTGTGTACCAAAGGTCTAGACGACATTCTAGGCCACCAAATTAACTCCTGCCCCTACATTGTGAGTAAGATTGTGTGGAATACAGGAGTGAAAGGTTTAAGCAGTCTTTCTACTAAAAAGTGAAATATTGTAGAGGATTTTTTTCATTTCTGTGGTTTGTGCATATGCATCCAACACCACACATTTTTTACTGTTACTTTGGTAACATGTGAATATGATGTTATACTTGGTTCCTAGAAGACATGGCAATAAAAAGTTGCAGTACTTTATATCCCAGCATGCAATGCCTGAAATGCAGCCCAATGCTATCGAACTATTAAATTAGCCATTTGTTAGTATGTCGCAAGTATAAAAAATACAACGATATAGCAATAAATCAAACTTTCTGACGTTGACAAGTGAATAGAAATCATTAATAATGAACGAACACCTTTTGCCAGCAGACACACATCTCAACTGTACAAAATACTGTTGTTGTGATCAGTACGGTGTATTATAATGAGACATGGAACTGATACACGGTTTTCCTTGATAAGGTCATATCTGAAAAGAGCATATCTGATCATGAAGACTGCAAGAAATTCCCATAGTCAATTTGGCCATGCGTAGGATTGTATTATAGTAAAACTGACTAGTTTATTCCCGGTAGTGACAGAGCTATTAAAAATTAGTTTGTACTATGAAAGCCAGGTCATGGTATTGATACATTGTCAAATTATGGGTGCTAGTTTTATGTGACAGTTCCATTCCAAGATAAACTGATCATTAAACTAACCCTAGATCTGTTCTAAATGAGATTAGAATTAAAGGTGCAATGACTGAGTTTCCTCTAGCCACGGTACAGTTCAATCATAACGTCTTGCAGCCTGGATACCTCTTCACAAACATTCCTATCTGCTCATCAGCCTAATTTGCTCTTTAAAATTGATTTAACTCCTTAACAACTATCAACACCAGGGTGCTCCTTCGGGACACGTTTACAGGTGTGCTATGGAAATAATGTGCTCAGTGATATTTTTCATTTTGAAAACCTGTCAACACATTTTTTTAAATGAGGGATGTTTCCTTACGAGCTCATTATCAAGTAAAACAATCCTCATGTTAATAGGGCAGAAAAGTTATTCTCATTTCCATTTTAAGTGATAAAACCACACACACCTGGTGGCCACATTGTTGTCTGTAAATGTATTCAACCTAAAAAATACTGCAATAAACAAACAACTTTAAAATAATAACTTATCTGCATACGGAATATATACAATGCTGCACTGAAAAGGAAGGCCAGACAAATATTGTACGATCCTACCCATCCTCTGAATGACGCTTTTCAGAAACATTTGTCAGGGAGACATCTAAAAGTTCCACTATATGAAAAGAACCTATTCAAGAAATCGTTTATACCCTGTCATTTTAATTTCTAATGTTAAATTTTAATGTACTGTATACTTCTTTTATTCCATACTTATTGTACTGATTTATCTAATCTTATTTATTTACTAATTTTAGTAAATATTATTAAAGTTATCACATTGTGTCTTATCAAAGAACCTTTTAAGGAATATTACTTGCTTATTTATTTATTTTTTATTTAGAGTACTTATTTATATACTTAATTTATTTACTTTACCAATTTTAGTGCTGATTAGTATTATTACAATTTCAATGTGTATATATTATGGCTCACCAATCTTATTACTGTCATTTTACTGTGTAACCGAAGAACAATTTCCGTTTTTAATGTGATGTTTTAAATGGACAATAAAGTCTTTTGAATCTTGAATAATAGTTCCCACCTTCTAGATGACATTTTGTTAGATGGAAACCTACAAAACTTACAAAGGAGGTTTCTGCTGTGGCAGTTATATCCGTATTCAACATAAACAGATTGTTTGAATCATGAATGAAAATGGCAAAATAGCCAAAAAAACATTGGTGGCAGACAAGACTCATGGGCCCTGTTACGTAACACAATGTGACACAGAAAACAGAGCAATCACATTGAACTGGTTTAACCTAGGGAGAATCCTCAGCACTCAACACATGCGATTGGTTAATTGGTGCGTGAACTGGGTCAAAGACCGCTTCCACATTTGTCAGGTGAAAGCGCTGTCACGAGTGGTTGACATGACCGTGGACAGTGCCATAAACCAGTTATGTTAAAAATGTGATTATCACTGACATGAATGCATTATGGAAATAGTAAATGGTTTAAGACCACGAATGTGCCACAATCTATTCCCCCGACAGTGAAAACATGTCAACAGAGGCACGCCGATCGATAGCATAGCACTACCGCCAAATGAAATACCCCAATTTGACAAAAACCTCATCATGCGTTAAATTTCACGCAGACTTTGCCCCAGATGTGCAAGTCGACCAGCAAATTAACTTAAAACCATGCCCGATTCCTATTTTACGGAAACACAAGAGAAAACCTTTAGAACAAATATTGTTGTTTCATAAATGAATGATGACAAGTCACATTTTTTTCTAGGCAGTTTCATGATAATGGTGGTTTTAATGCTTGTCTTTTTTAAGAAACATCGTGATTCATAAACAATCCATGGTTGCTATATTTGTGGCTAAATGGCAAATGTTGTAGAATGGGAATGTGTCGTTCAAAGTGTTTATTTGGAGACAAAACAATTCTTTCATGATAGACAGCCTATTATTTGTATGGTTCTTTTAGAACACTCAAATAACAGCAGAAGGATTTAATTTATTATTTTAATTATTGCATACTTATACTATTTTAATACACTGTAAAGTTGTGCTTATTTATGTATTTTATTAAGGGAACATGATTGTTTTTATTAGCAGGAATGACTGCATATTTCATCAAAAGTATTATTGTATTGTGTTTTTATTTATTTAATTATTTTTATTATTATTTTTTTTCCTCAATTGGGAATGATTAGTGTAAAGCGCCCCAGAACATGTTGCCTTCAATACATAGATGATAATGTGCTATTATTCTAATAGATTGTACGCTACATATCATGAATGCGATTTGCTGGATAAAACAGTATGTTTGTCCGTCATTCTGTCAGTTTGCATGTATTGGGGCTGAAACTGAGTACCCTGTGGTAGTTCCAAATTCAACATCCTAACAAACCTCTTATGGTGGTTTGAATATAAAATAATTCATTAACCCATGGAATACAGGCTACCAGCATCTTGAGCCACACTGCAGTCACCCAACAAACTTTGACCATGTGCTAACTTGCAGCTTGACAATTATTGCAAGCTTGTAGCTAGGAATTATACAGCGACATCTTTGAATTAGGGCCCGATTTAACCAGAACATTTTAATTGCTATTTTTCTCTGCATGAATCGTCAGCGTAATTTAGTGCACCATATATAAGAATTGTAAAAAAATTGTAGTAACAATTTCTAGACTTATCTAAACACTGAAACGAAAGAAAAGTGAGCACTTCCAGACAGAGGCACAGGTAGCACGCTGCATGAGAGTGCACAGGACTGAAGCCTTTCCTTCAACACTTACACAGGTAGGGAGACAGCCACTGACTTACACATGCTATTCCTATAGGGCGTGCAAGTCTCGCGCGCGAGAACGAGGCTGGGGGCAGTTGGGGGCAGGAGGTCCATATACTCCATGTTAACATATAGGACTTTGTTTTGTTTTTGGTCGTAATAATCGAACTGTTTCGAAATAGCGTATTTCAGTTATATTGTCCGAAGGATTATTACAAGCAGAAGCAGTGGAACACTTTGCCGGTGACAATGATCACGGAAATCATGAATTTTAATCGATTATTATGGTGGTTGCCATGGCAATAGCGGCAAGTACTTGTGTTTGGCGATCTTGACTAATAATGAAGGGTGCCAGTTTTCGCGCAGTACAACCGGTTTGGGCCAAACGTATACGTGTTATGATTATGTGCATTTAGACAACTTGTCAGATATAAGTGCTTATCGAAACCAAAACGTACATCAATGTAAAACGCAAATCCCGTAAAAGACACATACGGCCTAACATCATGTCTATTATCTGCACTACGTAAATCGCTATGTGTCTATGATAGTGTGATAAACTCAATATTAAATCGGACATTTAAGATAAGAAACGTATAACACAAGTTTTTTTATGAACTGATTTTCCTAGTATTCATCAGTCGGAAGGTACAACTGTCATCCATCGTTAGAATATTATTCTTGTGTCCAGTCCCCAATTAGTCTCGCTTGGTCCCCAATAAGCTCCAGTCGCGCGGAGTCACGCCATGTATCGTGACCCACTTGCAGGCCCTATTACAGCCTAATGCCTCAGCAGAAATGGTGGGTAATTAATTATAATAACACTAAATCTCTTTTATAAAAGGACTCATTACTGGTACCACTATCACAGGGATCCACAGCCCGCCTAAATGTCGGCTCACAATTCCAAGCTGCCATTAGTCGTCATTCGACGTAACTTCTGGGTTAAGACCGAGTGACCTTTCTGACTATTGACAGTCTCCAGGGTCGAGAGACTACCTAGACATTTGACACAACAAATGACAGCGTCGAGGGTGAAAAATAGAGACAATGTCATTAGCTAGTTGTTAATTACGCCCTGACTGAGATATCTGAGGTTCTCACTTCCTGTAATCATATATAACGTGTGAGAGGCAGTCAACAGGGCCACGGTGGGCACTGGGTACCATGACCTGTGACAACATACGTCTACACAACTCTCCTATACTGCTGTGTGTATAATGTGTGTGCATGTGTGTATTAGTGTCAATATTCTTAATTAATGTTTGTGTGTGCATGTGCATGTGCATGCACATGTGGTTGTGCATGAAAGCTTACGTGCATTCTAGAGATAAATATAATTTTAATATTAATTCTCAATCAGATTTAATCAGTTTCAAAGATACAAGTATAATATGACACAACGAGTTATTATAGTGTAGCGTAGTGTAACTCATGTGATTCAAGGAAAGCTGCTAAGCCTTCCAAAGGGGGAGACAACATGTGATAATCGAAAATCTGTATTAAAAATATTCAACAACATTTCTCAACGCATCCAATGTATAATCTACCAGGAGTATTATAACCTTTCATAGTTTGAGCTAGGAACCAGCACATATATGATATATGCAACATGACATCTTACAACAAAGAAGTAAGTCAAACTGAAGAAGCCATCACGCCAAGAGACAAGTCTATACTCAAGTAATACTAATAAGTACATATAAATTACCCTCTCAATACGTCCAGAAATAATTCAATAAAAATCATCTATCCTAAAGACAGTTCAGTAACCTGCTCTTAAACAAGAGAGAGAGAAAGAGAAATCATCTCAAGATGACATCAACATCCATTGTATTTTATTCGGACACCACGAACGTGAAACATAATTGTGATCTGACCCCAGCCACCGAGAGACTCACTGCGGCCACTTCAAAAGTCCTCCACCTGCATTATTATCACAGCAGCCATCAAGTGTGCCCGGCACTTCGCACTCGAAAGGCCATGACCTCGGGAGCATGCGTTCCCAAAATTCACACAGCACTTGTTTTGTAATTTCAATGTTGCTAGGTGTGGTGATGGCAGTGGCTGCAACTAACAGCTGCACTAATTGATTATCCACAGCTCCTGGAGGCTGACTTGAGATGCTGGTTATGTTGGTACACCATATCTACTTCACTGCTACACGTGTATAACTGTCTACAATCTCAGATTCCGTCAGTACAAGAAATGGTGCCATGCGCTACATATTTAGATCTTCTTAACAGACAACATGTTTGCCTATTCATAATTATCTTCAAAACCTTGGTTTGATGTTCCATTAAATACTGTTGTTTTCTTTGTATCCTAAAACTGGCTTGCCAGCATCATAAATACAGGGCAGGTATAATTAAAATGTCTTTCACATGTTAATTGAATCACAACATCACCTGTCTCAAAGGGATTGTTTAAATTAATTTGTGAAGCACAAGCATTAATCGTTGACTGTTACAACTTCTATATGTAGCCAATAAAACATGTAACATATCTACGGTTACCAACATTTTACACTATTAACCTATTTTATGTTATAATTTTTTTTTTAAATTCAACCATTCAGCATGTGGGAGGATAGGTATTATTTATCCTCCAGGTTTCTCACACATAACTAAATTAATTAGATATTCAAATACACTTAATTGTTGCATCTAACTGCACCAGAAGAGCCAAAGTTATCTAACCTGGAGAATGGGAATATCTGGTAAATATTCATCACACCCATGTAATAATACCAACATGTTGATAAATTAACACATGAAATAATATATAATAAGATCAAATGGTACGAGTAAACATCTTTAGCAGATGCACCGGATCAGTGCATCAGGATGCTGACACTCTCTCTAGCAGGCGATTCTGTCTGTCTCTAAGATAGTCTCCCATCCGGCTTGTTTTGATAAGAATCCCAGTTTGAGCCGTAAGACAGCTGGCAAGGTCAGACTGAGACTGTCTGGGAAGTGGGCCACATTCTCATAAAGGAAGGCCAGGTATTTAATTACAGACAATTACATAAATTTCATTAATTTATGTAAGAGATGTTTGTGATGTGTGATAGTGTTTAGTAATAAATGTACATTTTGCTCATATCAATAAGGACAAGAATAATATTATGTTTGCACGTATGCATATAGGCATGCATGTGTAATATTGTGTATGTGCGTGAATGTGTGTATGTTGTGAGTGGGACATGTAGAATTTGGTATCATTTTCTCAAGGCAAACCGTAACATTTTAGACACTTTTTAGTGTTTTGTACATATTAATTATTATAATATGTATTCAAATTACAGGAACTATTTCAGGCATATTATTCCATTTCATGAGTAGTAAATTTTAACATATTTCGTCTTGTTTGAATACAAAATAAATATTGATAAATTGGGAATACACAGGGTCATTAAATAACAATTTGCGGGGATCTGCTGGTTAGACTTGCTAGTTGATTGTCTTAAATATTCTCTACCTATGGCAAGGAGGCAGACCGCAAGAGTGCTCCGCCACATTGGGAATAGCACGTTAGAAGGTCATCAATGTTCATTTTGGCTTTCAATTTGCCACACCTCTAGAGAAATTCCCGTGGACTGCAAGCATCAGCCATTTACAGTGGTCAGTGTGGGTTAGCAGCCAACAAGGGACACAGACTGACCACCAACTTCACTGCATAAGGGACCGTCTCTGGTCATCAACCTTTACAATACTTAATGGACAAAGCATTCACTGTGTATGCATGTAGATTATAAATATTTGGTATATAATATTGGTTGTATCTGCATACTTACAGATCCAATATCATGGTATTAATAACATTTGTGAGTAATAATTTTGTTCTATTTAACCATCTTGTTTAAAAGTAAGAGAATATCAGAAGAAGAGAGATGGAGATATTACATCATGCGGGTGAAAAATTGCTTGTGATATGTCCCCAATGTCACAAGGGATTTTAAAGAGGACAAGAAGATTAATAGTCGAGGCGCCATAGGACCATTTCAGCTGGCTACCAGTAATGACAAAACCTATTCTGCATAGAAACAAACAGATCATTAGCTTCAGTTTCCCCCTGCCAGATCAACCACATTGTGCCATCTTGGTTCTTGATGACATCCTGTGAGGTCTCTTGAGTTATGACAACTGTAGGTGACACAAAACAATCCTGGAGACAGCACTCAGTGGATACGCCAATCTAAAATGTCGAGTCACAGTGAGGCCAGTTTTTCTGTTCAAACTTATCACAAAATCACATTAAAATACACTTATAATCGATTTTACAGATTGTTATATATTTACTGCCAAAATGTGTTTAATGATTTTTTTGGCTGTTATTGATATGTGTTTCAGAACAAAAAATCCATGACAATCAGCCAATTGTTAATTTAAAAGTTGTTTTTTGCTTCATTATAACATATGTTTGGGTGGTCATTATATTGATTTTACAGTACAGTATACACTGTTTAATATGATTTTATGATTAAATAAATGTAAAGCTACAAAGTCTGACCATTTTGAGTTATTTTATCATTTGTTTATAAGTATCAACGTGATGTTCACATCACTGTGAACATGACATTTGAGTCAAATTATGACAAAGTAACTACTTTTTACATTTAAATAATGCAGGGTTCGAAATAGTGGTAACCCGGTAGCCTAAGAGATTTCCTGTTCGGGCTACTACAATTGGAGATTGCAGTAGCCGGTGGTCTACCAAAAATCTGGATCACTGATGGCCTAATCATTAGAGCAGGTCAAGTGTCTGAGACGACTCAATGGCTTCCATAGGGCTAAAACAACTGTATCCAATTAACCACTTCAAAGACATCATTGGCACAATGGGGCCAGTGTTAATAAACTACCCAATAAACTTACTATGCACCCTTAAAAAAACCTAGAAGCCATCTGTTATTTTGGCTCTATGAGTGGGTGACATTATAAACTGACCTATTAACAGGATGAGGTAGTTTAAAACATTGTTGCAGGTGGGTCCGGTTGGCTGTACTTCCAAGTACTGGGAGGTCAATTTCTGAGGAATCCACTGGTCTTGTATTAGATATGAGGGTCACCATATAATTATGAGAAAGCTGTTTCTGTTGCACACGACACACATTTTTTATGTATCCAAGCTAGGGCAATTTGAAGCACTGTTCAAATAAAATAGATGTTAAAACATGTTAAAGAATGTAAGCCTAGTATATATAATTTTATTATAATAAACAATAATACCTGTGTAATTTATACAGCATATTTGAGAAATAATAATAAATTGATTAATTCAAATTAGTTTTGTGATATGGATAAAATGTACACATGTAATTGTAAATTATATTGATTTTATGTTTTGTAATGGTAACTTTATCCATGTTGTATTCAAATTTAAAAAAGAGGAACTACCTTTGAACAATATTTAGTTTGAATGTACATTGTTGTACAAGTCGATGTTATTATTAAGCAATCTGGATATGACCACATGCCGCATTATTTTAGTGTGAAATTTAAACAATACAGATACCTTTCATTTACACAATATTTGTAAACTCACAAACACATGCTAAATATAAATAGTAGAATATTTGCATTGTTCTACTAAATATAGTAGAACTTTTATGCATTAAAATAGTTATTACAAAGCAATGTGTTTCGTTTTAGAATATTTGATATGAACTGGCAGGAAATCCCATTTCATGTCAGTTTCCATTCATTCATGATGCCACAAGCCAAGTGCTGCAGTTGACTCAGTTTCTACTTTCATTAGATGCAGCAGTACAATAATTAGTTACACTATATATGTAATTAATTACACATTAATTTAAAACCACACTGACAACAATTCCACCTGCACACATTATAAAACACCTGACGCTCAAAAGAAAGTGCGAAACTAAAGACGACAAAACAGTAGGCATTAGTATCGTTCAGTGATTGTTTTGAAGACGAATCAGTTACCACAGCAACGAATCCCTTCATATCTTGCCGCCAGCACAAATAAGATTTCCACACTTCTTTATGCCTGAGCCGGTTGTGGCAAATGAGATTTGCCACGATGGCGCACCTTGCGAGACGTGCAGGGGTTTCAGCGATAAATAAATGTGATCATCACGCGGCCATTTCACGGCAGTGTTTGTCAATTGAGTTAGCGTCAGTGTATCTTTAGTAATCGGATTGCTCTGGCCGACCTTCCGCTGCAAGATTCCTGTAGCTATCATTGTCCGAAGATGGTCAAGCCGGTCACTGGCCACTCATAATCTACTAATGACCACATTATCCTCTGGCTCAGTAACAAAGTTTCGGTAATTCCGTAGACTAACTTAAACCGAGAAACGGAAAACCATTTTATAGGTGTGAATAGCAATATTTTTTCCAGAGTAAACTTTCATTTATTCTATACAGTAAAATGCCTTAATTACAAAAAAAAATTATTTTTTATTTTACCCTTTATCAAATGGTCATAAACCACCCATAACTCTCAGAATTTGAAAAGGTACTTGTGGAGCTAATTAATATGTTAGGCAGTTTAATTAAATTAATGTTGTAATTGAAGATAGCAATTTTGAATGTAATAATTCTACAATGCTAGCTTTATGATTAATGACATGCAAACCTAATGTTTTTCATTTTAATTAATATTTAAAAATATATTTTGACCAGTATTTGTTTATAAATATTTGTCTTACTGCTCAGCAAATATTGTAGACAAGGTATCCACCCCAAAATATTTAAATTAAACTGATATAGCAACTGTTTTAATATGGTTAAAGAATATATTAATTTGAGCAGTTCAGGTGTTACAAGAAATATATACATGTATGTAGCTTATAGAATAATATTATTAAAACATATTACTATATTAACAATATTATATAAGCTACATACATGTACATGTATTGTATATATTTCTTGTAACACCTGAACTGCTGTATTATAAACTATCAGTTTTGTTCCTCGAATACACAATCATTAGAAATCATTTCGTGGACCAAAAGTCACATGTATACAGAATAGTGCATAATTCATCAGCAATAGCTGATCATTCCATCAACATAATCCAGCTTCGTTCATGTATAATCCATGTTAATCCAAACTAATCCCTACTTCGAGTCACATCAGCGTTAATCAAAATCAGCTGCCTTAATGACTTAATTACTGCTAACCATCAATATTTTAAGTTTGATTGTTGCTCTCTATTCAGGACTGTCACACAAACGATGAATCGGTGATCAAATATAAATTAAATTTCTTCCTGGGTCAAAGGAAGTCACTTCAATTCAAATATGTTCTATTTGTTTATTGGGTCAAAGGAAGTCACTTCAATTCAAATATCTTCTATTTGTTTATTGGGTCAAAGGAAGTCACTTCAATTCAAATACCATGTATTTGTTAACAAATGAAGTCCTTAATGCTTAATTATTATTTGTAGTCAATCAATTGTGTGCAGTAAGTCTAATTATGTACAGTAAAACCTTGTTGGTTATCGAGCATTACGTGGATTATACAAACGAGTTACTATTAATGGTGTCTATTTTAAACATTACTTTCTTATTGTGGACAGGTATTCGCAATTTTCGCTCTAAACAGAAGCCTGAAAAAAGTACACTTAATACCAATGTCTCCATTTCTTTGTTAAATAAAAGTCGAGAAAATACATTCAATTCATCCGTTGTGCGTATTACGATATTTACAGTTATAGCAAAAACAGTTGTGTTTATCAGGAGAGTCATCTCAGACTACTGATTTGGTTTTACTAGATATTATATTCAAATGATTACATCATACCCTATTTTAAACGTGTCCAGTTCCAGGGTTTCATTGCTTTGCAGAGTGCAAATAGCAACACCATCCTTGCCATTTGTTTATGGGGCAGTCGAGTGATCCTTGGGAGGGATGCCTTTGAGACGGAATTAGACGGGAGTTTACGACCTGACAACACATGGCACTGACATTTTTCCACTATCTCCGGCAACAAAAAGGCTGTCGACACATTCACAAGTAGTGAAGTACCACGCCAGTCTGACCACAGACAGCACAACGTATGCAGATAGAATGTGCCACAGCCGTGGTAAATATACACACGCCTGGCGAATTAAGTATAAGTACATCCGGCTGAAAATAAACAGCCCGATGAGCATAGGATCAAGGAAAAGCAATGCAGCCCACTCCCCATGTCGTGGGATAAATAACTATCAAGAAATAGGTCTGTGAGAATGGTAGTCTAGGTGGCTGGATAAGTAACAACACTGCTACGTCCGTGAAGTGTGGGTGGAAGAAATTGTTGGTGCCACTTTGTATTGTAAAACAAAATGAAGTAACCGCTAGATAACTATGTGAGAATGCATGACTTCAGCGCACCAAAGGGTTAGTTTATCGTTGTTATTGTTATAGGGTCGATGCTATCAACTAATAATTGTATGCACTGTATGTGTATGTGCTTGAATACATATGAATGCAAGCATACATGTGTGGGAGCTTGTTTTCCCAATGAAATAGGGATAATCGTTATGTATTTTTTTTAATAAATTCACATTACACTTCTACGGTGTACACCACAGTGGGTAGACATGGAAAGGAACACTAATTGCTAGGACATTCTTATTGTGTATGCTTAATTTACAGTGAATTTTTCTTTCTGTGGGTGGCCCTCACTAGCAGCTTTGCAGCCTTAGTGAAGGTCTCCTGACATAGACTGCCCGGTTGTTAAATGTGTATTACTGTATCATGTTGTTCTGTTTGTTTATTATTGAATAAATTGTTCTATTGCATGGTTTGAATCCAATGTTTTGTGACATATTTGTATATTTACTACCTGCTATTGATTTCATACTTTCAGTTTCACCTGAGCACTACTGAACTACCACTCCTGTAGCGACCCTAAATTCTCCCTTCCTGGAACTACTGAGGTCTGAGTCTTCCCTGCAGTGGTGACACACTGCCTAGCACCCAGGGGAGCAGGGAGAGCTGAGGCAGGCTGGGAGCAGGTCCCATGTATGGGAGGGAGGCATGCACCCATTCATGTGGCTAGGTCTCAGTGAGTCAGGCAGCCTCTGTGCAGCCTGAGCCACAGCTAACTGGCCTGGCTTCCTAGAAATGCCAGCTGCCAGCACACTGAGCCTCCAGCAGTGGTAATTAATCATGGTGAACTGCTAGAAATATCCCCAAGGGACTTGTATCTCTAGCTGCCCCAGGGTGGCACCAGCAAGGGTGTGGAACTGTATCTGTGATATTAATGGCTGTCTCACTTCCCAGTTCACTTGAGAGGGTTGAATGGACACCGATTTAAAAAATAATATTCTGGTAACATATTTTCTCTGAAAATGCTGGTAATAAGACAGTCCCCTGCACAATATGTATTAGAGTGAATCTACTTTCATCATTGCTATGCAGTGATGATTTATTGGGGGGAAACATAAACTTACACATTTATTTTCCACAGATCAATGACAAATTATAAAATACATAATTAAAAAATTAAAATTGGATTCATAAAAAATTAACACTGATAATAAAATAAATAATTTGTATTGTCTGCCAACAGGATGCAAACAAACATGCGACGATAACAATTACGTCACTTTGAGAAGAGTGGGCATTTAAAACAGTAAGTGTACTTAGCATAACTACCCTCGGTATATCTACCCAACCACCAAGCGGTGTTCAGGGTTCCCCGAAATAAATCTGGTTTACCGAGAAGGGCATGTCAGTGCAATCATGTAGATGTCCATCACCTGTGACTAGCCACAGTGGTCTGCCTCACATTCCGCACACACTTAGTTGACCAAGCAGTTACCATGGTTACCGCAAAGCAAAATATCACGGCTACATTGGGTCTAAGCAGGCACATTTTGGCAGGGGCTGATTTTCATGCTGTGATTTCATTTTAATGTTTCTAACTTGGCAGGATATGTCTACTGAATACATCTATTGTGGAAGACTCTTGCTTAGCTAGGGCAGGCCCCTGCTACCTGAGGAGGTAATTAAAGGTGATCGCCATGTATCTGGTGTACCAAGTCCTACGATGGGGCCAAACGTATAATGACAGGTGTGGGGGAATTTGGCAAAACTTCACAGTTGTTATTCTACGTAATACGCCCACAGTTTTCTGAATGAAATATGCACCTATTGGCACATGCATAGCTTTATGTAGAGACCCGTCCACCCGTCATTTGGACGGGTAAAACCGAATATGGACGGGTAGAAACATGGACGGGTAAAAAACTGAAGGAGCAAAAAAGTAAAGGTCTTCCAAAACCATAGATATTGTTAGTTATGCCTCGAAAGTGAGTGAAAATGGTGTCACGTGTGTTTGTAGTCCATTTCAGGTCATCAGACACATTTAAAAGTTTGTAAACCGGCTTAACAGTTAACATCCATGTGTCCACAAAAACGTGTGACTGGCAATAATTTTATCCTGCATAAAGCCCTAAAGCACACGAAACACTTCCGAATTTGGCAACACAAGGACATGCGACTTACTGGATAGACTGAAAGATGGATGAAAATATATAGAGAATCCTAGAGAATGACAGGCATGACAAAACGGAGAGTAAGTAAGATATGGAGCAGTGGTTTGAATCTGACATTGCCAGTCACTTACATTAGTCTGCACATGATTGTTTATCATCTATTATTTACCCTGACATTTATTTATTATTTACCCAGGCCTGCTAACATAGTTTACTAAGTTTAACATAAGTATTTGAGTCATTATTGTTTTTCTTTGGACATTAGTTATTACATCGTGAGTGTACACACATTGTGAGTGTACACACATTGTGAGTGTACACACATTGTGAGTGTACAAACATTGTGAGTGTACACACATTCACAATAATTATGTACAATCATCTGATAAAAAATACATTAAATTTTGATCTAAACAAACATTCAATTCCCTCCCTCTTTCAATAACTGTGCGGTCAAGTGACTATTTGTTATTATTTACCATTTCGTATTACACAGGAATACAATCTGTCAGTAATACTGAGATTGTATGCTATTTTGATAGTCATGTTGTGCATGGAAATATCTACAAATATGTCGTACACATTTTTAATTAAAGGCAATAATAAATGAAAGATTGTAGAATTAATCAGCAGAACTGGGCAAATAACAAAGACAAATAGTAGCATTTCCACAACTGCCCAAAATGGGTGTGGTTAAAGATGCCACATTCTGGGCTCCAGACTTAAAAAAAGATTACCCAGGAGGTAAAAGAGGAATGAATAATAGCTGGCTGATGTGAACATGTTTGTAAATCTAGGCCAGACAGATCATTTCTCTCCCCTTGTTTCCTCTATTCAATATAGACGGGTGTCCCAATATAGACACAGCACAAGATAGTAAACTAGCTACTAGAGTTTCGCTAATATTATACTAATACTTTTCCATAACATCATCGTTGTCATGTTTTCTAAAACCACATGTGTCACTAACCCTTATGTTATGTTTGGCCTGAATTCAATAAGCATCTTCAAGTGCTCAGGATTTTCCACCCAATGTGGCGACTGATTTTAATTGAATGGCAAATCAGCTTATGTTACCCAACTCTGTGTGACAGACATCCTGTCAGAGATTTACCCAACTTTGTGTGACATCCTGTCAGACTTACCCAACTCTGTGTGACATCCTGTCAGAGACATTGTGTAACTCATTCTGATGTCACTTCATTTCGGAATCAGTTCAAAAATGTATTTCAAATCAACATGCAAAATGCTCAAGTTTTATCAAGTTGTGAACCAGCGTATGTTAATACTCGACTGATCTGTAAAAGGTAAAGGTAAGTTCTTATACAGCACAGTATCCAATCCTCAAAGCACATTTACACTTTACTTCCCTGAAAGACATGTTCAATCGACTACCATCTCAACTTCTCTGGGAAGCACCCAACCATATGTTACAATTAATGCGCGAAGGCTGCTCATACATATATCCACCTATGTCTATATCCAGGTACTCATGTATACAGCTGAGTGAACTAGAGCAATGTAGAGTGAACAAGCTTGCCCAAGGTTTTAACATGGTAGCACAGGATTCAAAACCGGGTTCTCTTAGTCGAGAGTCCAAAACTCTACCCCTCAGCCACTGCATTCTATGAATATTTGATTCATCAACAAATTTGCAATGTAATAGTATATCTGGCAAACTGGTAGGTTTTAAAAATGTTAAGTCAACTATTTTCATAACTGCACCTACCAAGTGCATTGTCTCTCTACATCAATTCACTGGATTAGTGGTTTTATGAAGCAAAACCTTCATACTACAGCACTGCCTTCTGAGGGAAAAATCCTAGCAAAGCGTTTGTTGACACATCAACTGGGCTATAGTTCGGTCTCTACAAGAGCAGCCACCTAACAATGGTGTCAATCTATATGAATAATGTAAATCTAGTTGAAAGGCTTTGTTCGGTTACAACCGACACATCATTACGGAGGTAATGCCATGTGTTTTATTTGTAAATAATTCCATATCATTCATTTATCCAGGGTTTGAAATGTAAGTTCTTTTGCTAGACAACACACATTACATGAACAGTTGACAGTTAAATGACAGCCTTGTTTCTATCATATTTGGCTAACAATGGCCAACATTTGGCAAACCTATCAAACCTCACAAATCCCAATATTGTGTTTATAAAAAATTTCCTCTGTTAATATTGTACTCCAGGGTTTCAGGGCACCTGTCAAACAATACTCGATAATGAGTCGATATATATATATATATATATATATATATATATATATATATTATTCTGATGCCAAATAGTGTCATGCAGACAAGATGCATGCTGACAGGCAAGTGTCATCAACAACAAGTCACTGTCATCTATGGAGGTGACAACTGTCATGAATGCACTACGACATCAGGCTAGCCAGCTATTTGAATTGACGTAGGTCGCCACACATTGACATGTCAATTACTGGCAACACAGATGCAACTGAAGATACACTTCCACGGTGAGATCATTCATGATCAATGGATGTGGTGCACATACATCATCATACGCCACCACCATCATACACCATAATTACCATCACCTCTTTCTACCACTACAATCACTACCACCACAACCGTCACCACCATCATATACCACCATCATACACCATAATTACCATCACCTCTTTCTACCACTACAATCACTACCACCACAACCGTCACCACCATCATATACCACCATCATACACCATAATTACCATCACCTCTTTCTACCACTACAATCACTACCACCACAACCGTCACCACCATCATATACCACCATCACAACCACCACCACCACCACTGCCGCTACAACCATTACTGATACCACCACAACCACCATCACTATCACCACTTCTAGTCTATGATGACCACCACCACCACCATTACTACCTCTATTACTATCACCATCACTACCACCATTACATTTTAGTCAATGAAATATGTGTTCCACAGATCTGAAACTCTCCACAGATCTAGCCTCGACACAAACAAGTCGAGTCCCAGTATGCGTGGGATGTCTGACAATGTCTGTACATGGCCATCAGGTATCCAAGGACATAAGAGCCCAGCCAGAAGGCAACATGTTGTTATGTATTAATAGAAACGTCACTGGGCTATAAATACTTGTGGTGACATGCAATGACGTCAGCGAGTGGCCAATGCAAGAGTAGCCAGCAATAACACCCTACGGAATCTTACCAAGAAAGGTCTGACAGGAAACTTTCCGTTTCCATAGTTTTTCTTTGAATTTTATATTTATTTATTTATAGATGAATGAATATCTCCAAACATTATTTGTTTAAACATTATTACCTGGTAGTAGCTATTATAACTAGTTGACTAGATATACTGTCATTATGATGCAGTATAAACGTAACCAGTTACATTAATTCTTGCATTTCTCAAGATCATAACATCTGGACAACTCAATACTACATTTGGTGATCAATATGTGGTTCCTCAGTGTGTGTTCAGGTCTTCTCCAACAACACATAACCTGATTGTTTATCTTGAACTGCATTTATGTTTTTGGATACATGTCACATAACCTGCCATCCAAAAAGCAGTGCACATGTGTGATGAATTCGACAGCATAAATTCACATCGGCCGAACAGAATCAATACTAAATACATCACTTCCAGGAAATCTTATATGATTCCATAAGCAACAACTGATGAATGCCATGACACATTCAGCCCTGAGCAGCTCCAAACAAAACACGTAAACACTATTACTGATGCCAAGGGAACATTTACATACTTCAAGCTATGACCTGATATTGACCTGTCACGGTAGCATCATGTAAATTGCAATAATTTAAACAGTAAAAAGACATGTTTACTTCGTTACTGGATTTTAAAAAAATAAGCATTTATTTTAATTAAATAACACACGACTGCTAGGCAGTTTAACAATGTGTGCAAAATGCATTGAGGTCCTTTAAGACTAAAACATGTACAATTACTCATAAACATCTTTAACTATTTTTCTTTAAATGTCTACAGTTATAAATGGCAAGGATAATTCTATGGATACAGCCTGCTGTGTTTGAGGTAAAACTGTAACATGGCAAGTTTCAGAGTAAGATATCTTTATTGAACCAACCACTTTATTAAAAATCTGTGGGTTTTTTTCAGAAGTGAATAATAAAATGAGGTTGCAGTCAAATAATAAACAGCAGAACCAGGGAAACAGGAAACATTTTACATGGCCTGACCACTGAACCACCCTGTCAAAGGAAGAGTATTTGGAACATAAGACATACAGTGCTTAAATAGAGAACATTATAAACATGGTCTTGCCACCACAATGCCGAGGATTGACATGGATGAGTATAATAGACATGGTACTTACCCCAAAGTGGTGGGGGAAGATTGAAGAGTACAGTAAACTTGGTACTTACCAGCGCTGCATTTGTGGTGTTGGAGTCACCGTAGGGATATGGAGTGTAGACGGCCAGCGCCACGCAGTTGGCAAAAATTGTAATCAAAATTAAATATTCAAACGGTCTGGACATGTGGGTTAAGGCAAACATGAACAGCAACAAAGATGCAATGTTTCAGTCTTACTCTGAGAATATATACAAGTGTATTTAAAGCAATAAATTTATACACAACTTGCATGCATGCATGTACACATCACAGTTTCATTGATACATACATGTGTTATTGCGATCAAACTGATTAACAGTATTTTAAAAGCACCACAATTAGCACAAAGAAATAAGAGTCGGTAATTGGACTAGGTTATGTGTTAGCAACACACATGATAAATGGCAATTAATGTTAATAAAATTTACACACAGATTGTAATAAATAAGGGATTTATTTATTTTATTTGTTGGATTTAGATTTACATAAAAAGCTAGTCTCATGTTTTGACTCTTTACTCTAGCTGTGTATATGGTGAGCTTAGCATTTGAAGAAGTGAGGTTAATTTGTGTACAAAGAGGGATTTAGAGGGATTGCAAGGATTGGAGAATGACAGGAGATGGAAATGGCATTACAACAACATCAAGGGGGACAGGGTTAATTCCAGCCTGAACAGTCTGGTGAAATGACAACAAATCTTCTGCTGGGAAACCAACTATACATTTTATGATGAAACGTCACCATCAACCTGTCATACATCTAATTTATACCAGGTAATTAAATATAAACAAAAATAAGTGATTCCTTAGTCTTTGCATACAATGCTGCATTACCGCAGATACTGTTTTACTGAACAGAAACCTGGTAAACACCGACTCTATAAAACACCACGCCATATCAGCCGCTGAACACAGCCCTGCCTCGTATCACGCTGATGACAGGCGAGTACCGCCAACACATCAACAAGCTGAAGCAAAAACCCCTGCCAACTTGGACATACCACGACCAGACTACCTGAACCGCCTACGCTGCAGCTGTGGCTACGTCTCTCTCTCTCTCTCTCTCTCTCTCTCTCTCTCTCTCTTCTCTTCTCTCTCTCTCTCTCTCTCTTCTCTCTCTTCTCTTCTCTCTTCTTTTCTCTCTCTCTTCTCTCTCTCTCTCTCTCTCTCTCTGTCTCTTCTCTTCTCTTCTCTCTCTCTCTCTTCTCTCTCTCTCTCTCTCTCTGTCTCTGTCTCTGTCTCTGACTCTGTCTCTGTCTCTGTCTCTGTCTCTGTCTCTGACTCTGTCTCTGACTCTGTCTCTGTCTCTGTCTCTGTCTCTGTCTCTGTCTCTGTCTCTGTCTCTGTCTCTGTCTCTGTCTCTGTCTCTGTCTCTGTCTCTGTCTCTGTCTCTGTCTCTGTCTCTGTCTCTCTCTGTCTCTGTCTCTGTCTCTGTCTCTGTCTCCTCTGTCTCTGTCTCTGTCTCTGTCTCTGTCTCTCGTCTCCTACCCATCCAAAATGAAATGACGGTTGGCCATGTTTATAAGTAAAGCTATGCATAAAGCTATGCCCATCCACGAGCAGATCTGTAGAGTTCTGTCAAATGTATCAACTAAGCAGCCAGCACAAAGACTAGTGGACACACTTACTGACCAAGCCTGAAAAAAACAATGTTTCTTCAATCTGACCTTCATTCTAAAATGTCTAACTCGATAACATCAGCACCAGTAAATGTCTGGTCCAACTTTCCCAGTCAGGCAGTCAAGTCAGTCCAGTCTATTTCATGGACTGTGTTTACTTCATTGAGCAAGTGGCATCATTACATTACACAGTTGTGTGTACTCATCCTGAAAGTGTTTATTTAGGAGATCTAGATGCTGCTGTCAGTGCTGCTGCTTCACAAGAGATCAATGGACTGATATACAGTGATCACTGCTGTGATAGGGGACATGTAGTTGTTTAGTATGGATGGCAGCAGTCTTGCCAAATGGCAGAAGCTTAGGGACAGGCAAAAGATGGGCAGAGCCGAATGATTTGCCACCTAGTGTCAGTGACTACAACCAGACAGGGTTGGCTCACAACTGTCAACGTTTACGGGTTACTTTTACCGATTCATACAGATGAAACTAATTCTCAGATTCCTGTTAATTCCTCCCATGAATTAGCACTTTAAGACGTTTCCAGATTTGTAATTCATGTGTAGCTATGGCATGGAACAAGTGCACAGTGAACAGCCGTATAAATGTAACAACCACCACATTAGCCACATGATATTTATGTTTACAAACTGTTTCAATAACCATGGCTAGGCAACTCAAATCCAACAGTTTATGTAAGCCCAGTCCCGTTCTGTATGCACTGTGCTTTATTAGATCAATGTTGCAATTACTTACAGCCATTAAATAAACTGGTTGTACGCAATGTTTCCTATTTAAATTTCTGCCTCTTTTTTGTATACAGATAAAATGTTCCGACACTTGTATAGATATGAGGTGAGCACCCATCACTGTAATCTCTAGTAGTGTGGGTAAACTTATCAAATGCTAGGCCCTGGTATAGCTTTATGCGAAGTCCCATCCACCCTTTCATTTGGATGGGTAAAACCTGTTTTGGGCGGGTAGAAATACGGCTAGACGGGTGGACGGGTAAAATAAATCTTCAACAAATCATAGACATTGTCAGTTATGCCTTAGAAATGAGTCTAAATGGTATCACGTGTGTATTTTTAGTCAATTTCAGATAAAAAAAGCATTTAAAGTTTGTAAACTGGCTTAACAGTTGACGTCCATGTGTCCACTATAAAATGTGTGACTGGCAAACATTTTATCATGCATAAAGCCCTGGGCCCTGGGATTCTGAGAATGTGTGAAATCATGGTGACCTTTGATTAACAGAGATACATTTATTGGGCGGTAGACAACAAAATATATTTCTAAAGTCTCATGAAACAGAAAGTTAGCAACACATTACATTCCACTGAAATGCCACACCATCATGGAATAAATGTGACCACCAGATAAGTGAGCCAATCAGACGAAGGGATCTGTTCCTGGCCTCAATCAACACACACAGTTTTCCCCAGCTTTTGGGCTTCCCGTGAATGCAGAGTATGTGTAGTGGAAGAAACACTCTTACAGCAGTCCTCAAGTCAATTTCCCCTTGCCTTCTTGTCACCAGAAGGTTCCCAATAACTTTCTTTTTCTTCTTCCATACTCGTACACCACTTACAACAGTGACATACAAAAAATCTGTCTGTAGCATGAAAAAAAATGTTGGCCACGTATTACTGGAACTGAATTGTTCCTCATGTATAATGTTGCCACTTTGCATTACATTCTGCGAATTTCAATATGTTTCAAAATTCGAAGGTATGCTGAAGTGTTGACACTTGACACCTTGTAGAAGCAGGTGACGCAAACACAAAAGGGCAAATACCACAGGCAAAACTACAAAATATCACCCACTATGTAGAAGTGCAGAAGAAATCACTGTCTGATAAACCTTGTGGCATATGTACTGGTACTGTTTAATGTCCCACGAGGAATGCTTGTGTGCCTTTAGATCAAGATTGGATTTAGATACTAGATTCTCAGCTGGGAGTAGATTTAGATCTGCCGAGGCAGGGAGGATAGGCAGAGACAGGTTTATGGGTATTTTATAGGAATTAACTACAATATACCATTTCCAAATGAATAAAAATACCATGGGTGATGGATGTTTGCCACAGGCGACAAAAACCATTCAGGGTTTGCAATCTGCCAGACAGATTACCGCAAGTATGGGGAATATCACTGGGTTGGTGTAGTATACACTGAGGAATTGTATCTATCCCTGAAATACATAGACAATTTTTTAAGGATCCCCGCTTCTGTTACAACCTGCTGGATATGTTGTAAGCAGTTGACAAATTAAAAGCATCCATGAGTGAAAAACGTCAGCAACAAAAATATCAATTTTTATCCCAATCTAAAGACAGCAGAACTGTTCCGACAGATTCATTCTTTTCTTTATTCTTCAAAATGTTGTCACTGCCGCTGTTTTAACAGTGCACACAGCAAGTGTGCCAGTATTTACAATGTACGTGAAAATCAGAATAACATTACATATTAAAATTTACCAGATTATCTCGCTAAAGCCCTCATTAACACAAGCGTATCACCATGTTACAAATGCTGCTTGAACTAACAGAATACACAGATCTGAGTCGGAGTGAAACCAAAAGAACTGTATAGAATACACAGAGTGAAACTGAAAGCGCTGTATAGAACACACAGAGTGAAACTGAAAGCGCTGTATAGAACACACAGAGTGAAACTGATAGCGCTGTATAGAACACACAGAGTGAAACTGAAAGCGCTGTATAGAACACACAGAGTGAAACTGATAGCGCTGTATAGAACACACAGCGTGAAACTGAAAGCGCTGTATAGAACAAACAGAGTGAAACTGAAAGCGCTATATAGAACACACAGAGTGAAACTGAAAGCGCTGTATAGAACACACAGAGTGAAACTGAAAGCGCTGTATAGAACACAGAGTGAAACTGAAAGCGCTGTATAGAACACAGAGTGAAACTGAAAGCGCTGTATAGAACACACAGAGTGAAACTGAAAGCGCTGTATAGAACACACAGAGTGAAGCAGTGTTAGAGAAATAAAGCACTACACGGGAAATGGTCCATTCCAGTGATTATGCTCGCTGCAGCCTGTCATTATATGTGCATACTAACAGTGATTGCACACAGCAGTATGGCCAGTAATGATGCACCAGACAAGATGCATAATAGGATGGCTAACAGGCCTCTCTGGCCATACAGCTGGACATCCTCCAAGCAGGGTCAGGTCAGCTCATCTATCACTCTGGCCGTGCACTGCTATTACGTTTTTCAGCAGCGCTTGCCACATCAAATAAACCCTCACATTTTACATGCTGAATTAATTAAATTGATTACACAATTTGTAAACTAAAACAAACGTGAGAGCAGAAATCTTCCATTCCCATTACATCTTTGTTTGTGGTATTTTGAAGGTCAAAGGTCCATTTAACATTGCCTGATATTATATTGCTTGCAGGAAAATAATTACATGCTGCCTTTTGAATGAGCTGTAGTAAATTACTTTTTAGTTAAATATATAGAGCAAGCCTACATAACTGTAGTTGTAACCAGAGTAAATATAGAGCAAGCCTACATAACTGTAGTTGTAACCAGTCGCTGAGTGTATGTACAAATTTGCAATGGACTATTGGAAATCATCCATGATGTGGTTACCACCGTGAAATAAATTCACACAAAACACACTTAATTTTAATTTACATTCTCTCAAAAGGTGCAGCTTTATGTGAGAACCTAAGTACTGTCCACATTTCCAGTGCGGAGTCAACTCCTAGAATTTTAATAGCTGAAACCTAAGCCATCAGTTTGGAATGTACTGGACCCAGTAGCCCATCTATTTACATGCATGTGTGTAATGCTGTGTATTATTAGGTCCCCGTCCCTGCATCCCACACCTGATTACATACATATTTCTGACCAGTACAAGAGAAAAAGGAATTCACATGTATGTTCATTATTTACACAGTGTAAGTACATCCTGTAAAATAAACAATCAGACTCTTCAGGCTATCCTAGCAAATCCCAGGAAATCCGTCATTAAATGCAGCTCCCAGTGAGTTTAACAACATTTGTGGAAACATAATACAGCCGGAAGGGACTGTGAGAACCTCCAATCAGTCCCTAATGTGTCATTAAGGAATGCATTCCTGCCAGGTGAAAGTGGTGGGAATGTCTGACTAGGCATGATACCAGTATTATTCAGCCCTAATGGCCGTCTTATGGCTAGAATCAGTCCAATTATCTGCCACTACCCACCACTACCCAATAGTTCACTGGTAAAAATAAGCCCTCATTGGGAATTTACATTCAGTGAAATTATGCCCCTGTTAGAGAGGGGACAGATGCAGGGGTAAGCAGAGAATTGAAATCTACGACAAAGATAACAAAATCTCTGATAAAAATACAGCCCGGCTAGGAAAGATCCTGTGTCAGAACTCAGAACTTATCTAAGACTTAGTACAAGATATCTGCTCATAGAAAAGGTCAAGCCCACCTACACCTGAACTGCAGCACAGAGCAACTGACGGTGAAGAAAAGAAGGCTGTTGCGTTAGTTATTGCTAATAACCAAGTGACTGTAGACAAGTTATACTGCGCACTATGTTTTGTCTGACATCTCGTCACAGTCTCAGTGGTAACCTTACTCTGGTCCGAAGGATGAGCACTCTTTGTCCTTTTAGAGCAGCGTCTGGAGACTATGTCATATATGTATTACCTTTAATAGTTGCCTAGCAACATGCATTATGCAGTGCCGCAAGAGCAACTTCATGTATCGTATCTGACTTCTGCTCTACGTGACACTCTGTTCGTGTGTTTTGACTAACATACCCATGGAAATTGACAGAAGCCTCGTGATTGATGACCTGTACTATGATGTTGGTAGTGACATACAAGTGGTCTGTGCTTACGTGGATCTTTGAGAGGATGTTTGTCAACATAATGTATATGACTAATTGTCATTACGCATCTAACTACGGTAAATGATGACGTCACACCACTAACTGTATTGTAACCAAAGACAACCACGTAAATGTGGATCATGTGCGTTACTGTGTAATATGGAAATTATGTTGTCAAATATGTCAGTGTTTACCTTTACGACATTTAGTTATGATAATTGCTGTGTCAGAACCTCATTAGCTTTTGAAAACAGAGCTAGTGTTCACCAAACATCATTGATTGTGGTATTTTGAAATCTTGAGCACGATTTGTCCATCCTCTCACATAATCATATTACTTGAATGTACTAGTATTATAAACATTACTAAGTTATTCATAAATGTGTATACCAACTACATATGATTATGTGTGCATAGTACTACACAATGATCTATACTACAGTTACGCATCCTATCTCAGTGTTATTCCTTAATGTCACAACTCACAACTGTACATGGTCAAGCTAACCTTGACCAGGTATGCACAACTGCATCAAGGGTCATGATCAATTGCCCCATTTAACCCTATATACAGTGTATCTTTAGAAATAGTCCTTCGCCCCCGTCTTTTATATAACTAGCCAAACACGTAAACACCCCTTTTAATAATGTCACTTGCGGGATTACAAGCAGGTAGGTTGTAACCACGGCAACCGTCTACTCAGCAGTCAGCAATGTTGTGGTCACACCTGAGCAGTGACATCAGGTAGTACAGTCTGTACCACCAAACACTTTAATAAAGTAACTTATATTTAAACATTTAATTACCATTGCTGTTAAATGTCTACCTTAACCATCAGTTATATAGTACGTACACACAATACCATAGCAGGTGATCACTCAGTGACGTCACAAGTCGATGTCATCATCACTGAATGAGTTTAGTCAGTCAGTTACAAGAGTTAAGTGAGTGATATCTATGCGTGCACAGTCAGTGGCATCACAATTTTAGTCAGTGTCATTTACGAAGTTCAGTCAATCGCATTACTTCACTCAGGGAGCATTTGAGTTTAGCCCTTGACATCATTAGTCCAGTCACTAAGCTGAGTGAAGACAGTCACATTTAGTCACTGACTTTAAATAGTTATGTCAGAAGAAACAACTGAAATGGTGTGGGTATGTGATGATAAGGGACGAAGAGCACACAGTGAAGAGTAGTGACAAGTGACAACAGACAAACCAGGAAGAAGAAAGAAAGGACGACCAACGACCAGGTGGAACGATGCCTGTAAGAGACATGAACACAGCGAGTCTCAGCACAGGTGAGGCAATGAATAGGGCGACGTGAAGGAATAAAATCAACAGCTACACAGGCAACCCCACATGAAAGGGAACAGCCAGGGGTGAAGAAAAACTTAAGAAGTGACAGAAGTTCTGTTACTGATGTGAGTTCTGACACTGACTAAGTGCAGTCTATGATACATGTACGAATTAAGTCACTGGTATGAGTTAGTCACTAACATGTGTTCATTTCCTGGTATGGTTTAAATCATTGACATGATCAAAGAGTCACAGGGCTGCACGTGTTTGCATAGTTCACCTAGTCAGTGGTACAAGTCAGTAAGTAGTATTAGTTCATGCAGTGCCTCTGTGTCTTGACTTCAGCTAACTCAATAACTGACATGCATTCAAATCTGTCAGTGACAGTCAGTTCAGTCCATGGCATGAGTTCAGTTGATAGCAACCAGATCTCAGCATCCAGTCAATGACATTCCAAGTTCAATCAGTGGTTTTGTACAATCTTTTCTCCTCAATACAAATCTTTCTCATCAGTAAATGTGATTAAGTTGTGTTTTTAACGGTTAACAAAACATAATAATTGATGTATTATTGCATTGCATGTGTGCCTGTGGGTGTGTGAGGTCATAGACTGGTCCTCAAAATGGTCCAGGAGTTTATAGTAAAAAGGGGCATGTGGGATTGGGGATGTGGACCCTCGAAAATGATGGGAGTCGAGACTTGAGAGGTTAAAGACTTGTGCTTCACATCCCTCGCTACAAACATTGCTAAACAGGTTGAAAACCGTCACTGTTCATTCACATGACAGAGGTACAGTTGAACATGACTACCTGGGCACCATCCCACACCTGCTGTGTCATTATTTACTGCTGTGACGAGAGCTCACCTGTACCACACTACTGCTGTTTCCTGCACTCTGTATCGCATAATTATCGTGGTCTCAACTCTCAAATAAATTTATACATTTCATTATGCTATTAACTCATGGCTCTCTCTTATTGTTTAATTGAATCCTGATCATTACGTAACGATATCAAGGACTGCTTAATATCGCCTGTCAACAGGCGATATTTGCTTACGTTCAGTCTATGATCACATTGATGTTGTACGAGTGGTATTTATAACTGACGATAATGAGCAGGCAGCAGCAGGCAGCATGGGGAGGCTAACACTACAGGTATTGATCCAACTAACAGGTAAAAGGATACTTCCATTCCACCACGTTTATGCACAGTTTGCGCAGCGGATTCTTCAGCCCCATGCAGAACAGCGCCCTCATGGGACGCGGGTTCAGATTGGGGTTAGGTTTACGGGCATTAGTCCGTCGTTTCGCCGCCGCCGACATGGTTGCTACTGCCCCTGTCGCCGCTAATGCGGTATTCCAAGCAGAACTGAGGGGTTTGTCCGTCGACGGGCGAGGTGTTGTGCTAACGGTGGGCGGCTGTCCCGGCCCGTTGTTATCCGGCTGTCTCTGTGCAGCAGCGTTCGCCGGCGCTGAGTCGGAGAGCGACCGGTGTAGCGGCGACGCCGGCCTGGTCGCTTGAGCACGGAGGTAATCCTGATCGCGGTCGGGGTTGTCGTCGCCACCGCCTGGAGCTGGGCGTCGCAGAAGGCGCGGAGATGATGCGTCTGGGCTGGGCACGTTCTGGTAGCCTCGCCGGTCATCGTAACCCGCCCCTGAAGCACAGACAAAATAAACATATAAACATGGTTATAATTGCAAGCACACGTCAGCGTTCACAATTAACCGATGCCTGGGCGTCCGCTACAATACTGAATTCGTCGTTTGTCATTGGTCAAGCAGGTAGGACATACCCGCTCCTCCATTCATCTCGACTGAAAGGCTATAAACATTCATTGTGTCGTCCGTCGTACGATATGCATCCGGCTAAGGTAAACGCGACCGACAGATCGCCGTGCGCCAGTGAGCCATCGGTCGCGACCGCAGTAGCAGCCAGCCGCCGCGCGACGCCACCACGGCACGCACCATCACCTTCGCCGATCAGGAAAAATCATATCGTCGCCGCTGCCTCAGCTGCTCTCGGCGACACCATCGCGACCACACTGTCGCGACACTCACCTGAATACTGGGCCGACATTTTTGGCGACTATGGCGGTTGACCGACCCGTCTGAAACGCTGGTCTGCTACTCTAAGATGCGGGCGTCCACGCCAGTCTTGTTTGCCACAGCCTCGTCCATTTTTGTACTGCCACAGCCTCCGCGGCTTATCTCATCCGGGCATTCGATCGATATCGCGACTCGTTCGGCTAATAGCGCGCGCCGCGCACCGTCGCAGACGACATTTACGCCGCACGTCTCGCAACAAAACGCTCGGTTTCGTTCGTCCTTGCGTGTGACAAACGAAGAGGAGATGCGACTCGAGTGGTCAGCACCAACAATGACCGCACGCTATTCAACGTGACGACGTTGTTATGCTTGGATAAAGATCAACGCAGCCAGCGCACTGCTCGCGAATTGAGAGGCGCGGCCGCGTTCGCGTCCAATGGCAATGACTTAATCGTCGACGCGAACCTATCCAAACTCTTGCCAGACATTTGCTCACAGTCAAGTTTGGGTCAGCGTCCTAGAAGAAACTCACTAGACAACGGCGCCTGCGGGAGGGAGAAAGCAAAGTTAGAACGCCACATGTGGGGCGTGGGTGTTTGTTTCGCCAGCTGCCTTTTTATTTCCTATACTATACTACCTAGGCCCTAGTTCTAACTCAGTTTAGGCTTCGCTGCATAGCCCAGGCCATTTTGTCAACGCTGTGACAATACTGCTTCACGTATCATGTACTGTTTCTCGCCGTGGCATAATTGGAATGTATAATCAATGCGCATTAGCTGAGACTACTCATTACGACGCGCTGGCGTAAGCCGTAATGCTTGCGTGTTGTATCGTGGTCGCTAAAACAACCCTACAATGTTAGTAGCCGCTGTTGGCGCCTCGAGGTCAACTACCAGGTAGGCAAGAGTGCATGCGTGTCGCTCAATGACAGTGTTTGACAGTCGCACAAAGCATCAGCTGAAGTGTCATTAACATCAACATCGTATCCAGGTAGCGGATCTATAGATGCGTGGGCGCAAACACCCCGTTTTGCTTGAATGAAGCGGGTCTCAACGGGGTTAAATTTGATGGCTGCGGGGGGAGAACTACCCACTAGTCCGCTAGACCGTACAATGGTAAAGATAAGGGCGGACTAGTAAACGTGCCAGCCAACTAGTCGGTGGTCTTGTAATGTTCAGTGTGTCATGCACTCCACCCTACAGTTGTTAATCAAACGATTGTAGTCACAGTGACCATAATCTTAACCAATCCACAGGCCTGAATGTAACTGAATCACAAGTCATTCAAACATTGTCATTGATAAATTATTGCTCTTGAACCACTGGCTACAGCAGCTACGGCATCATTTACTGATAAATGATGATGTTTTCTTAATCATGGCGGCTGGGCATGAACTTGTCTGGGCAGTGGGCATCATTCATGAGATCAGCAGTTTTTTGATGGGTATAATTTTCTATAATGTTATATTTAATTTTGCCATAATACCAGAGCAGTTTTCATAACACCATAAGCTGAGGCTATGACACAATAATCAAACGAAAATTGCATTGGTAGGCTGCCCTGTATCTCGTAGAGTGGTACCGGTTAATGAGCGCAATTGGGTATCCATTTGCAATTGCGCAATTTGTTAATACAATCTTCAGTTCTTCATTAATTACTTTGTTATTCTTTATTATTACTTTGTTACCTTCATGAATATCGCAATGGTATTTAAATGGGGTTGCAATTTTTTTAGAGTGAAATAAAAATGTGACAACATTTTTTAATGTTTTTATATTTGCAGGACTACTAAGCTTTTTTGCGGACTATTAAACTGTTGTCTTTACTAGTATTGCTGTCTAGTAAAATAAATGCTGAAGTTTTACCCCTACAGTGAGTGAAAAAGATACAAGTTCCGAAAGTAACTTGCTCGTTCATGTTAACCCAGCGGGCAAAATACAGAGTCTGTTACCGCATTGTGTTGATTAGACATGTCAACCCGTTGAGCACCACGCGAGTTAGTTATTTCCATACATCACAGGAAATCTGTCCTTCTGCTACTAAACATCTTTGAATGGAACAGTCTCCTGTCTATCGATATGTTTGTAACACTCCATGTGTGTTTGATATAGAGAAGTTCTGTCATCAGAAAGAGAAAGTGATTAGAACTCGGTGGTGATGTGGTTTTAACACTGAAAAGTTAACAAATTATTATTGTCATCTGAAACAAAAACACCCAAGATATATATGAAGTAAACAAGCTAACTGGGTTGTCGAAATGTTTACATATTAGCAGCTGTAAACGATATCGATAAACATCAGCACACAATCGTAGTAAAGGTCTTGTGAACAAAAACATGCATTCGCAGATTATGCATACTATAGACAGAGGTGCGTATGTAACGGGTGTATGTGTTATGTGAACGCCTGGCATCCGCGCTGTATTTGCAGCATCATTGAACATTTCCCAGAAAAGTAGGGATAGCGTTCGAAAGAACAACTCTGCCAGATTGTGATGTGTAAAGCGCTTTATACAGTAACGTTCAACAATATTGGATACGGAGCTCTATAGAACGTAACGTTTGATATTGGCAATAATGAACCCAGAGTTGGCAAAACGTTTGCCAACTCCGCTTGACGTCCCTTGGGACGGGAGTTCAAGGAACTCCACGAGGTCAATAAACACGTCCACAGTACACAACATTCAAACACGGTGATCGCTCAACGGATAATGAACACAGCTCGTCTTGCCCATCACAATCTGCGGGAAATTGTGGCCGCATGAAACATTATTGGTTTCTCAACGGTCTTGGGTTGTTTACCTCCAAACAGCCAAAACGTGGGCTAACGCAGGAGTTATCCTTCTCTCTAGAATTAGTGAGTCCACTACAGGTTATACATTTAACCCCTGTATGGGATATTTTACTTCCCTTGATAATAGGGATCACCGGCTTTTAGTGTCTCTTCCGAAAGGCACAGACAGATGTGGGGTGAACGAAATTGCCTACGTTTCGAAACGGCGGTAGGCGGGATTGAACCACCGTCCCCTCGATTGACAGTCTGGCGCTCTAACGCGCGAACACCGCTCCTCGATATTTGTTTGACATTCTAACGTTGGTCTACATTGGTGTATGGTTTTAAAGTGTGGACATATTCAGAAGGAAATTAACTGAGACTAGGAATGTTCGCAGCGTGATCTCTACGAAGAACGCTACACATTAGGTCAGCCTGAGCGAGCAACGCATACCTTCTGGTAGACATTCTAACGCAGGCTAACTGTAATAATAAAACAACTCTCCAATTAAAACAAACTCTAAAATGTCACAACCTAAGGTATTCAAATGGAAATAATTGAGAGAATCGACGATAGAAAACACACCGAATGCATTCGACACGACTGCGCAAGATCTTGGATATTCGCTGGAATTGCAGTAGAACGAACGAAGAGGCCCGATTACGACCAGGGCAAGCTTCAACAACTACAGAAGACACGTAGGAGCGTGTTGCAGTTGTCCGAAAGAAGGTGCTTTGGCCTACGCGGAACATGAGATGCGATGAATTGGTCAGACCACCACCACACAGAGCGGAGAAGTGACCCATGAAAGACGACGATCTTTGGAGTGGAGACGACACCAGCATTGTACGGTGTCGTATATAAGGCCCCTATCATACACGTCAACGACGGGGGGCTTCTGTGCTTCATCTCCCCAATATATTCGGTGCGTGTTGTATTATAAGACCCACCACTGAAAGCGAGCCGCGGGGCGGTCAATGGTATAATTTTACGTATATTTGAAAAGCTTAATTGAACGGGTTCTGTGGTGACCCTCCAGGGTTACAATTTGAGATTGTTTGTGGTGTGCTAGTTGTTAGAAAATTTCAAGGATTTTTTGGCGACAATACTAATGCGTTGATACGTGAGATTTGCGCGGAAGCTACCGCGATGAGCTTAGCCCAACATATTGTGAGAACAGAATCGTTAGCCAACGAGATGCATGTTCACGAGGACGGGTGTATATAATAGTGGACCATCAGTACAACGATTAGTTTATACTACGACTGAATCCCGTTTTTATGACATTAGGTCCGACCGAGTCGTAGACCTTACCGGTTCAAAGACCAATCATCTGGGAATTGGGATCATTGAATATTCACGCATGATTTGACAATGTTATTAGATTTTGAACAGTTTCCATAACTATTCGTACATCGCATGGCAAAGTCAGTGTTCGCACGCAAATTCATTTCGTGCAATAGTCGTAAAATCGTAAAACGCGTAATTTGATCTGTTGTTTTAAAATCCTCTTAAAGATGTTCTCCTAAACAAAAAAGCGAATGTCTACCACCCAACGCAATGTTGGTATAGGACACCCGATCTATCATCCCTAAACCTTACGGGTAGTGATGTAGACTTGCTGTAGTGCTGTTGAAGAGGGTAGTGTTGCATATGCATCGTTACCGTGCCCCTTGACGCTCAGCAAAATATCTAACTGCACCCACGGGGAATAAACTATTACCCCCCTTTCCGCCCCTTATATGCAGTAGGTATGCTACATAGTATGCTGATTTAGTCAACACACACACACACACACACACACACACACACACACACACACACACACACACACACACACACACACACACACACACACACACACACACACACACACACACACACACAAACAAACACACACACACACACACACACACACACACACACACACACACACACACACACACTATATATATATATATATATATATATATATATATATATATATAACTCTTACAACCCCAGGATGACATATATGTGGCACAGTCGTCGGTACCTGTCTTGACGACTCAGCCTCCGGATATTTTAGTATGTATATTGGATTAGCCCCAATATTTATAACGTCAAGTTCTCTTGACATTTAAAGGGGGTGCAAACGAAGGTTTTGGAGTCTTGGTGTGATTTCATGAGCCTAAAGTGGATATTTTGGCAAACTTCACGGAGTGGATGCATTTGGAAATGTGTGCCGAGCTTCAAGGATGATGCATTCGAATGATTTTGTAGAACGTCAATATTCAGCACATTCCGACGCCACTGAAATGGAATCTGTGAAGAGTTACTAAGTCTGTCGGCACGTCCTGTCCTCAATTCTAAACACGGTTGTGCTATAGACCGATCTTAGATGGATCTCACATAGATCGATATGTGACGGATCTCCACAGACCAATATGTGACGGATCTCCAAAGACCAACATGCGACGGATCTACACATACCAATATGTGACGGATCTTAATAGATCGATCTGAGATGGATCTCCACAGACCGATCTGCAATGGATCTCCACAGACCACAGAGTTTATATATATGCCACAGACCGATCTGCGTCAATGTTTACGTCACTTCACACCCCGCTTCTGCGAAATCTCTAATCGTTATTCAAATCATGTCAACAATGGCGGGACTTGCTAAATTGCTTTCCATTATACGTCGCATTCAATACGTGTTAGTTGCTGTTTAATCATGGTTGTCTGCGTCATTATCATCGTCATAATGAACTACTTGGTAATGTGGTGGGGCGGTCATAACAAAACTATTCACACCTTTTAACACAGGGTGTTATATACCTATAATTAACTTATAATTAACCTTTTCACATGTGTGGTTAAAAGTCGCATCTTCAAAATTCTTTCTCAAATCACCACATTTATATAACAATGTGTTGATATAGGCCTAACTGGTAAGTGTTTTCAAAGATTATGCCCGGTTTCAGCTCCTGCTTCGGGGCACGTTCATTTTGTACGTGTTCCACTACACTCTCGATCACACAGATTAACATACAATACAACTGTTATATAAATGTAAGCAGGATTTATCCTCGGTAGAATCCACACGTCGACCGTCGGCTACACGGGGCAGCTCTCAGACATAAATATGCCATCTGCAAACGTCCTAACGTCCGTTGGCATAGCTACGAAATTCGTGGGCGGCATCGAAGCCGTGCCAGTCAATCAAACTCACAACAGGTGGCGGCGCGGAAGCAGGTGAATTGAGCCGCTGGAATAACTCAACTCTCGTGGAACGCGGTGGGTGAATGGCTCGAGCGTGGTCACATCTCTATGGGCCTATAACTCTGAAGTTGACTTCATATACCGTCCAACCTCTCCCGATTTTCCGATTATTCGTACACACTTAATCGCCACTGGCTGTAGCCAGGTACTCATTTATACAAATGAATGAACTGGAGCAACGTAGAGTAACGAACATGCCCAAGATTCGACACGTAACACAGGATTAGAACCAGGGTTCTTAAGATTGACATTCCGATGTTCTAATTACTGAGCCACTGCGCTCTGCACACTACCACTTCTGGCTTCGCCGTGCATTTGTATTGTACCTGAACACAAATAATTGTTTAATATGAATAAAAGAAACGGATTCGAACCGCGTGCTCCACACTACGGACACGATGCTGACCGCACATGAAAATGTTAGGTGATTAACTGGGAAGTATTCAACAAGCCACTCCATGACAGTTCACTACTATTTTGCGTAGTAAAGTAGTACCTACCTACACCAGTACCAGTAAGGGCTAATAATATAAATGCATTGATGAGATCGGGGATTTCAAATAGATTCCAATATGTTAGCGACGACAAGCGAAATTGAGTGTATTCTGTGACATCACAACAGGTGATGGAATCGCCATATGTGTTGCCTATGCATTTCTTTACTGTAATGACCGCTCAACTCCATTTTAAAGAACCACATTTATATCAATTAAAAAAAAGCACGCTAACAGTTTATAACTTGAATGCTTCGGTCAGAAAGTAATGTTTCTGTTGATGCCACACGTGTTCTATTCTATCAGCCAAAACTGAAAGCGAAAGTATTAAGAAAAATAAAAGACACTTGGTTCCTACATATACATGTATTTGAACACAAAGGTACTCGTTTTCGTAAAAATTACATTGAGGGAGGGCAAACAGGTGCATAACTCGTGCGAAATCGCTGTAGCCACCACGTAGCTACAACTGTTTGGGAAGTGGTGACGTCACCAGTGTCACCGCTTGGGGTAGGCGACCGCACGCTTATACTCGCCAAATACACCGGAAACAAAGCTGCCACTAGCTAATTACTAAGACATCCTGACAAATTTAACTAAAAAAGAGGGGCAAATTAATAATAATTATTAGTTCGTCTGCGAATGATAAGCCGCCATACATGTAGCAGCTAGGTCACTGTTTTGGATTAATTCACAGGTTGAATAATAAATAATGTTTATATAATATGTATGCTCTAAATAACGTAATGAATCAAAGTTATAAAATATCTATACACACACGCAAAAGTAGAAAATTTAGGTTGTGCTGAAAAATTAAAATTAAATAATTTATCTTTATTTTGTGTCTATGACATACAATTATGTATCAGTATAAGTTTAATTTTAAATCGTTTTTATAATATAGTATTAATTTATTAAAAAAATGTATCATAATATATTTTTATTTCAAATTTGGCCTGAGAGCCAATCAGCGTCTCTCGTCTCTACCCTATTCTGAGGTCAGGCCGCCCTGGTGGTCACAAACGCAGAGCACAACTTATCCAGGCGGATGTGAGGGGTTTCTCAAGCGGATGTGCTGCCACCTAACGGAGCCTAGGTAATCGAGGATATGCCGCCTGGGGAAATGATGTTCTGCGTTTGTGACCGCCAGGGTGGTCTTATTACGGAATAGGGTAGAGACGATCATTGGCTCTAATGCCGACTTTGTAATAACAAATTAAATTATGATTAACTTTTTATCAGATAATACTATATAATAAACACTTTTCAAAATTAAAGTTATGCTGAAACTTGTCACAGAAACAATTAACATAAATTACAAGTTTTCCTTGTTAATAGACTATTCTCGGCGAAGTTACGCTGCCGAGCTTACACACACACACACACACACACACACACACACACACACACACACACACACACACACACACACACACACACACACACACACACACACACACACACACACACACACACACACACACACACACCACACACCACACACACACACACACCACACGCACGCAGCACACACCCAAGCGCGCACATACACGCGTACCCACATGTAAACATTAAATATTGAGCGGATATTGCCTTTGACTTGATGAAGTAATACAATCACAACCTTATTGCTAAGAAAACAATGTCATTGTTTCAATGAACGATGTGCGTTTTACATTTGCGACAGTGTTGACCATACGGACACGAAGACATTATGAAGCATAAACTGTTTAAAGCCACGCTTTAGATCCCAGGCAAGCACATGTCTCATTAGTCCTAGTCGACAGACAGCTGCATGCTCCGTTAATGCTGCAACTACGAGAGATGCTGCTGAAATGGAAACTTCGTATAATGTATTCGTCGAAATCGGCGAGGTTCTGTCAGAACACGGAAGTGTTTAATGTGGATGACTGAAAACGATTCATGCAAACACGAATGGCCACCATTTTTGTTGTTTTACGATTCGCTAAATATATTCATTGTACTTATTTTAACGCAGAATATGTTAACTAGGGACAAAACCCTAACAGCTATATTGAAAAGATCGCGTTTGGGAACGGTATGACGTAAAGTATAGTAAACGACTTCGGAAACTGAAATCCGTCAACAGAGTACGTATAATGTGCCTAGATCTAGTTACAATCCTATTGGCAGAGAGTGAAACCAGAGAAACCTGTTGTAATATTGACGCTACAGAGGCATTCAATGTCGCCAATTTTCCCACCAAGCATAGAGCTTGGTTGAGCCCATATTGTAAAACATTCTGCGACATTCATCGGGGAAAAAAACAAGAAAGATATTATGGAGATGACAATAAGGCGGCCTAGCTGTTTTCATAGAAGCTCAGTCGGTGAACTTTCAGAGCAGTAATCGCATACTAACCTAATGCAGGTATAGCATCCGCACGCACGCACGCACGCGCGCGCGCGCATGCAATTGAACGCGCACGCACTCAAAGAAGTATCGGAATATAAAGACAGATATTTTTATTTGAACCAAAATTCCGAAGGCCGATGTGCACTTAGATAGCATGCAAACGTTACATTAACATTTTTGGTTTGGTTAAAACTGAAACGTTAGATTAAAGTTAAACAAACGAACAACATAACGTTAAAACAGTTCGCATTTAGCATTAATTTTTCAGCTAACGTTATATTAACGTTAGATTAACGTTCGCATGCTATCTGGGTGGTGGACCCATATTCGGCCGGGCCCAGATTCTGCAAAAAAGCATGCGCCAGCGCCTGCTTTTTCTGTTCTCACGTATTGGAATATTCTTTATGTATTACAAACTATGTTAGTAACAATGGAGAATAATAAAAATAATAAAGCATCATGATTTATTGTGCGCCGTAAATCCATGTGTAGATTCGAAGGCGCTGTTACAAAACATAAAAAATAGCACTAAATACATTCAACATTACATAATCCAGGCCCACTACCTTCGTAGTCCCAGATTCGGCTGATTCGTGCCGAATCTGGGCCCGGCCGATTCTGGGGTGGGACCATGACACCGGGAACTAACTCGGCTAGCTTGAATGCTTTGATTTTATCACGCGAAGCCTTTACGCATGTGCTGCCCTCTACCGAATAATATATAGCAAGTATTTCACGTAATAATAAGGTTATCCGCCAGAGAGCGACGCTATGCGCGTGAGCCGCTCAATTTATAGCCTAAAAGCAACATGGCGGCTACAGCCGAAAATCTGAATCAGAGTAGGAGAATGAATCTTTCTACTTTAAAACAACGTGACCCTTTTATCACGGCGATCGTTGACACAGCCAGCCAAGTAGCATTATACTCCTTTAGCTCAAAAGCTAATGAATGGGTAAGTTGGATTCGTGGATCTGTTGGGAAAAGAAATCCCGGCCTTTGTCAGTCAGTGTCAGTGAGCGATAGCGTTCTGCATGGCCATCGCATTGAACTTGGAAGTGTAACTTCATTTGGCAAGACCACGACGACCGAAGCAGGTCATACGTTGGCATTGGGCTGTCAGTCTAGCCGAATGTATGGTGTAACAAGGTGTGAATCACAAACTTAGCACATATAACTGACAATTTGATCCTCTTACAACTTCCTCTTATAAGTTTGTGAGTTTTTTCTTGGCTGTTGTCAGTGTTGAGACTCGAAGTTGAGGCTGAGCTTGATGAGTGATGTTAGTTGGATATGTTGGTCACGAAAGTAAGAGATTAATATATGAAGTTAAATATACAAAAATTTAGAGAAAATGTCATACAGTTAAAACGGGAATCAGTTAAAACTCAGAATAAAATAAAGGCTAACATTATAAGTGTCACAGATCACACTAGTGTGTGATGCCCCCAGAAGGGGTTTTGCACTACAAAAGATCAGAAAGAACTTAGCCTGTGCAATTATTGAATTTAAAGTGTCTGACCTTGTGATGGTCACCAGGAAGGCTTACGTAATTAGGGATTTGATACAGACGTACATTATTCAACTTTTGAAACAGATACAAGGAGAAAGTGCCAAATCTTTTTGAGACTTGCATCTGGTTTTTTTTTTAAATCAGTCAGCTGACAACACAACTTGCTATCACTAATATTTAAAATATATACAAACTGTTTTGTTTGATTATGACAGTTTTTTGCCATCAAGCAAATGTAATGGTAAATCCAGCAGATGAACACTTTCCTCTTCTAAACATTAATCTTATTGGTCAATTTAAGATGGTGTCATGGAATCCAGCAAATGCAAGTAGACATAGCAAAAATTAGACTGGCACAGTTAGCTGTGTGGTACTTTTTGGCAAAACAGGTGATCAGTTGAATCAGCCATGAGACACTAAAAAAGTTAAATGGAGGTCGATTGGAAGATCTTCTATAATTTTTGATAACTAATATTAACGTCTGAATTAACAATTAGATCCTTGGGCATACGTTGGATGCTTGCAGGTCAATCTAACGACCCAATTTTCTATGCAGGTTTTATGGAAACATTTTCAGTTATTAAATTTGGACTTTTGCGATTAATTCAATATGTTTTCTCAACAACTTTAACTATGGATAACATATCTGGCTCTTTGCTGTTAAAACATGTGCACAGACTTATGCTAATAATATCCACAGTTGTTTTTCCATGCTTTCTATTAATTAAGTAGTTAAAGAATTTGCTTCGGTCATTACTATTTAAAGTCAGTTGTCAGCCTGACAGTTTGACTACAAACCACTGAACTTGTTGGATATGTGGTTTTGATAGAACAAAGAATGTTGACACAGGCATAATCATGTCATGCATTTATGTGACTTCCAAATTTGAGAATAATTACAAGTAATGAATGGTCAAACATTAAATTAATAACTTCAGTATTGTAATAAAATCATTCAGGCCAGTTCAGTTTAGTAATTTTTCTAGTCCAGCAATTTCTTCCGATGTTTCAGCATAATTTGGGATTAGGTTACACACATGGAATAATACCCAAAGGCTTCAGTTATCACCAATATTTTATTTTTATATAAAACCCATTCACAGTGGTTCTGTCGGGTAAGTCATTAAATATTATAAAGTTTCCCTAATTCTCTGGCAGGTGTACTAATTTGTAAGTAAATACCATTTGTAATAAAACTCAAATTCATAAATTCCCTTCATGTTTTTTTATTTATACATCACCTATTGACATAGAAGCCACTAGTCTAAGTAAGGCAACTGGGGAAATGTTAGCATATGGATATACAGCCAGTTAAAGTATATCTGGCTTGTTTGTGACCCTAACTCTTAACTGAAGTACAGACACCTGGGCAGGTGGATAGTGCCTGGGCATATCTTTTCATGAACTTGTAGGTACTGGGTAGTAGGAGTAGTACACATTTCTTAGCAGCAATTTGGCCCAACACATGTGAACCTAGGGACATTCTATAATTCCGATGTCAAGTAATTGTTTCACCAGCTATGGTAGAGCAACCCAACAGTCAGTATCTGTGTGTTTTGACCACCGTGACGACGTGGCAGTGATGGCACCACTTGATAAATGTATTTTTATTTATTGGTTACATTGACACTGTCATGTATAGATTAAGTATTTGGAGTATTTATAATAAATTCCATATGATAATTAGTATTATTAAACTGTAAAAACTACATGATAGGTAAGTGGGGTGAAATAGCATTGGGTGTCTTATCCCCATGCCAAGTTATAGTGTATATGGACTCGGGCCCACCAACATAAGAACACTTTTAGTTTCCTAGATGACTGATCTGTCACTTTTCTATGTGGAGTAATCCTTAGTTAAATATAAATAGTTAATCCGTGGTAATTTTACTCCCAAATCAAAATATTGGTTTGTTGAATTACCTTGATTATCCAGATTCCTCCAGATGGCACCACTGTTGGTTTCCCTATCTAATGATCTTCCAACACTTTCCAGGGCAATTCAAATAATCTGTTTAAAAACAAATTTTAGACACCAGAATAGAGTGATTTCTGCTATATAAGTTTATAGGCCAAAGAGATACCAATTTATATTGAGAGGTAACAAAAAAAAAACACTAATATTTAAAATGAATATATTGGTGACAAAAATTACATTTTTATTTGATGTTGCTATTAATTTTTTAGCAATCTAGATTTTTTTCTAATATGCAACTTATTAATATTATGTATTGAATTTTTAAAGTAATATTTTATTGGTGTTTTATGGATGCTGAATTTTATACTGTTAATATATAAATAAGTGCCCAGTAATTAATTCTACACGTGGTCTTGCTAATACAATAAAGTACATAGCAAAAGACTAGAATAATATATGTCAATTATGTGTGTTTTTGTCTGTATACTAGACACAACATGACTTGTTTTTTAGTTAGTGAAATAAGTTTGCTATTTGAGGAGAGTGTAACCTTTGTAGTATTTCTACAGTACAGTGTAATGCCAAAGTGACATGTTTACCGTCTTTCTATAAGGCACAGTTCATGATAAATTTTTACTTTGGAACTACTGCAGCGCCAGAAGTTGGGCACCTTGTCATGTGTGCTACATTACTATTCATTTGTAATGACATATATCAACTTTAATTGTTGTCTTGCAGTACAGTCTTTGTAAAATTAGGGTTTGGGAAAATCAGCAATATAAAAACAAATCATATTCTGCCTTTGTACACCTGGGATTCATCCCTCAAAGCCATCTGCATATGCCACCAACTAGCACCATAGTCTCTGTCAAGTTTCTAGTCCAGTACAGTAAGCACCCAGTTCTCACCAGGTTCCATTGACAGCTAGGATACATAATCGTAAAATTCATCAAATCTTATCACTGGGATGTCCTAGAAGTGTAGAGTACAAACAGTCATGCACTTGGCTGCCTCTGGTGTTTTGACAGGTACATCTGTTAGTTTGGGAAATGGAGCAAGACAGATGGTTCCCAAGGTTGCACTGTGTACACCAAGGTTGCACCGTGTACACCAAGGTTGCACTGTGCACATCAAGGTTGCACTGTGTACTTCAAGGTTGCACTGTGTACACCAAGGTTGCACTGTGTACATCAAGGTTGCACTGTGTACATCAAAGTACACGATGAAACTTTTTAGTGTATGGAACCTCAGGTTCATTGTAAGGTCGAGGTTCCTTACTTCCTGTTACCACAGATAGAACCCTCTTGGGAGTTGAAACAAAAATTAACATTGAATATTCGTTTTGACATTTTTAATAAACTATTATTTCATTTAACGATATTACTTGTTTTTATCTGTTTTCCTATAAATTAGTTTGTTGGGTTATCCCAGAATGTAAGCTGATGTTCCTGTGTACATGACAATGATGACATATTGTAAAGTCACCATCGTTAAAGTTTCAACATCTTCAACAATTAAGCTTTATGTCTTGCCACCATTTAACTGAATGTGTGAAACAATAATTTTGACATTAAAAGAAGAAAGAAAAGAAACTACCATAATGTCCATAAAATAAGTTTAGGCCGAAACAAAAATGTATTGAAATAAGGAAAAATATTCATATTATCAATTACCGTAAATTCAGAACACATTACCATTCCCAACACACACACAATCTGTTATCTTAGTAAATCTAAATGAGTGGCCTTGGAGAATTTGTGCATGTCAGTATAAATTATGTTTCCTACTGAAACGTAAGGATGGTGCAACTAGTTGTTCATGGTTTAGGACTTCTTTCTGGCTATTTGATTATTAGTATATAGCATATCACAATAATAATGAATCTATCATATTTAGTAAGGCAGTTATCCCAGTAGTAAAATCCTTGACAGTCACTCCCACTGGTACATGACTACATACTGTGGATGCAACATATATGTACTACTAAATAAAAAAAATTAATTACAAAAACTTGTTTTGAATTGTTTAACAATAAGACTTATTGAAATCATTACCTGATATGATTACAGTTGCAACCTAGCCACATGACTGTTATGTTAACAGAACATGTACTTTTTCATTAGAATTACACATCATTGTAATTAACATTATATATAATAAGGCACACTTGAATGCAATTACACATGTAAACAAGTAAATAAATGAAACTGGTTTACACGTCTAACACATTCAAACACAGTTTGTCTTACTGTGGCAACTACGGTACAAACCTAAAACAAAACTAGAAATGCTTATGAGATCTTCTTCTAAATTTAATGCATGATTAAAAATGTTCACACCAACTTATGTAACTATTGTGGTACTCACATTATTCCCTGGGCGTTCTGTCTCATGTACCTACCTACATGTGAGAACTGGACAGATGCCAGAGAAACGTGTACACTACACTGTGTCCACTCTCTGGCCAGCTATCTATGCCCACTACTACTGAATGGCCGGCCTCCTTTGCACTGCTGTACTTTACCCAGCCCACCAAATGTTCCAGCATGGGCTTGGTGATGGATCAAAGAAAACCCTGCCTCCTGTGGTGGTGTTTTTTTTGGGATTCCTGGCATATATCCATCAGATGATCGAGAATGTTTACGCATTTATTTATGTGGATACATTTCCGACACAAATCTGTGAATTTAGAAACATCGTCTTCCGACCGCTGTACCTGGAGAACTCACGGGGACAAAAACAAAACTGTCAGATTCAGACACACTGTCAGGTCAACTAACCATATTCCTGGCAGTCGTTAATTCACACTGACAGAACATATACTGGAGCCAAGGCTTTGCCAGCCAATACCAAGAAACATATATCCTCGCAGTATAATGTAGGCATAGATATGTGTGTAGGGCAGAACATAGACATGGCATCTAAGGATGGCTATTTATAAAAACAGTGTACCTCGAAATATAATGCGAATCACCATATAACGTATGAGGTAGAACCCCTCTGAAGCGATCACTCAGCTGACTGGCACAGCACGAATATGAAACTGTTATTCTGCTACTAGATGGTGCCCTGAAGACCGTATGTGTACTGTTTAATTCTCATATTTTGGATTTAATGTTTTTTGTTTAGGGATTTTGACAGTGTTTTTGTCACTAACGTTGACATATTTGTTGGATTATGTAACATTTGCTGTTTAATTATGATGCATTTCACAGTCAATTTCACTTGGCAATCTCGGTGTACGTCTACAAGTACAATGCATGCAGTGGTGAACGATGCTGTGAATTTTATACGAACGCTTTTCCCCGTCAACTCGGCCATTGCAAGATATTTTATAACCAGATCCTCTCTGATGAAACGAGGAATGAGCACTGAAGTGACCTGTGAACTTTCTGCACACACTGCAGTTGGTTAGGTCTGGGCCAGCTGCTTGGATGCTGTATCAATTGGTCAAGATGACGCCTCGCCACCTGGTAACTGTTAATGCCTCAGACAGGGAGCTTCACCAAGTCTACTGGATGATGCATGCCCTCCCCAGTCAAGTTGTCTCTAACTGCCTTCACTTACCATGCCCCCTTTATGTAACAATGATCCATCCTGTTACAGCATCCCTGGAAGCCAAGGCTAGCTAGCTATGGCAAATCTCCTAGGTATGTAGTTAACAGAATTCAGCTGAATTGGTATCGAGTTGTTAGAACTTTTACCTGGTAATTGACTCCCGACTGTTATCACCAATAGTGAGAACCCAAGTTCAAATCCTGCACTGTCTTGGACAAGTTCATGCAATCTGGATTGCTCCAGTTCATCTGGCTAAATGAATGGCTACCTGGCTGAAGACAGTGGTGAATATTTCTGTACAACCGGTAGTCTTTATGCATTAATTATATGGCAGAATGCCTCCCAGAGAAGTCAAGATGGTGTGTTCAGTTGAACAGGTCTGCCCGGGAGAAAGGTTAAAAGCGACTTGAACAATCCTAAGACCTTGATACTGACCTTTGTAAGAACTTACCTTTAGTCTTATCATCTGTTCCCTACATAATTATGCCTGTGCCCCATGGCAGAGGGGCACTGCAATAATTACTTACTACCATCCAAACATTTCATATAACAACAGCCATGTTGTGACTGGATAAAACCTAAATCACAGGTACAAGGGTGACAAAAAGTTGATAGGATAACAAGCTTAACTTCACTGTCTCGAGAGCACTTACGATCTACTGGGGAAGATGGAGACTGGTGTAATCGGCAGCAGCTGTTGATAGGTTACAGTGATCATTCGCAGGATTTTACACAACCATGTCAACTGTGATACTCTGTTGAAAGTTAATTATGTACAGTTCCATTGTGTCTAAACAAAATTCAGCTACCTTGTCAATTGTCATACATTCATATGACTGTAAGTGCAGCTTCAAACTTAAAGTCAGTGTGCTATGTGTAAAGCACAGATGGGGGTTTGCAAGTAGACAGGAAGTTTAAAGTTTAAGAGCATTCTAAAGGCAGCTGCAACAGTTGATTCATAAAGAGTCATTATTCTTAGCAAATGACCAATATGTGTTATATAAATTTACTGCTAATTTGTTTAACAGTGTAACATGACATCATGCAGCCTGGTCTTGTTTCAGCTACAGCGATAACTTCTGCCCGCAGCACCATAAAAACGCAGCCATGACGGTTTCATAATTGATTTATAATTATATAACTAGATAACACATTTACAGAAACAAGCTACCCTGATAGATTGACATTTGTGTGAAGTGATTTTGAAACAAGACGACTAGAAGAATTTAATTGGAGTCTTTGGAGAGGGACACTTAATCGTCACTACTTGCATCACACAGTGGTGATGAGTGTTGAAACAGTTGCTATTGCAGTTATTCACGCAGCCATGCTTGGGGGTCCACTGGTTACGTGAAACTTATGATCAGACAACCGAGATAATGTAGTGGTTTAGCACGCAAGCACACACATTCTGTACACATCAAATGTCACGGGTTTGAGTGCCAGAACAGTCACAGAACTGGATGTCAGTACCTGGCTATCAACGTGGGAAGTCTGGGGTTCATTTGGTTATTGAAAATGACAGCAGTGTCTTGTGGGTAGCTCGGGAAAAAACGTTTAGCTATTCAAGTGGACAAGGACTTTAACATGTTCAGTTTGGGTTGTCACTTACCATTTTCTATGTTTATTTGCTACCTTGGGTCATCGGCCTTTTATCAAACAGTTGGCGATGTGTTTAATTCAGGGATAGAAATAACTCATGGTAGTCAGCAGGACTACTTAGTTGGGAAATCTGGTAGTGCTCAGATTTAAGCAAAATAATATGACAAACACAACATTTGAAAATGATTCCCAAATGTTGTGGTAGTCCATCGGACTACTGCTGTCATCATCTTTGGTAGTCCGACCAAGTTTCTGGTAGTCCTCAGACAACCGGACAACCAATTTTTCAACCCCTGTAATTGATACAGTAGTGGATAAATTGTACCAAAACAATATATGAAGACATTCACTATAAAGTGTGACTGTTACAGACACAATCAAGATGTTGTAGTTGTGAAAACAGTTCTCATTGGTTTGCTGATTTTCTGTAAGCTAGTATAAAGATATCAGAATTCTTAAAAATCAGGCAACTTGGATGTGGCCATCCTTGTGAATGAGATGTCCTATTGTCTATGCCAGTAATACACAGTACCAAAAGTAGAATTAAAGAGTGATAGGACACTGGGTATACCTTGATTGCACTTGGTTTAATCTCTGTCAGCAATTTAATGAGTTTTGACAATAAATGTAAACTTTGCTTGGAGTGACCCATTTGTGTTGTTTACTAACATGTTGTTGTTGTTTTGTAGGAGAAGACAGACATCGAAGGGACCCTGTTTGTGTACTCAAGGTATGACCATTTGGTTGCACACTTGCACTAGCCCCCATTGTTAACCCCGAGCAATGGTTCTTGCACCTAATCACCATTCTGACCATAGTCTTAGCATTTCCGTGCTGGAATATGCATGCAATTGATCTATGTATGTGAGAGAGGTTTGACTTATATAATATATGTGTCTTGATGGATAGTTTTGTTGTGAATTTGTGGGTACATGTGATGTTTGTTATTTTGTCAAACTTATGCCGAGGTTCCTTTCAAGATGTGTGTACACTGTCATTCCATCGTGATTTCAGTCTACCTTTTATACCATGGATACCCTTCTATTTTCATGTTCTTTTTGACAATTTGTACACTATCAATCTACCCATTTTAATCTGGTCACATTGAATGCAATGAAATTGTACTGTAAGTAGTGAACTAGTAATTGACTTACTACTTTTACATTACGTGACATTTGACACATTTGATATAAAAAAGTTCTGCCCTTGAACAGTATTAGTAGATCTTTACTAAATAAAAAGTTCTTTTTGTGAGGTAGATATTGCACACACAGTATATTGTACTAAACTAGAATAATACTGATAAAAATGTAATAGTAATAGTACTTATTGCTCAAATGGAATATAATAGTAATATATTACATTGTTCTGCAAATCCTGCAATTAACCCCAAACCTGCTTATTGAATCATTGCCCATCCATCTGTCATTTGAACAGGTAAAAAGTATAATGGACAGGTACAAATTGGAGAAGCAAATAAGAAAGGCAAAAAAGCTTACACGCCTGGCTGCTGTGTTCTATGTGTGCGAGGTTCACAGGTTTGGGAAATTTTTGGTCAGGTAAAATGTTATCCTGCATAAAGGCCTGATCTACGCCAGTGGTTATATAAGATGAGACACTCGGACAGATAAAAAGAAAAAGCCTCTAGGTTGGTTGGTTCATTGGCGTTGTCAACTGCAGCCAATTCGCCAGCACGGGCTGGGAATTGTTATTTTTGAGGAGAAAAATGTGTTTTTGCCAGTCCTGGGCAGCAGAAATTAACTTGGCTGTTGCTGACAGCAGCAGTGGTAGGTAGCGTGCTATACACAGAACCTTCCTCATCCATCCTGGAGAATTGCTGAGCACTGCCGGGTGTGGCGGTAAAAACAGGTCGGCAAAGACTGCATAAAGGTGTCCCCCGTTCCCTTCCTCCTCCACCTGGCATGTAATGCCTTAGGCCCGGGTTCTAACTTTTCCTAATATCTGGCATACATATTGTATGGCTCTGTGCAGAAATGAGTTGCACATGTATCTTGTTTCTTGGTGTTGTATGAAAGGAAATGAACTCTGTCCTTCATTTGTTCACATTTTTCATCAAGCTTTTGTTCACCGGCTGCGTGGCTGGTCGAAAGGTGGCTTGTTTTTTGGGGGAACAACTTGGGCATTGGAGGAGGGAGTTATACTGGGACAAATCTTGGCACTCTTGGTTTGTCTGTGGTTTCTTGCCAACAGTTTCTTGCTTGCACTGGCAGTGCACTGTACACCATCAGTGCACTGCACACAGTCAGTGCACTATTAGATGGAAGTGTACGACACATTGGTACATAGATTACCAGCCACACCATCCACCAGGAATGAGCGGGCAGCATTTCGCAGGATCGCACAAAAAAACTGTAAAATCGATTAAGCGCCACGGTTCCGCCACCAGCGTGTTTTTCCAAGCACATCTTGGAAACATCTCGTGTTTCATTGCAAGGTGGCAGCACTGTCTGCGATAGTCATATCCTTCCGGTCGGTTGACGAGGATTTATGAGAAATAAAGGCGGTGAACTGTGTCTAGTGGCAACATCCCGGGTACTACGTTACAGGGAAATGGGAAGATTATGTGGGAGACTGGGAGTTGGACAGATCCCAGCTGTAATGCAGGGAAGGCTCCAGGAAACAGCTGCTATTAATAATCAGCACTGATAATTTTTATGTTCTATATACAAGATACCTGTGGTGATTAAACGTGTGATTGTTTGTTGCACTGGGTTGTTCTGCCAACGTGTACAGTAAGGTGTTGCATAGATGACATGTAGGTTTATTAAGACGTGTGAAAATTTGTCATGCTTGCCAACATGAGGTTATATGTTGGTTATTGTGTGGTTGATATTTACTTTTTTTAAATATAATTTTACTTAAACAACAAAGATAACTTGGAGAAGACACAGTAAAAAGACTTCAAACGTTTGGCAAGAAAACCATCTATTTATTGAGATTTATATTGTTAGCTGTATGTTTTGAGTGCATGTGTTTGCAGACGCATGAATTCAGGCATGCATGCGTGCATGCACAAACACACATACACGCACACACACACACATACAGAATCACACGGAATCAATCGTAGGAAATCTTCAGTCATGCGTAAATCCTCGGGAACTAATACTCGGAAGCATATTTGAACAATGGAATCAGTGTTGAAATCAATCCAATGTTAGATACAACTACAGGACCAATGGAACCATTACTGTTTGGAGAGAAATCTCAATGTCATGATAAACAGGGTTGACAGTTGTCAAATGATCAGACGTCTCCTGTCTTCCAGTTGCTTCACTTAACCTTTCAGTGTACATTTTAGCCAGCAAGCCAGATGGCACTGGCCACTTACAGGCAGTGATTAATACATCACAGTGTTAATTGCATTGGATATATGGCCACACTGTCGCCCTGACCCTGCCAGAACACATTACTAATTAATAGAAATCTACACTCTCAAGTGGACCCAAGGTGCAGCCCAGCATAGGTAGAAGCAATGGTGCTCACATCTCAGTAACTGTAATTTATAGTATGTAAAAAAGTGAATTATGCTTGATGGCATTTGTCAAAAAGCCGTTTGTGTAACTGTGATCACACTACAGGACTACAGGTGTGTTATAGTTATTTACATAGCCAGAGTTGTTGTAACATTGTCATATTGATAACAATCATGATTATATTTTTCTGGTGCATGTTGTTTTTACTTTTTGAAGAGTTGTCCTAAGTGCCATGCAAGCAGTCACACTGGTCAGTTCTGTTAAAATCTAAATCTAAAGTGATCAATAACAATGACATCACAACAATAACAATAGGAAGCTGCAGACAGTGTACAGACAACAACTACACTCTTCTAAGTAATTTATTATGTATTTCTGTTATACACATATTACTAAACAAAATTGTGATGTAATCAGTCATCGCTCCAACCCCGGAGTCCAGCAATCGTTTTGTAAACACCTCCAGTTGATTTGACTATTTTTTGTCAGACACAAATATCAGACTGGCTGGTTGATTAGAAACCACATGCGTGATGTGATGTAAGTGAAAACAATCTCGGCTGGCTGTGATAGGAGTAGAGAGTGTGGATAACGTGAATGGAGGAGTATATGTATACTCAGGAGAGCACATTCATTATTATGCGTGGTTTATGGGCATAGAACAGGGACGTGTGTGACAAATACGGCACATTAATTGAAGTCGGATCACTAAATAAAATTGAAAGTTTGAAAGAGTAAACACAAATGAAACTGCAAGACAAATGTAATTTTTCTAGATGACTGAGGAGAAAGAAAGAAACATTTAATTATGTTGTGATTGGGGGAAATAGAATGACGAGAAAGAAGAAAAATAAAGTAGTTGAAATTATGAGTAACAAATCTGAAATATTGAGAGGATTTTAGCATACAGTCGCTTTCACAGTGAATGTTATTTCAAATTAGGCCCTGGATCCAAACAAGCCCCTGGATGGCAAAGTTATATAATCGTGTGATGGAATCACAAGAACAGTTTCGGTGTTAAATCATTTTTGCAATGTAATCTACTGGTCAGTATGTCTCCTGGGAGTTCTGGCATAATTCTATCTGAAAGTGGCTTATAAATGAGAGAATGTGCTTGGGCCATGGTCTGACTCCCAACTACTAACCATTCTCTGCTCTGGTGACTTTGTGAGTCATGTGTACCAACTAGATTAGTTACCAGCAATCAAGGAAGTCGATGTGTGGCAGTATTTCAAGATAATCTCTGCACAACGCGAGGTCATACTGAACCTCAGTCGTACCGAGCCATATCGCAATGTGGTGTATATGTGTGTATGCGCGCTAATTCACGGCCAATCTTGATGTTGGTAATGCTCCAGATATGAGCGATTGCAAAGGAAGGTGTGTTTCCAAAAGTATCCTAGTGTTACATAATGCAAGATGTGTCTGTTTTTGATGGAGTAATTCAAAAGTATTTTGGTATTTGAAAGGAGAGTTCTGACACTTGATAGTGATAAGGGTTGTGTGCTGACAAGCAGTGTCTACACAGCCTTCACGTCGCTGATAACAGGTGTCACAGAATTACCAGAGCAGTGAGAGTTGATGGAAAAAGGATAAATTATATGAGGGAACATTATGGGATGCAGTTGAGCTTGACTGGAACACAATAAAATAACAAGCCTGAAAACCTGTGTACAGATGAATCATGGCTGCGTGCTGTGTTGTAATATAAGAATCAGTGGTCTCATCATTCCTTTACTCTGGTTCTGAGTGGAGCTATGAGAAAGAGCATATGATGTCAGGAGCATGTAGAGTTCTATAATTTTATTTTAATTTCATGAAAAACATTTCTTACAAATTAATTGTATTATTCAAACAAACATCATTAAATGATGATTATTATTATTATGTCTGGTCAACTTTGGTTTTAAACCAAAGCAAATACTTCACAGATTTTAACACGGATGTGCATCCTTCATTCACGTACAAAAGTAATTACAACTCAGACCACAGTGGTTGTCCCAAACTACACTTTGATTAGACATTTGAACATCTGCGAACTTGATGAATGATGCACAAAATTTGTGGAGGGTGTTTTTGATTGAAGCAGTTTTTATTTTAGCGATATTATAACTCTGCATGGGACGCAAGAAACAGGAAAAGGGGAAGCCCATGGCAAAGACGGGGGGGGGGGGGGTAACTACACCAAGAGGGAGATGGGTAGAGCCGGGAGGAAGAAAGGTATGGGCTGTGGATCACCCTGTAGAGCAGGGAAGAAGGAGGAGAAGAAGACTTCTGGCTGCTGGAGTAGGTTCTAGAGACAGATCAGGGAAATGAATTGATGGCAGTGAGACTAGTGACCAGTGTAGCTGCAGTCTGACAGCACTTGCAGAAAGTGCTTGGGTGACTGATTGACTAACACTAACAGTCTTTGCAGACGTCTATCTACCTGTGCATCTGCTAACACAAATCATGGCACTGACCAGCCCATTGATGGCTAAACAACTGACCAGCCCACTGAGCAGCCCATTGATGGCTAAACAACTGACCAGCCCACTGAGCAGCCCATTGATGGCTAAACAACTGACCAGCTCATTGACTGTACTGAGCACTGGGCAGTGTATTCCGGTTCTTCCCCTATTGCTGTTCCATAAGGGGTGGTTGCAAAAGTTCACACAGCCCTCAACATTGTGGAGTTACATCATAATTTATTTCCTGCAACTAATCACTGTGTTAGGCCACCAGGAGTTGATGGGGTATTCGCTGAAGTTATTTTGGATAACTAAAAATGTAACACAGGGTGGGTGCATGGCTTTGTCTAGAGGCCCATCCACCCATCATTTGGGTGGGTTTAAGGATGGGTAAAAATGTGTAATTGGGTAAACATTTGAGAAGCAAACCAAGTATAACAAATTATTTAATGGTATGTTGTCAGTGATGCTTTGGAAATGGATGTCACACTTATATATGCATGAATTTTTGTATTTCTAGACAAATACATTTGGGACATTTGTGGACTCGTGAAAATGTGATTGTGCATAAAGGCATTAGAACCAATTCAAGACACAACACGAATGTATTTCGACTTGTGAGATCACCCCAAAAAGTACTTGTCCTTGGCGCTCAGGGCCTTACAACTGTAATAGTGTAGAACAGAAGTAGTTGTTTGACAGAGACCAGGACTACCAGGAGAAGGATGGCTTGGCTGCCAGATGGGTGTTTGCTGGTGGTGTTACTAAATGAATTGCGGATATGGCAGGTGTTCCAAGGAAGACCCGTTTATCCGCAGCCGCAATGCTCACCTGTTTGGCTTACTGAGTACCAAACCTTGCTATTTACGACGCTCAGTTCGCCACAGCTAACCTAGAACACAGGCTCAGAAAAAGTGTGATTTGTGACGGTTATTATGTTTATTTCCAGTTGTTGTGCTTGCGTTTGAACCCTGAGTGACAGACAGCACTGCATGGGCCATCATTTTGACGAGTTAGAGGCATGCCGATGTCACTGCATTTCCGCATTTGGGTGGTTAACAATAGTTCGTGTGATGTGAACATTCTGTTTATGTGACGTTTGATTTAGGCCATATAACGGCAATACATTTGTGAAGGATTCAGTACGTTTTCACAGCATGCAATAAAGTATACGCATCTCGGTTTATTTATTGATTTACAGTGATTTCAAATGCAAGAGCTGTGAAATTCCTGCAGGCATAGTACTATCACACGATGGTCATTTGAGACAATCATTTGTGAAACACCTCAAGTAGTTTGTAACAAGTTTCATCGCTGTATATATGCACAACTTTAGTATCACTATTATTACCCACACACCATTGATTATAACTTGCTACCCATCAACATTGCTGACTAATTCACGGCTTGCCGCGATTTACGAATCCAATCAGCACTGCTGTAATTAGATTTGCTTCACATGGAGCTTAATGTGATTAAAGCACGCATGAGCACAATATGCCTGTGAAAACTCTCGCGCTATACGTGCATGCAGTGGGTATGCATTGACAAGTGTCTCAGCATGGACAATAACACGATGTTGGTCAGCTGCTGGCAGTTTGAAACACCCTGAATCCTGTATTCTGTATTCATATAGTTCATTAATTTTACACAGTCACAAATCAAGTGGCATCATAGCCAAATTACATTACTTTGAATAAATCCAGTGATTAGTTTATGAGTGGTTGGATTAGGAAAATATTCAGACCATGAGCAAAATATCCAGGGGTTGGAGTAAAAAAATCCATTGGCTGGTACGTAAGGGTAAAGGTAAGTTCTTATATAGCACAATATCCAGTCCTTGGGATTGCCCAAAGCTTTACTACCTGGCAGACCTGTTCAATTGTACTTCATCTCAACTTCTCTGGGAAGCAAATATCCCCTGGTTGGATTATTAGCAAAATGTCTAGTGGTTGGATTATTAGCAAAATATCTAGGGGTTGGATTATTAGCAAAATTTCTAGTGGTTGGATTATTAGTAAAATATCTAGTGGTTGGATTATTAGCAAAATGTCTAGTGGTTGGATTATTAGCAAAATATCTAGTGGTTGGATTATTAGTAAAATATCTAGTGGTTGGATTATTAGCAAAATGTCTAGTGGTTGGATTATTAGTAAAATATCTAGTGGTTGGATTATTAGCAAAATGTCTAGTGGTTGGATTATTAGCAAAATTTCTAGTGGTTGGATTATTAGTAAAATATCTAGTGGTTGGATTATTAGCAAAATGTCTAGTGGTTGGATTATTAGCAAAATATCTAGTGGTTGGATTATTAACAAATTATCCAGTGATTGTGTGTTTCCTTAGGAGCAAGATATGTTATTGTGAATGTAATATCCGATGGTAGGTTGGTTTAAAGACAAGTTATGTAGTGGATCGCTTATGAACAAAATCTTTCAGTGAAAAAAAACCTGTGGTTTATATGGTCATGAAAATGTTTACGATCCTTGATGCAATGCTGTCTTTCACGTGGCTACTGCAGTCACCTCAAGTTTACAGGCAAGTGGCACTGAGAATAATCAGCATTTGTTGTGCCCTATCATTATCAATTGTTTCTTATCATTATCTACAGCACTGCCTGGGTTCTACCACATCCAGTAAGGCAGTGGGTCTATCAGTGGCTGCAGCAGCCAGTAATACACAAATGAGCCAGGCAGAATATGCAGGGTACTGTGCCTCAACAATGACTGTCTATTAGATACTATTAATCCATACATGTGGATGTTGAATCATGATTCCTCACATATGTCGGCCCTCAACATGGACCCTTACAAATCTGCGTGGGTCCCTGGTTCCTTATATGTACACCCAGTGCCAGCCTGCTTGGATTCCATACACGTGTATGTGATTCAACCATTGGTGGAAGTCGGTACCAATCTAAGGGTTACACCAACCCGTTGAAGACAAGACATACTGATGGGTAAGAGAGAAGGCCTGTCAAGGTTAAGAATGTTTCACCTCTGCTGCCAGCCTCCGTAGCGGCCGGCACAGGTGATGTACGATGCCACCCTTACCTTTGTGCAGCCATCGCCTCTCGTCTGCCCGCGGACCCTTGTACACTCAGTGGCACCTCTCGGTTGCACCACGTAAATCCAACAGGGCACCAACAGGGCACCGCCGACCTCGAGCACTATTCCAAGCACAGCAGTGCTGCGAGCGTGTGTGTGCCACTCAGAAAAGAACCGCACGTCCCCGCTGTAGCATTTCCCCACCACCGGCAGCTAACAGGTTTCTGTCTAGGGGAAGACTGGCACCTCCTCCCTCCCTATCAGCCTCTACACTGGGCCACTCACTGTCTCACTGTCTCTGGCTGCTTCAGCCGAGGCTCCGTGTTAATTATAGGTGGCCTGTACACACACTGGCCGCCCAGCTGTTGTGTGTGGACCTCTGCCTGACTCTGTGGCTACAGGGGATACCCCTCCACCCTCCAGGTGCTGCCTACACAGGTATACACTGGTGACACCCATGAGTGGTTTTTGTTTCTGTAATGGTTTTGATAGTTGACATGTTTTTTTAGGTGTCAATGTTTCTACGGGATTTTGTTTCTGTTGTGATTGGTTTGTAAGTTGTAGCACAAACTCTGGTCGGGTATATATTGTTAGCAGGATTCTGAGTTCTCCATATGTATTCATGTTGTTTTTATTTTGCAGCAGTTTCATCTGCTTTTTTGTGGTTTTAGGAAAAGGTGGGCAATAATCAAACTTGTTTGTTTGGTCATTCCGATTTCCATCTGACAAGACCCAATAAAATGTTGTGAAAAGGTGAAAAAAATGGCCCCAATAGACTATACTATTTACTGGTTACCTGACCTAACTTCTTTCAATGTTTTTTTTTACAAAACTACGGACTCTTATTAAACCAACTGAACACAACAGTGCATTACCAAAATTAACCACTCTACAGATAATTCACCTTTCTATGTGATGTTTCAGCTACTTTCCGCAATCTTCCTCAGATGGTGTGGAAAACTAGGGACAGAAAGCAGCTGAAAGGTCATGGGGGGAAAGACAAATTGGCTACGAAATAAGTAAAAATAGAACTCATTTGAAACAGCCAGTCTGATGAACCTCCGTGCCAATTTGGAATGGGTTTATCAACTGGTGATGGCAGTTTATTATAACTTATTGGAATGAGACAGAGATATCATCTGTTGCAGGGTATTAGTTTAGTTAATGTGTTTGTCTCCGGAGAAAGATTCTGTCTGACTCGCTGGGTGCAGGTGCACTGCCCAGATGTCACTGACGCAGCAGTGTAAATACAGTCTCCAACTAAGTTGGTCACATTCTGGGCTAACAGCTCCGCCTGAATTGGCTGGCTGACCTCTTCTCAGTTGGTGTTAGCTCATCTGTCTGTGCAGAAGAAAGGAGGCTGCCATTAGCTGTGGTGCCCATTTGTAGAACAACAATGTTCAGTCTGGCTGGTGTGTGTCACAGGTGTCCTGTTGTTGTTGTTGACTGGTTGTCTGACATAGTATAAGGTGCATAAGGGACAGCAGGACACCGTTGACATTCCTGAGACCCTCTAAACTCATTGCCTCTGGTGCGGTTCTGTCACAGATAGAAAACATTTCTTATAAAAACGATGACAGTCAATGACAATCTACCCTGATCCGACTCACTGGTGTTCTGCTGGGCCAGTAAGTGTGGAAGTAAAATATGAAACCACATCATTTGAAAACTGAAACGTAGCTATACCATTGTGTCATTTAATCACTCCAGTGGCCAATTTACTGCTGCCGTCGTGTTAAGAATGGAAACCAGTTCACATCAGTCCACTTGTCACTGTATATGTGTTGATTCACAACTGGATACCTACATTGTTGTGATAATTTTGATAAAAAAAATTGAAAAGGTATTAATTAGTAAGGCCAACAATAAGGTTCAAATGAGGTACACGCCAACTGATTGATACAACATTGGGCTAGCAGTCAGCACCAACCCTGGTGTGCAGCTCTCTTTGCTCTGCATGTAAAGAGCGCTTAGTTTTAAAAGCACTAGTACAACAGATTATATCCATAGCATGCATGGATCCTCACTCAGGATTTGCGTAGCTGAAATTCAATGACAGCTAATGGCTTTTACTCCTAAAGCTGTTCGTGGTATTACCATGGAATTACAGAATACCAGCGAATAGAAATGAGAAATGTAGGTTTAATAAAAAGGTGATGCTTTTCAGAAGATTATAAATGCAAATTTACAAACAACACTTCAAAATCTGTGCATTTGTAAAAAAATAATATTGATCTGGTCCCTTTTCTTCAGTCTAACAAGGCTGTTAAATGTTCCTGAACCTTTCACAGTCAACACTCGTTTTCTCATGTCTAGAGGCTACAAGTGTTTAAGTTCAAGGAAAAAACTGGAAGTAGCATTTGCCCCCGGCCTGACATTTTATGCAGTAAAGGTATTGAGTGCGAATCTCTTCCCCACTGGCTACACTGCAGAATTGTGTACAGTTGGTGTAGAGTGCACATGAGCCTTCATTGTTTACCCCAGCACTTTGTTGAACAACAACATTGCACACAGTTGGTGTAGAGTGCACATGAGCCTTCATTGTTTACCTCAGCACTTTGTTGAACAACAACATTGCACACAGTTGGTGTAGAGTGCACATGAGCCTTCATTGTTTACCTCAGCACTTTGTTGAACAACAACATTGCACACAGTTGGTGTAGAGTGCGCATGAGCCTTCATTGTTTACCTCAGCACTTTGTTGAACAACAACATTGCACACAGTTGGTGTAGACTGCGCATGAGCCTTCATTGTTTACCTCAGCACTTTGTTGAACAACAACATTGCACACAGTTGGTGTAGAGTGCACATGAGCCTTCATTGTTTACCTCAGCACTTTGTTGAACAACAACATTGCACACAGTTGGTGTAGAGTGCACATGAGCCTTCATTGTTTACCTCAGCACTTGGTTGAACAACAACATTGCACACAGTTGGTGTAGACTGCGCATGAGCCTTCATTGTTTACCTCAGCACTTGGTTGAACAACAACATTGCACACAGTTAGTGTAGACTGCGCATGAGCCTTCATTGTTTACCTCAGCACTTGGTTGAACAACAACATTGCACACAGTTGGTGTAGACTGCGCATGAGCCTTCATTGTTTACCTCAGCACTTGGTTGAACAACAACATTGCACACAGTTGGTGTAGACTGCGCATGAGCCTTCATTGTTTACCTCAGCACTTGGTTGAACAACAACATTGCACACAGTTGGTGTAGACTGCGCATGAGCCTTCATTGTTTACCTCAGCACTTGGTTGAACAACAACATTGCACACAGTTGGTGTAGACTGCGCATGAGCCTTCATTGTTTACCTCAGCACTTGGTTGAACAACAACATTGCACACAGTTGGTGTAGACTGCGCATGAGCCTTCATTGTTTACCTCAGCACTTGGTTGAACAACAACATTGCACACAGTTGGTGTAGACTGCGCATGAGCCTTCATTGTTTACCTCAGCACTTGGTTGAACAACAACATTGCACACAGTTGGTGTAGACTGCGCATGAGCCTTCATTGTTTACCTCAGCACTTGGTTGAACAACAACATTGCACACAGTTGGTGTAGACTGCGCATGAGCCTTCATTGTTTACCTCAGCACTTGGTTGAACAACAACATTGCACACAGTTGGTGTAGACTGCGCATGAGCCTTCATTGTTTACCTCAGCACTTGGTTGAACAACAACATTGCACACAGTTGGTGTAGACTGCGCATGAGCCTTCATTGTTTACCTCAGCACTTGGTTGAACAACAACATTGCACACAGTTGGTGTAGACTGCGCATGAGCCTTCATTGTTTACCTCAGCACTTGGTTGAACAACAACATTGCACACAGTTGGTGTAGACTGCGCATGAGCCTTCATTGTTTACCTCAGCACTTGGTTGAACAACAACATTGCACACAGTTGGTGTAGACTGCGCATGAGCCTTCATTGTTTACCTCAGCACTTGGTTGAACAACAACATTGCACACAGTTGGTGTAGACTGCGCATGAGCCTTCATTGTTTACCTCAGCACTTGGTTGAACAACAACATTGCACACAGTTGGTGTAGACTGCACATGAGCCTTCATTGGTCGGTCGGCGTTAAGTTTCCCAATAAGAAATCATAGGGCCTTCATGTGATAAACCTCGTCATACCTAAGCCCAGCGTATTTTAAAGTTTTCAAGCCTACCAGGGGTAGAAATAACTCAAAATATTCTGATAGTCAGCAGGACTACTTAGTTGGGAAATCTGGTAGTCCTTAGATATATATCTGGCCCAGATGTAAGCAAAATGGCATGACAAACACAAAATTTGAAAAATATTCCCTAATGTTGTGGTAGTCCATTGGACTACTGCTGTCATCATCTTTGGTAGTCCAACCGAATTTCTGGTAGTCCTCGGACTACCGGACTAACCACTATTTCGACCCCTGCCTACTCTGACCAAAAGGTTTACATTTACTTTCATATTTCACTGACCTGGCGGGTAATCCTATTTTTAGAAAGTGGTACACCAGTATATTGTTATTGTCCTATTCCCGTTGACCCATTGCCGTATTTTATTTATGCCGGAGCAACAAATAAATGCAATTTTGCTTTTGTTTCCTGCTTCCAGTGGGATTCTCCATTTTGTCTTGTGAAAAGTGGTACCGCTGGTGGCGCCGCTACTGGGTGCATAAATTAAAAGCCTTACAAATCTGCAAAGCTGCGCTAGCGGTTAAAAACGTTTTTGAGGATTTCGTCGGGTGTGACTGGTTACATTTCAAGATAACTGTTAATTGGAACGGATGAATATAATATTCTTTATATAAATTACCGTTCGGCGCTACGCTTTTCTTTGCTGGAACACTGGCCAAATGCTCAAGGCTGACGGCAAAGCTCCGTTTACAGGATTGCCGTTTCACGTACTTTTGACAAATATACCAAGTGTTTATTGTAGGTGAACTGAAACACATCGTTAAATCCGTGGTCATTGGCAACCATTCTATAAAACAAGTGTGAAATTAATATTTTTACGCAATTCTTCGATTAAATTTACGTCCCTAGCTCTCTTTCGCCGCCAAATGTGGCCAAAAATCCTCCAGGCAATGCTACCGTTGAAAACTTATAGAGGAATTCGTGGGATACGACTAATAATTATACTTCAACATAACTGTTAATTGGAATGGTGATTTTTCGAGTAAACACAAAATGAGTAAGCACGCGAAAATATAGTGGATTTGAGGATATCGCTAGCGCCGATGGTTGGCGTTAGTCAGTTGGTGTGTGCGGGCAGAAGTCGGCGCTAGTCGGCAGAACTAATTGGCATTTAGCAACGACCGCATCTTAACGCCAACTGCAGTCGGCGTTAGTCGGTAGGTGTGTGCCTAGCATTAAGCTCCTGTGAATGTTGGCTAGTGGGATAGATGTCAAAGATGGTGGAAGAGAGTTAAGGTAGGATTGTGGTGTGTGTTCCCTCCTTCCCCAGAGCTCTGTCCACCTGCACTAATGAGCTTCATCTGCCCACACCTTGGAATCAGGAGTCTGCCTGTCCAAGAATCCTGCAATATTAGCCCGGGGAGCCCAGTGCTCAGTTACTCATGTGTACCTGGGTACACTAACTGGTTATGCAAGTAGCAAAGCTGCTCCTTTAACTGGTTCATGCCATGCCTGACACATTTTATTGATACCAAAATATGTGTGCGTGGGAAATAATGTCCATGCGTTGGACGAATAGAAAGGTACTTTTGTATAAATCGTCAATAGGCTGGATTTGAGTTAAAACATGGTACATGGTAGCTCACAAAGGCTAGTTGGTGGACTGGTATTTAAATGGTGAGTGGTAAACAGCCGAGTGAGTGGTCAAGGCCAGTAACACAAGCTGGATTTCCAGCTTCTCACAGATTATGTGACAACAGTTACAAGAAGTTGAACTCAAGAAGTTGTAGTTTTCTACTGGTGCATACTTTGTGTGAAGAATTAACTAGAACTAAACAATTTGGTTAAATGAAATGGCAGGTTGCAATGTGTGCTACAACAGGTTTGTATCTTAATGTAAATTTATGTAATGACTAATGAATGTGAGATGCAAGGAGCAAAAAGATGAGTGATACATTAGTAAGGTCTGTTTGATATTATTTTAAGAAGATGTGTTGTAATTCAGGGTAAAATAGTTATGTGTTGAAATGTGCTTAGCACCAAAGTATTGCTTAATGAAGAGAAACAGCTTCTTAATTCAGTGGTTCAGTTTCAATGATTATAACAAGATTGCTAGACTTAACTCAAATGTATACCCGAATAGTTGCTGGACCCTGTTGGGTGACTGGTGTGTGTCAGGAAGTGGAAGTGTGATGTATTTGAATCTTATACTACTTATACATAATTTTATTTTAGCAATTGGAAACAAGACTAACGTAATGTAAACAAAATGTTTCCTCCCAAAATGTTTCAGTAAACAATACTAAATGACAAACAAGTGGGTGGTCAGCATCTTATACTGGATGTGGTTTTTATACTATACATATGTGAGATTTTATGATAGAAAAGGACAGACAACCTCTCTTCAGTGTAGGGACTGGCAGTGTAAGTGAGAAGGCGGGGCGCTTGTACTAATGGGTTTACTAGACACATCACACAGACCCATGTCTCTAGTCTCTACTGACTCCAGTCTCTGCCTGTCTCCACCACACCTTCCCAGTAACGATCTCCAGTTAACTGTCTTATCTGTACTCTTTGGGATTGGGTCTGATGTGTCTTTGATCTGCTACAGTTGTGCCTTGAGGCTCAGTCATCAGTATCTGTCTGAGGTGTTTTTGCCTGTCTTGTTTTCCAAGGCTCTACCTGGCTGGTGTGCTGTCTTATGGGTGAAGGCCACAACTATTCCTAGAGCTCCCCCCCCCCAGTGTAAAGGTTACTTGTCACATGGCGACCTGATTCACATCACTCTAGTATCACATAATTTATCGCCAGCCTTTTATATAATTTAATTGAATATGCCATCAACTGTTGTTGATTCAAATGGTGTCTTTTACTTCACCAACGATGGTCGAAATATGTTGCTAACGTTTTCCTGAAGTAAATGGTTGGTCCCTGACTACAACCAGGAAATGAAAAGACCCTATGTGGGGTAAATGTGTAACCTGTCTTGGACACACCCAAGCTAAGTTGACAGACACTAAATTCCCATAGTTCCCTGTCAGTTATCATTGAAGTTAGGCTTGGGCAAGAATTTATAGAACAACATTTTTTTCAATACCCACTGATTATTATTCAGGTAATAGGTGAGTCAAATACAAACGTGACATTTAAGAGGGACATGCTTTGAACTGTTAATAACAATTATTATGTATATTAAACACTTGTCAGAAAGCACACAGATGAATAATGAACCTGCAGCAAAAGGTTGGGGATTTTTTTCGTAACACAAACTTTCTGCATCATATATCGCTGCATCAAGGCTTACCAAATTACATGAATTCCATCAGCACATGTGAACATGTTTTTCTGTGCCCCCCATGGCTTCTCTAAGCCAGCCAGCCACCATGAAGAGCATCACATAACAGTGAAATGTACGCCAGATTGGGCCAGGCTTGTTGCAGGGATAGCTAGCTGATAGTCTGAATCTTTAGGTCTCAGACTTCCAAGCAGTAGGATTATCTCGTCTCTGGTAGGAATATGCAGCTCATTTTCCACCATGACGCTGCAGCATGAGATTGTAGACAGTTGATAGTATCGTGTTGTTTTGTTTTGTTGGAGAAGCTGTATCTGAAAGGTGTACGGTGAGACAAATAATATATTTGATGTGTCAGTTCAACTAGGTCGAGCTGTAAGTCTGTAAGTGGCGTGGTTTATTCTCTGGATAATTGTATGTGTTTGTTGTGAAATAGGGCAGTGTGTGTGATCAGAGCCAACGTTGCTCAGATGTGAAGCTGACTAACGGTATAGTACAGTTCCTCTTTTGTGTCTACCTTTGGCACAGTCAGTGTAATTCGGTTGAAACTGTTTTAGCTTCTAGTACTATTGGAGTCTACCTGGTAGGCATATTCAATGGAATGGTTACGTTTATTTCCATTGAATTGGCGATGGTTGCACATGTTTGGAAAGTAAATAAACGTACAGCGTTATGTATGAGTGGGTGGCCCTTTGGACGTCATCGCATGTTGTGTCCCTGCCTGTCAGAGGTCTGTCTGTCAGTGGTCTGTCTGTCAGTCGTAAGGTTGGCCCTGATACTGATCCCTGACTTCTGATTTCTTTTCTTTTTCCTCCCTGGCAATGATCCTATACTGCTGCCTCCATCAACCGTCTCCACTCCATTAATTTTTCTGCTCTCGTTTTCCACTCCTGTCCCTAGTTGTTGAACATACATACATTTGGGATTACTAAGGATTGTTGTATTGTATTGTATTGTATTGTATTGTGTTGTGTTGTGTTGTATTGTGTTGTGTTGTGTTGTATTGTATTGTGTTGTATTGTATTGTATTGTATTGTATTGTATTGTATTGTATTGATTGTATTGTATTGTATTGTATTGTATTGTATTGTATTGTATTGTATTGACCATTGCAGCAACATTACTAGCAACAATGGTGTAATCTGTTGTTGGATGGAGTTGGTATTAATGCACCCTGACACTACCATTGAACCAGACCATCAGTTTAAAATATTTATGTGTTGTTTTGATATACTGTGTCACGTATTGATGAATTGCATCGCAGACATTGTATTGATACATAGAGTTAAATAATTTCACTGCGGTTTCGGTCGAGTTCATTGTGATGTTCTGTTCAGCGATGCTGATTTATGTTTCCGTGATAGGTGACATTCTTGCGCGGTGTAGTGCGAGATCGTTAATTAACAACACACATAACATTTTACACGTCACCCGTGTCCTAGCCATCAGACCTGTTCATTCGATCACTAACCCGGGCCTGGGAAGCATTCAACCGTGATGTACGGTAGTTACTGCCGGAAAGCTATTCATTCGTGTAAGTGCATTGATTAGTGGTGGGTAGTTATACAGCTGGGTGAACAGTGACGGAAGGGGATGGGATAGGACGACTGAGCTCGAACCAAACTAAAGTGTTCCCAGTCGAGAGTCCTGGCACGTGACCAGTGTGCCAGTTTGTTGTGACGTGACGTCCTAGTAGGCGTAGTACCATGGTGTCAATCTTAGGTCATTCCCTTGGATGTTTCTATGGTCATTTCACAAAGGATGTCGCTCTCCTCGATATTTCTCTCCCGGACATTCCAACAGAAATAGGTGGATGTTTCCTTACTTTCCTACACTATTGTTGTGGTTTAAAAAATTTTAAATTTTTAAATTTCATTTGAAACACTGGTTGCAGCACTTCAGACTAGAGTGTACCAGCTTCACCAATGTTTGAGTCTCTGACTGAAGTCACTGGTTGATGGCTGATCAGAGTATAAAGTATTGTCACACCTAGAATACTTATCAGCCATGTCATCCAAAGTGTAGCATTGTTTGCTGACAATTGAAAAATAAAATAAAATGCTGATTTGACCCTCAATTGACTGGAAACACCCTTTATGATTGAAGGGTACATGGTTTATCAATACTCATAACCACAGCCTGGATAATTTTCAAGGTTCATTTCTTACGTCGGTTAAAGTCAATTGTAATTAGCATGGCTCAGCTAACCATCGTCTATTACTGATGGTGCACTTTGGTATGGTTCATAGATTCTGATATGAGACAGGATATTTATGACGTTAGTAGCTACGATACGGTTGTATTTAGATGGCCTCATTTGTCTTGCGTAACTCTGTTAGCACGGTCGGCAAATCAACGAGATAATTTGAGGAGTGCAAACCTGATTATCACGAGATGTGAAAGTGAATACTAACTGTCGCAGCCAATCAGCAGAAACCTGAGTGTTAATTCGATTCAGCGAATGATCGTAGTCTAGATGGCCCCAGCAGATGGACATATGTGATGTGTTTTTGAAGTGTACAGTGAATTAATGTCACGTGAAGGGCATGTTTCACAGCAGTAACGTAATTATGTTCAGTTTTCACGTACAACTGCCATGATTATATGGCTAATAAATCATCCTAAGCAGTTTATTTGAACAAATTGAAGGTTTAATATAATAAGTTGCTGGAAAAAGCAGGACATTTTTATTTGGGGAATATGTCAATATATAGAAGGCAGAGGCAGTCATACGAAAAGAAGTTCTTGTGCAATGTTTGCCATTAATTCATGCTAATAATGTCATGGTAATTCACAAATACCTTGAAGAAGTAATACATGTATGACGACTTGGTAGGCAAGGATTATGTCATTAATACCTGATTTTCATATCCCAAATCTAATTAGTTAGCACACTTTTTCAGCAGTGACCTGTTATTCACAGCAAGAGCTGTATACAGTCACTAATGCTCTATGTGGTGTACTGGTATCTGACTGGATCATAAGGTTATCTGCTGCCTGTGAGATGTTATCGTATTGGATCGTTGGGTTATCTCCGTGGATGAAAACTTGACTAATGTTTTGACAGGAAAAACAAGCACACCTCATCATGTGCAGGCAATGGATGTAACAGAGTGAACCTGCTACTATTGTGTTAGTCCTGTGGGTTGTTGTCGTCACAGATATGACAACACATTGTCACTGAGCATTAAGATGGTACATAATTAATTACTGTACACTGTTACTGTTGTATTACAGATCTTGTGTTATTGTTGTGGCACAGAGGTGTGTTATTGATCAAAAAGATATGTTGCGTGACTTGCACCACAGTGCATTCTTATTCGATATGAGTTTGATCAGATACAAATCTATATCTTCAAATTTACAAGCAACACAGTATCCATCTATGATGTATAGTTACAGATGGAATAGTATATGAGATCATCATGTTACTTTTCTGATACTGAAACCACAGTAATACAGTGTCTATGTCTTGATACAGATCCTGAATATCTGCCTTCTCTGTTCCAGATCTGGTGCTCCCAGCAATGGATTCATGATCCTCAACCGATTGGGTTTAAACGATCTCGTGGAACCAATCAACCGAAACCTTGAGTTCCAACTGCAGGATCCATTCCTGTTGTATCGCAATGATCAAGGTGAGTGACTAGTTCTCAGAATACAATGTCTTCTCGGAACTGTGTTCATCGATTGTGAAATGGCTTTTGACTCAGTGCAAACTCAACTTGCACTGACCTCGCTTCAAGAACGATGTCTGTCAAATTCCTAAAAGACACCATCAGCTCAATGACAGTTCACCTACACACAGAAAGAATAACATCAACATCAGAAGAGGAGTATGGCACTGGCAGGGACCATATGATCCAAGCTGGTTGCAGCAACAGTAGAAACTGTAGAAAACATATTCCAAAGCCTCCAGCACAGCATCTCTGCTTTGCTGAATGTGAACAAGTGCTGCAGGAAATGAAAATCAAGCTATGGTGATGATTGATGAACATTCTGAAGACAAAGGTGAAGATAGAAATATATGTCAACACCACTCAGATAGAGAACATTCAAAGTTACATCTACATGTAACAGTGATACAGCACCCGAGACGAAAACAAGACAAGGAGATTCAAAGAACGATCACAGTTGGTTGGACAGTGTTCGCAAAGCACTGCAATGCAATGCGACTTCTTTAAGGGTAACTTTGTAACGTTTGCAGAGACAAGTCTACAACTCGTATGTATTTCCAGAAATGACATACAATGCAGAATCATTCGCCAACAAGACAGCCACACATACTAAGATGGAAAAAAGTATGTTAAATGTTACATATCGGGACAGAAAACGAAACGTCTGGGTAGGAGAGAAGACAAGACATCATAGATAAGGTTAAACAAATCAGAAGATGAAGCTCTTCAGGCACATGAGTAGAATAAGGAGTACCAAAAGACATCGCATGTCCCGCACCAGGAAATGTTATGAAGAGAAGGGAAGTGAGACAAACGAGTTATAGAAATGAACTTAGACGAGTACTAGAAAGGCATCGTCTGGCAGGGAATAATGCAGGACAGGCAGATGTGGAAACAGGATGCTGAGACCTTTGCCCAACCTTGGGACACAAAGGCTGCACGATGATGAAGGTCGTTATGGTGATGATGATTATGCTGTGTGTAAAACGTGATTGATTTTATATTTAAAACGACAACTAATTCAGTCAGTGATTCAGTCACATTTAAAATGAAGCAGTCAATGATTAGACTATAATTATTATAAAATACATTTGTAATTCATAAGGGCAATCAATGATTGATTGACATTTTGTAATCATGTATAATAAAATAAAAAATCCTGTAGTATGGACATTTATGACCGTATCATTCAAGACGTCTTCAAATGTCACTGATCAGTCATCAGCTGGCACGTTCTTCCTGGCACATCCTGCCATTTGGCTGGCTTCCTAGAAACTTCTAGGAACTTCCAGGAAGCCTAAGAGCAGCAGCTGCACTGGACCAGAACAGCTGACTGTTGTGGGCTGGTGGGTTCAGCTTCTGACCACCCTGATAAATTGACCACTAGTAAACAGGCTGGGCAGTAATGGTCAGTAAGTCTGTAATCACCTCTGTCACTGCCCCGCCATTAACAGCTGGCCTGAAGTGCTGGGAAGTGCTGACTGCTGGAACCTGTTTAGTGCTGAGTCTCCACTGCCCAGACCTTGCTGTTGACTGGGTAATTGGTCTGGTGATTCCTGACAGATTATTTGCTCAGCACCACTGCTCCATGGATTGATTGCTGTCGTTTTTTATTTTGCGGTTTCGTTAATGGGTTTTTATGTTCGTGGGGTTGTTGTTATTTTCACTTGGTTTTGTGAATGTGTTGGTTTTTTTGTTGGTGCTGTTAAGGCAGGATCTGTATGTTGTATAGTGAGCGATATATAATGTAATCACATAATGGCTGTACTGCAGGATTAACCTGGCTCGATTTTTTAAACGGGCCCTTAGTCAGTTTTTCACAAGTTAAATCATTTACCAATACAGACTACAGGGGATGACACACGTTTTTCAACAAAGCTGTGTTATTGTTTTTAATTGTATGCTGAAAACAAACAATTTGCATTACAAGTAATGAGTGTTGTCTTGATATTTCAAAATCAAAATTGTCTCAGAGATTATACTGAAATGTGAGTACTTGTAATTGTGTTATTTTTGAAAATATGAGCTTATGAGGCACAATTGACTTAGGATACTGTGAACTAGCCCATGCATAGATTTATAAATAAATGTAATTTTGTAATCGTAATTCTAATGATGTAGCAAACACACTAACAAGGTAATTTGAGGAGTGTAAACCCAATTATACCAAGATGCGAAAGTGAACTAATTGGGACAGCCAGTCAACACTCTTCGAAACATGGTTTTGTGATCATTTCATAATTGGTGTCAGGAGACCTAATTGCTTGCCAAATATTTTAATAGAACATTATGTGAAAAATTTAATGACAAAACACAATTAAATTTCAGAAACTTGACAGAAATCTTCTAATTGGCCTAACACTACAAGTAGTAAATGTAATAAAAATGGTTAAATTACGAATATTACAGCACGCCTTGTTGACCCTGCTTTCTTTTGTTAGATCACTACTCGGTGAGAAACCACATCAAGTCAGTGAGAAATTATGATTATAACATTTTGTATGTTTTAACAAATTGTCTGGAGGATAATCTGATGCTGGTGAAGTCACACTTTGGATCTAGTCAGGAATTAGCATTAGAATAAAGTCAGTTTTGATATTGATTTCATGGGTATGGAGAACTGAGAGAGAGAAACCTCACTTGTATTCACTCATGGAATATATGTTGTTGATGTTGTAGGGGGCATCTACGGCATCTGGTTCTATGACAAGGACGAATGTGCCAGAATTGGGCAGTTGATGAACAGGTAACAAGTGCTGTATATTTTATATTTTAGACTTTAAAATCATTTATTTATTTTGTCTGTTTGCACAAAACTTAAAAATTATAATTAATTGTAGTACCTGAAAAATAGCTATCAGAAATGTTGTTTCACTTACTCTGGTTTGAACGCTGCTCTCTCTTGTGTTAGATCAGTTGAAAATGTGAAATTATCCCATTGTGATTTAAAACATACCTTTTTAACCTTGGTATAATGTACAGTTATTTACAAATCCATAACTGATAATTAACTTGAGAATTGGAGATAACTTCTATTGCATCTAAATCCATAGAAACCAAACTCAGAGGTGCATCAATAAAAAAATGGTTAATTGATCTCAGAGTCGATAAATAAATCCAGTTGTGAACAGATTGATTGATACACCAGGTTGCTATGGTGGGTATGCAAGGTTGTAAAAGTATGCTTTTAAGTGATGGCGGAATTTAGCAATATTTTCAGTTGATCTAACAACAGAAGGAAACATGTTCCAAAGAGCAGATGCAGCTACAGAAAAAGTCATACTCCCAATATTAATATTAACTTTAGGACAAAAAGTATATCAGAGCTAGATGATCAAAGCTGGGTAGGTTTTATTTCTTACAATGAATAAGTAAGCAATGAATGTAAATGCGATAGTTGCTTCCAAAAAAGTGCCTGGTAATTAATAGAACAGATCTTCGAGATGATATGATTACGTATTGGACAGGAAGCCTTTGCAGACACTTTAGAAGCAGCATTCAACGAGCCAAACTTAAAATGGAAACAAAGGTGGAAATATAAGTATTACTTTTTCTTAGACTTTTTACAACCAATACATTTTGTGAATAATCAGTTAGTGTGTTTTGTGCCTGTTACAGTCTGGTTCAAGTGGCGACAGGAATTGACCCAGGTCAGGTCAAGGACACACTGGGAGGAGGGCGACAGAGGAGGGCGTCAGAGAGCGACACCCTGGCCGAGCGACTCAATGATGTCAAGCCGCTCCAGCAAGGGGAGGGTGGCACCCACAGCAGGGGCGGGGCCTACTGTGGGGGTAGGGCCTAACGCAGGGGCGGGGCCAGGGAAGGCGGGGCCAGGCATTGGCTCTGCCCTGCAGCAGAAGAATGTCGATATCCTACAGATACTGTCGCGTGCACAGCATGAGTACGACAAGGTATGACGAATGTTGTCACATGTCACCGCAGTGACAAGCTTTAAAATACGATGATACCGAACACATGCCACAACTTTTTATTTTGCAAAAAATCACTAGACACATAAAATGAGTATTATTGCATTGCAGTTGTTCTTGGTGACCACATAGTGACACGGGTAATCATAAGCATCAGTTGGTGCTATATCACCTTTGTACCATTGTAGTTGTTCTCAGTGACTACATAGTGACACGGGTAATCACATGCATCAGTTGGTTCTATATCACTCTTGTACCATTGTAGTTGTTCTTGGTGACTACATAGTGACACGGGTAATCATAAGCATCAGTTGGTGCTATATCACTCTTGTACCATTGTAGTTGTTCTTGGTGACTACATAGTGACACGGGTAATCATATACATCAGTTGGTGCTATATCACTCTTGTACCATTGTAGTTGTTCTCGGTGACTACATAGTGACACGGGTAATCACATGCATCAGTTGGTTCTATATCACTCTTGTACCATTGTAGTTGTTCTTGGTGACTACATAGTGACACGGGTAATCATAGCATCAGTTGGTGCTATATCACTCTTGATTGTAGTTGTTCTTGGTGACTACATAGTGACACGGGTAATCATATACATCAGTTGGTGCTATATCACTCTTGTACCATTGTAGTTGTTCTCAGTGACTACATAGTGACACGGGTAATCATATACATCAGTTGGTGCTATATCACTCTTGTACCATTGTAGTTGTTCTCGTGACTACATAGTGACACGGGTAATCACATGCATCAGTTGGTTCTATATCACTCTTGTACCATTGTAGTTGTTCTCGGTGACTACATAGTGACACGGGTAATCATATACATCAGTTGGTGCTATATCACTCTTGTACCATTGTAGTTGTTCTCAGTGACTACATAGTGACACGGGTAATCACATGCATCAGTTGGTTCTATATCACTCTTGTACCATTGTAGTTGTTTTTGGTGACTACATAGTGAACGGGTAATCATAAGCATCAGTTGGTGCTATATCACTCTTGTACCATTGTAGTTGTTCTCGGTGACTACATAGTGACACGGGTAATCACATGCATCAGTTGGTTCTATATCACTCTTGTACCATTGTAGTTGTTCTCGGTGACTACATAGTGACACGGGTAATCATATACATCAGTTGGTGCTATATCACTCTTGTACCATTGTAGTTGTTCTCGGTGACTACATAGTGACACGGGTAATCATATACATCAGTTGGTGCTATATCACTCTTGTACCATTGTAGTTGTTCTCGGTGACTATATAGTGACACGGGTAATCATATACATCAGTTGGTACTATATCACTCTTGTACCATTGTAGTTGTTCTCAGTGACTACATAGTGACACGGGTAATCACATACATCAGTTGGTGCTATATCACTCTTGTACCATTGTAGTTGTTACCGGTGACTACATAGTGACACGGGTAATCATACGCATCAGTTGGTGCTATATCACTCTTGTACCATTGTAGTTGTTCTCGGTGACTACATAGTGACACGGGTAATCAAATGCATCAGTTGGTGCTATATCACTCTTGTACCATTGTAGTTGTTCTTGGTGACTACATAGTGACACGGGTAATCAATGATCAGTTGGTGCTATATCACTCTTGTACAATTGTAGTTGTTCTCGTGACTACATAGTGACACGGGTAATCATATACATCAGTTGGTGCTATATCACTCTTGTACCATTGTAGTTGTTCTGTGACTACATAGTAACACAGGTAATCACATGCATCAGTTGGTTCTATATCACTCTTGTACCATTGTAGTTGTTCTTGGTGACTACATAGTGACACGGGTAATCAAATGCATCAGTTGGTGCTATATCACTCTTGTACAATTGTAGTTGTTCTCGGTGACTACATAGTGACACGGGTAATCACATGCATCAGTTGGTGCTATATCACTCTTGTACAATTGTAGTTGTTCTCAGTGACTACATAGTGACACGGGTAATCATACGCATCAGTTGGTGCTATATCACTCTTGTACAATTGTAGTTGTTCTCGGTGACTACATAGTGACATGGGTAATCATATACATCAGTTGGTGCTATATCACTCTTGTACCATTGTAGTTGTTCTTGGTGACTACATAGTAACACGGGTAATCACATACATCAGTTGGTGCTATATCACTCTTGAACCATTGTAGTTGTTCTCATTGACTACATAGTGACACGGGTAATCAAATGCATCAGTTGGTTCTATATCACTCTTGTACAGTTGTAGTTGTTCTCTGGTGACTACATAGTACAGGGTAATCATATACATCAGTTGGTGCTATATCACTCTTGTACCATTGTAGTTGTTCTTGGTGACTAATAGTAACACGGGTAATCACATACATCAGTTGGTGCTATATCACTCTTGTACCATTGTAGTTGTTCTCGTGACTACATAGTGACACGGGTAATCAATGCATCAGTTGGTGCTATATCACTCTTGTACCATTGTAGTTGTTCTTGGTGACTACATAGTGACACGGGTAATCATATACATCAGTTGGTGCTATATCACTCTTGTATCATTGTAGTTGTTCTTGGTGACTACATAGTGAACACGGGTAATCATAGCATCAGTTGGTGCTATATCACTCTTGTACCATTGTAGTTGTTCTCGGTGACTACATAGTGACACGGGTAATCAAATGCATCAGTTGGTGCTATATCACTCTTGTACCATTGTAGTTGTTCTCGGTGACTACATAGTAACACGGGTAATCACATGCATCAGTTGGTTCTATATCACTCTTGTACCATTGTAGTTGTTCTTGGTGACTACATAGTGACACGGGTAATCAAATGCATCAGTTGGTGCTATATCACTCTTGTACAATTGTAGTTGTTCTCGGTGACTACATAGTGACACGGGTAATCACATGCATCAGTTGGTGCTATATCACTCTTGTACAATTGTAGTTGTTCTCTGTGACTACATAGTGACACGGGTAATCACATGCATCAGTTGGTGCTATATCACTCTTGTACCATTGTAGTTGTTCTCGGTGACTACATAGTGACACGGGTAATCATATACATCAGTTGGAGCTATATCACTCTTGTACCATTGTAGTTGTTCTTGGTGACTACATAGTAACACGGGTAATCACATACATCAGTTGGTGCTATATCACTCTTGTACCATTGTAGTTGTTCTCGGTGACTACATAGTGACACGGGTAATCATACGCATCAGTTGGTGCTATATCACTCTTGTACCATTGTAGTTGTTCTTGGTGACTACATAGTAACACGGGTAATCACATGCATCAGTTGGTGCTATATCACTCTTGTACCATTGTAGTTGTTCTCGGTGACTACATAGTGACACGGGTAATCATATACATCAGTTGGTACTATATCACTCTTGTACCATTGTAGTTGTTCTCAGTGACTACATAGTGACACGGGTAATCACATACATCAGTTGGTGCTATATCACTCTTGTACCATTGTAGTTGTTCTCGGTGACTACATAGTGACACGGGTAATCATACGCATCAGTTGGTGCTATATCACTCTTGTACCATTGTAGTTGTTCTCGGTGACTACATAGTGACACGGGTAATCAAATGCATCAGTTGGTGCTATATCACTCTTGTACCATTGTAGTTGTTCTTGGTGACTACATAGTGACACGGGTAATCACATGCATCAGTTGGTGCTATATCACTCTTGTACCATTGTAGTTGTTCTCGGTGACTACATAGTGACACGGGTAATCATATGCATCAGTTGGTGCTATATCACTCTTGTACAATTGTAGTTGTTCTCGGTGACTACATAGTGACACGGGTAATCATATACATCAGTTGGTGCTATATCACTCTTGTACCATTGTAGTTGTTCTCGGTGACTACATAGTAACACAGGTAATCACATGCATCAGTTGGTTCTATATCACTCTTGTACCATTGTAGTTGTTCTTGGTGACTACATAGTGACACGGGTAATCAAATGCATCAGTTGGTGCTATATCACTCTTGTACAATTGTAGTTGTTCTCGGTGACTACATAGTGACACGGGTAATCACATGCATCAGTTGGTGCTATATCACTCTTGTACAATTGTAGTTGTTCTCGGTGACTACATAGTGACACGGGTAATCATACGCATCAGTTGGTGCTATATCACTCTTGTACAATTGTAGTTGTTCTCGGTGACTACATAGTGACATGGGTAATCATATACATCAGTTGGTGCTATATCACTCTTGTACCATTGTAGTTGTTCTTGGTGACTACATAGTAACACGGGTAATCACATACATCAGTTGGTGCTATATCACTCTTGTACCATTGTAGTTGTTCTCAGTGACTACATAGTGACACGGGTAATCAAATGCATCAGTTGGTTCTATATCACTCTTGTACAATTGTAGTTGTTCTCGGTGACTACATAGTGACACGGGTAATCATATACTTCAGTTGGTGCTATATCACTCTTGTACCATTGTAGTTGTTCTTGGTGACTATATAGTAACACGGGTAATCACATACATCAGTTGGTGCTATATCACTCTTGTACCATTGTAGTTGTTCTCGGTGACTACATAGTGACACGGGTAATCAAATGCATCAGTTGGTGCTATATCACTCTTGTACCATTGTAGTTGTTCTTGGTGACTACATAGTGACACGGGTAATCATATACATCAGTTGGTGCTATATCACTCTTGTACCATTGTAGTTGTTCTTGGTGACTACATAGTAACACGGGTAATCACATGCATCAGTTGGTGCTATATCACTCTTGTACCATTGTAGTTGTTCTCGGTGACTACATAGTGACACGGGTAATCAAATGCATCAGTTGGTGCTATATCACTCTTGTACCATTGTAGTTGTTCTCGGTGACTACATAGTAACACGGGTAATCACATGCATCAGTTGGTTCTATATCACTCTTGTACCATTGTAGTTGTTCTTGGTGACTACATAGTGACACGGGTAATCAAATGCATCAGTTGGTGCTATATCACTCTTGTACAATTGTAGTTGTTCTCGGTGACTACATAGTGACACGGGTAATCACATGCATCAGTTGGTGCTATATCACTCTTGTACCATTGTAGTTGTTCTCGGTGACTACATAGTGACACGGGTAATCATACGCATCAGTTGGTGCTATATCACTCTTGTACAATTGTAGTTGTTCTCGGTGACTACATAGTGACACGGGTAATCATATACATCAGTTGGTGCTATATCACTCTTGTACCATTGTAGTTGTTCTTGGTGACTACATAGTAACACGGGTAATCACATGCATCAGTTGGTGCTATGTCACTCTTGTACCATTGTAGTTGTTCTTGGTGACTACATAGTAACACGGGTAATCACATGCATCAGTTGGTGCTATGTCACTCTTGTACCATTGTAGTTGTTCTCGGTGACTACATAGTAACACGGGTAATCACATGCATCAGTTGGTGCTATATCACTCTTGTACCATTGTAGTTGTTCTTGGTGACTACATAGTAAAACGGGTAATCACATGCATCAGTTGGTGCTATGTCACTTGTTCCATTGTAGTTGTTCTTGGTGACTACATAGTAACACGGGTAATCACATACATCAGTTGGTGCTATGTCACTCTTGTACCATTGTAGTTGTTCTTGGTGACTACATAGTAAAACGGGTAATCACATGCATCAGTTGGTGCTATGTCACTCTTGTACCATTGTAGTTGTTCTCAGTGACTACATAGTAACACGGGTAATCACATACATCAGTTGGTGCTATATCACTCTTGTACCATTGTAGTTGTTCTCAGTGACTACATAGTGACACGGGTAATCACATGCATCAGTTGGTTCTATATGACTATATCACTCTTGTACCATTGTAGTTGTTCTCGGTGACTACATAGTGACACGGGTAATCATACGCATCAGTTGGTGCTATATCACTCTTGTACCATTGTAGTTGTTCTTGGTGACTACATAGTAACACGGGTAATCACATACATCAGTTGGTGCTATATCACTCTTGTACCATTGTAGTTGTTCTTGGTGACTACATAGTAACACGGGTAATCACATGCATCAGTTGGTGCTATGTCACTATTGTACAATTGTAGTTGTTCTCGGTGACTACATAGTAACACGGGTAATCACATACATCAGTTGGTGCTATGTCACTATTGTACAATTGTAGTTGTTCTCAGTGACTACATAGTAACACGGGTAATCACATACATCAGTTGGTGCTATATCACTCTTGTACCATTGTAGTTGTTCTCGGTGACTACATAGTGACACGGGTAATCATACGCATCAGTTGGTGCTATATCACTCTTGTACCATTGTAGTTGTTCTTGGTGACTACATAGTAACACGGGTAATCACATACATCAGTTGGTGCTATATCACTCTTGTACCATTGTAGTTGTTCTTGGTGACTACATAGTAACACGGGTAATCACATGCATCAGTTGGTGCTATATCACTCTTGTACCATTGTAGTTGTTCTCGGTGACTACATATTAACACGGGTAATCACATGCATCAGTTGGTGCTATGTCACTATTGTACAATTGTAGTTGTTCTCAGTGACTACATAGTAACACGGGTAATCACATACATCAGTTGGTGCTATATCACTCTTGTACCATTGTAGTTGTTCTCGGTGACTACATAGTGACACGGGTAATCATACGCATCAGTTGGTGCTATATCACTCTTGTACCATTGTAGTTGTTCTTGGTGACTACATAGTAACACGGGTAATCACATACATCAGTTGGTGCTATATCACTCTTGTACCATTGTAGTTGTTCTTGGTGACTACATAGTAACACGGGTAATCACATGCATCAGTTGGTGCTATATCACTCTTGTACCATTGTAGTTGTTCTCGGTGACTACATAGTGACACGGGTAATCATACGCATCAGTTGGTGCTATATCACTCTTGTACCATTGTAGTTGTTCTCGGTGACTACATAGTAACACGGGCAATCACGTACATCAGTTGGTGCTATATCACTCTTGTACCATTGTAGTTGTTCTTGGTGACTACATAGTAACACGGGTAATCACATGCATCAGTTGGTGCTATGTCACTCTTGTACCATTGTAGTTGTTCTTGGTGACTACATAGTAACACGAATCACATCATCAGTTGGTGCTATATCACTCTTGTACAATTGTAGTTGTTCTCGGTGACTACATAGTAACACGGGTAATCACATGCATCAGTTGGTTCTATATCACTCTTGTACAATTGTAGTTGTTCTCGGTGACTACATAGTAACACGGGTAATCACATGCATCAGTTGGTTCTATATCACTCTTGTACAATTGTAGTTGTTCTTGGTGACTACATAGTAACACGGGTAATCACATGTATCAGTTGGTGCTATATCACTCTTGTACAATTGTAGTTGTTCTCGGTGACTACATAGTGACACGGGTAATCACATGCATCAGTTGGTGCTATATCACTCTTGTACCATTGTAGTTGTTCTCGGTGACTACATAGTAACACGGGTAATCACATGCATCAGTTGGTTCTATATCACTCTTGTACCATTGTAGTTGTTCTTGGTGACTACATAGTAACACGGGTAATCACATGCATCAGTTGGTGCTATATCACTCTTGTACCATTGTAGTTGTTCTCAGTGACTACATAGTAACAAGGGTAATCACATGCGTCAGTTGGTACTATATCACTCTTGTACAATTGTAGTTGTTCTCGGTGACTACATAGTGACACGGGTAATCACATGCATCAGTTGGTGCTATATCACTCTTGTACAATTGTAGTTGTTCTCGGTGACTACATAGTAACACGGGTAATCATAAGCATCAGTTGGTTCTATATCACTCTTGTACAATTGTAGTTGTTATCAGTGACTACATAGTAACACGGGTAATCACATGCATCAGTTGGTACTATATCACTCTTGTACAATTGTAGTTGTTCTCGGTGACTACATAGTGACACGGGTAACCACATGCATCAGTTGGTGCTATATCACTCTTGTACCATTGTAGTTGTTCTTGGTGACTACATAGTAACACGGGTAATCACATGCATCAGTTGGTGCTATATCACTCTTGTACCATTGTAGTTGTTCTCGGTGACTACATAGTAACACGGGTAATCACATGCATCAGTTGGTACTATATCACTCTTGTACAATTGTAGTTGTTCTCGGTGACTACATAGTGACACGGGTAATCACATGCATCAGTTGGTGCTATGTCACTCTTGTACAATTGTAGTTGTTACTGGTGACTACATAGTGACACGGGTAATCACATGCATCAGTTGGTGCTATGTCACTCTTGTACCATTGCAGCTGTATACAATTTGCAGAAATGTGCAATTTGATAGCTGATATGGCACAGTACTTGCAGCCAACCAGAGTGTTCACTTTGAAGCTACAAAGTAGGAAAAGACCATGTAACGATTCAAATGTACCTGCAATAATATGCACTTATAACTGTTTATTTTTTGGCAAACAAATTATCAACATTATGATAATTTGCTTACGTCAGATATTTATTATCTTTGGTATTTATTTTTCAGTCAAAAGGTGGCGCTGTTGGCAAGAAGCCAGAGCCGAAGCCTATGATTGACAATCCAAATGCGTCTGCGACTAAATCAACATCTCTGCCAAAGCCAGTGCCCGTGAAGGTCTCGCAGAATCCAGATAGCGGATCAAAAGGTCTGTTGTCTAAAGCTAGTTTCATGTGAATAGTATGTTTATCTGCCTTAAAATTGCTGGTTTAAGACTCAGAGCTGATGTTTATTAGACAGGTTTAGCTAACTTCTCATGGAAGCAACTTGCAGTTGTGATTGCAATGTTTTCATTAGGAAGTAATTTAATCATAAATTTCTTTCTAATTGTACAAACTGCAATCTTATACCTGGAACACTGCACTGCTAAAGCCAATATATGCACAGGTGTCAAGTGATGTGCTGGTCTGTATGTGATGTGTCACTGTTTTCGATGCAGACTCTAATGATGCAGTGGAGCCTGAGACACCGACGACACAGATAAGTCTGGAGACACTCTTCCGACGCGTCAGTCTGCACCAGGATGTCGCTGGTGACGCCCCTCATAACCCTAGGTTAGTCCCGACATGGCGCTGTTTCACCCAAGGGCACTCCTATAAGACTGATAAGACTGATATAAATCTGTAAGAGCTGCAGATGAATTCACACGATTATCTTTAGGTGTGGATTTGAAGAGAATTGTATCGATTGGATCTAATGAAACATTTATATTTCACCCACACACGCATGGTCCCATTCTAACCAACAGACACGTATCAGGATATTTAAGTAATCCGTAAAAGTTGTAATGTATGTATTTTCTGTTTTCTCTCAACTTGTAGGTTGCAGCAGCCAGTTCCACCACAGGCCACTGGTGGCACCACCAGTCAGATGCCTCCGCTGCTGCAGCGACTTATGTCGAACCCAGCGACGACGGTCGAGGAGATCGAAAGAGAGCAACGTGGCGAGGTTGCACGCGAAGGTCGTGCAAAGCCCCCTGGTGGCAGGAAATCAAACAAGGCGAGTCCCGGCAAAGCCAAGACGACAACTCAGCTTGAGAAAGTGAACGATGTCGACACGTCGAAGAAGCCACGCAACCGCATCAAGGCAATGGCGTCACAGCCAAAGGACATGTCATCTGTCGTGTTGCCATTGGCGACACAAGTGCAGAGGTCAATCACAGACAATTGCCGTGTAGACCTGTTTACAAACGGCGACGGCACTAAGCTGCCGTCCGATCAACTTGTGCCATACTCACTGCCCGTCCTGCAGCTACCGAGGAACACAGAAACGTGTGGACAACTTCTTATGCAGCGTGCGAATACAGTCAGCGAATCGGTTGTTACCATGGCAACGCCCCTCGCCAACCGAATCCTACCGCCATCCCTGGCTAAAACTGGCAGCACCAGCGGGCTGATCACGCCGCAGGCGTTGTGTCAGTCGGCGGGGCAACTTGCCGGCACTGCGGGTGTCAGCACCAGTCAAGTATGTAGTTTTGTCGTATCGTTTTAGTTTTTAGTTTTATGCTGTTTGTAACTATCATTGTCACGCCTATATTGGCCACTTCAAACAATGTATACAAAGTAACAGCCAGGTGTAATTTTCACTGAACATCCACCAAATCCATTAGGGTATTATTTGACATCACTAGCCCTGTGTTAATATGCAACATGTTTTTTGCGTTTTAAAACAGAAATAACAAAATCTAATAAAAATCTCTTATTTCATAATTAAGTTTATGTTTTTTTATGAAAACACTATAATCGCTCACTTTTTAACCAAGCCATTCTCAAATTTGTAACTTTGTTTTATTGCTTGAGCATATGATGTATGCAATGTATGTAAGTGGGACTAACTGTATGTAAATATATTGGCCAGTGGGATGAAGTGCTGTCACCTGGTGTCCATTTGAGGAACTGGATCTCGCACATACTTATTTGACATAACATAAGCTGTGTATAGGTAATTGTGCAGTTCCAACTGAACAGCTATGGATGTAATATTTGCTCCTGTTGGAAGTTTCAGGAAGTAATGCGCTCACAGGAAAATCAGTCATTAAACTGAATAAAATTTATATATAATTGTAAAGTAGCGTTTTAAAAACGAAAAAGCCACTATTTTTGTGACGCTACGTAGTCAGGTGTGGAACATTTTCAGCATAAAAGTATTATGTCAGGAGGGAAACTGATACGAAAGAGCAACACCAAGCTTGTCAGAATGCTAGTGAGACAGTTTGTGTTGACTCTGAGGCGCCATTCTGTCAGTGGCATGTTGTTTGTAGGCCGTCTCTAGTCAACTGAGTAATGCTGCCAGCGTCCTGCTCAGTCCCATGGTGTTCCAGTCGGCCTCCGCCCAGAGGGTCACTCCCCCACTTGCTCCCTCGCACCCCTCTAGCCTCACACAGCACACAGGTGAGGTCACGCCCTGTAATTATAATGCCTTCGAAGCTCAATTTCTTCTGCGTCTACTCAACAATTTTCATAATTAGTACTTGTTACTCACTTGACATATCTGGATGTGAATTTACCTATCCTGGTAGGTAGTTATTTTGCTAACTTTGTCAAGGTGTGTTTTGTGTTAATGGTTGTCTCGTAGAAAGACAGCATGTGTTGATTTTCAGAACGGTCTGGTAGATTGTGATAGACAGAAGAAATAAACATATAAATTTATATAGGTAAAAAACAAAGGTAATGATCAACTAAAACTACAGCTTTCCCATGTCCATGATGATTTTCCACTAGAATGCCATTAGTACTGATGAAGCTATTTTCCACCAAATTGCAGTGTCACCTACAGGTATACCTGGGATTACCTGCACAGCTAGATGTGTAAACACTACATTTTTACCTGTCTCTTGTGCAGCAATACGCAGGTCTTTATAGTTCATCATCCAGCCTAAGTTGTTGACAACACAGTTGTGGAGCAGATGAGAAACCCAAGTTAAGTCGCAAGTGGAAAGGATATGGACCTGAAAGAGTATTGTCAATAACCCACTAACCACGCAACTTGCTAGTATATTCATCAATGTTATTTGGTGTGGGTGCTGGTTAATTTATTATTTATTTTGAACAATCCTAGTAAATTTACAATTCTATCGTATGTATATATATATATATATATATATATATATATATATATAAAATACAGAGTGCTGATAGACCTATATACCTTGCCACCTTTATTTTACTCACGAGTGCATGTTCTGCCCCACAGTCATGGCTGACAGGAAGGCCGAAGTGATGGCAAACAATATCGATAGTCACATGACCCCGTTGACACGGCAACAGTTGCAGCAAGCCATGGTTCATTTACTAAAGGTGCGTTGCGAAAAATTTACACTTTGGAACATTGTTATTAGAAACTTGCAATGTGTGACAAAGGTGCATGGTGTGTAGACGAAAACTTTGTATCGCTTTGAATGACAATGCTCCAAAATAGTGTAAAATCTTGCAATGTAAATGTGCCTTGATTTTTTCAACTACTGTGCAGCATCATTTAGTTAATGAGTAAGTGAACGTTTCCAGCACCAAGACTATTCTGACTCCGCAGGAACATATATAAAATGTTAATTGTATTAACAAGATATGAATTCAATTGATTTTGATAAGGAAAGTCAGCCTTCTGTGTGTATCCTGACTCACTGATGTCTCTTTCAGACGGACGCTGGTTTCTTGTCGACGTTACACGACGCGTACGTGCAGAGTCTCAATCAGGGACTGTCTGCAAGAAGTGACAAGAAGCACTGATGTGTCGTTAGTTTGTTACTCTAAAGGGCACCACCTGTGCCCTTAGCGCCCATGTGATATGTACATATTTGTGGTGCTTTCAGGGTGCTTGTTGTGTCATCAACGGCGATTGGCTGTCACTACGACGACATGCTTGACGTATCCGTTTTGTAAAAAACTTCTGTGCACATTATATGTTCACTTTCCGAGCACGTCTCCGGAACGTTTCACGCATGTGATTTCAGCACTGAATACCGAAACGTTCACGAGATGCAGTTGTTGATAAAAGTTTGACGTATTTTGTTTTTGTATACCACACTTGTACTTGACATTGTGCCAGCGATGCGCATGGATCAGTTGATCCATGGATCAGTTGATCCGACTGGGTCATGGTGCACCTGTTATCTGCTATCAGGCAAGCCAGACACTGGCACCATATCAAAGTGGCATTCATTATAACTCCAGACCGCTTTCTCTAACCGGTGAAGTGGCAGGTTTTGTTTGTGTATATTTGTTACAGCAAAAGGGTTCATGAAAAAATATATGGACCATAAAAGGTTCCAATTTCGTGGTCGTCTTGTCGGCACATAGATTTTCAACCACCATATTCAAAGGTTGTCACGAGCAACATGTGAACTGATGGTTTTGTGCAGTCTAACTAAGAAGTCAAATTTGGGCCAGTTGTCAGTCACCTGTCTCATTTAGCTGCGTTCAGTTCAGTTTCACAAGCATGGTGTGTCATGGATATGTGTTGCTATAAAGTTCAGTATATGCATTTTCTGAAGTCAAGAAGTGAAGACCAGGGCAGGTCTGTGTCCTTTGTGAAAACGAATCACGATGGGTTAACGGTGGGTTGTAATGTTAACACAGATCGGCTGACATGAGCACGCGCTGGTCATTGTGGATTCTTGAAGGTTGGCAGCTGTTTGTACGTTGCCAGTTGTGTACACAAATGACGGTAGATCAAGGCATAGATCAAGGCATAGATCAAGGCAGATCATGCAGATGTGTACAGAGAACATGAGGATCCTGATAGGTGTGTATGCGAATTGGAATCGATTATGACTAATGGGTACAACATGAAGCATGCCCACTGTTTGTATGGGAGTGCGTGCGTGTATGTATGTGTAAATCATCAAGGATTGTGTAGTTGTCATCGTACTGGTGTATATAGATCACGGTGGGTCAGATATACATAGATCATTGTGGATCTTGTGGTGATCTGGACAGGTGGGTCAGCTGATAGCTGTGGGGTAATTACCCCGGGTTCAGGGTGTTCCAGTAGCTCAGTGTTTTGTTTCCCGTGCACCAGATAAGCAGCTATAATTCAGAACTGTCTTCTCATGATAATCCATATGTCAGAAAGGTGAAAATCTTCAGATTCCTGACGCATTCATACACTGCTTGTGTCCTTATAAATAAGTGGCTTTTTCCCTATTTAACACACTTAATAATTATTATAACATAACCAAATAATTATTATAACATAACCAAATGGCCAGCCATGGGATTGATAAATAACGTCCCATGGGGAAAAGGTCTAGATAACTAATTAAGCATAATCATAACCACTGATGTGTGTCCGTTATAAACAGTTTTGTACTACGGCCAGACAGACAATACAGTATTATGTTTGTATGCATTTGTTTACTTTGATGATAGTTTTTGTTTTCTCCTGGCCTACTTATCTTATTTATGGATGTCTTCTATACCTTGCAAGGATCCATTCATGGTCTGTCTCGGTTGTCATTAGTTGTCTTGCTAACTGTAAATGCCTGATATTAGAATTATGTTACTGTTAGATAGAAAATATGTAGCCGTTAAGCCAAAGTCTTGTTTTCAACATGCATGTTTTATTTGTAGCAATTTCGGTGTAAAGCGAGGGCAGTTTATTAATTTCAGGCAGGCATACGGGGTGCTTTTGTAGTAGCAATTGATGAAGGGATAGATAGGGTAAAAGGGGTGTGGGGAGGGGGTGTGGAAGGGTCATTGGATAACCATGAAACATCATTGTCACCTTGCAAAATTCAATCAGAACAAGGCAAGTGTGATTGATGTTGGTAATTTATAGTGGAATGTTTCAGTTGTCCGTACAATATTATTAAGTTGTTTGAAGACGTTGATGTATCTAGCCCTAACACCATTCTGTGTGATACGCTGATACATAGTAATCAGTGAATCGACTATAATCCAAACGATGTGATAATTTAGTTCAGTGACAGAGTCGCAGGTTTGTGTATTTCGCATGCCTGTCAATTAGGGTGTTTAACTTCAATTTTAAATTTAGACTGCATTACTAAAAAAACAAATATGTAATGGCTTTAGCTTGGAGGCGCTTGTTAAATTAGGGATTCTGATCTAATTCTCTATTATTTTGGCTGTTATACTGAGTGTGGATGGGAGGGTTTACAAATACTGGGTTTGGATGGGAGGGTTTACAAAATATTGGGTTTGGATGGGAGGGTTTATAAAATACTGGGTGTGGATGGGAGGGTTTACACAATATTGGGTATGGATGGGATGGTTTATAAAATACTGGAGTGGATGGGAGGGTTTACAAAATATTGGGTATGGATGGGAGGGTTTATAAAATACTGGGTGTGGATGGGAGGGTTTACACAATATTGGCTATGGATGGGATGGTTTATAAAATACTGGAGTGGATGGGAGGGTTTACAAAATATTGGGTGTGGATGGGAGGGTTTATAAAATACTGGGTGTGGATGGGAGGGTTTATAAAATACTGGGTGTGGATGGGAGGGTTTATAAAATACTGGGTGTGGATGGGAGGGTTTATAAAATACTAGGTGTGGATGGGAGGGTTTATAAAATACTGGGTGTGGATGGGAGGGTTTATAAAATACTGGGTGTGGATGGGAGGGTTTATAAAATACTGGGTGTGGATGGGAGGGTTTATAAAATACTGGGTGTGGATGGGAGGGTTTATAAAATACTGGGTGTGGATGGGAGGGTTTACAAATACAGGGTGTGGATGGGAGGGTTTACAAATACAGGGTGTGGATGGGAGAGTTTATAAAATACTGGGTGTGGATGGGAGGGTTTATAAAATACTGGGTGTGGATGGGAGGGTTTATAAAATACTGGGTGTGGATGGGAGGGTTTACAAAATACTGGGTGTGGATGGGAGGGTTTACACAATATCATGTGTGGATGGGAGGGTTTATAAAATACTGGGTGTGGATGGGAGGGTTGATAAAATACTGGGTGTGGATGGGAGGGTTTACAAAATACTGGGTGGGGATGGGAGGGTTTACACAATATTGTGTGTGGATGGGAGGGTTTATAAAATACTGGGTGTGGATGGGAGGGTTTACAAAATACTGGGTATTGATGAGAGGGTTGATAAAATACTGGGTGTGGATGGGGAGGGTTTGTAAAATATTGGGTGTAGATGGGAGGGTTTACAAATACAGGGTGTGGATGGGAGGGTTTATAAAATAATGGGTGTGGATGGGAGGGTTTACAAATACAGGGTGTGGATGGGTTTACAATATCCTGGGTGTGGGTGGGAGGGTTTATAAAATACTGGGTTTTGATGGGAGGGTTTACAAATTCTGTGTGTTGATGAAAGGGTTGCTAAAATAATGGATCCAGAAGGGAGGGTTTATAAGATCCTGGGTGCGAATGGGAGGGTTTATAAAAAAATATTCCTGGTATGGATTTACAAATTATTTGGTGTGAATGGTATGATTGATATAATACTTGTGGTTGGGAGTGCTACAAAATACTGGGTATGGGTGGGTTGGTTCTTTGGGGTTAACAAGATATAGATACGATGGCTTAACATTAGGATACAGTGGGGTTTCAAAACACTGGGTTGGTTGAGAGAGTAATCTGTTTCTTGAGGGTAAACAATCTCTGGGGTAGGGATATAAGGGTAAATAGTTAGTGGGGTGTGAATGTAATGGTTGTGTGTGGTATGTTGTATGTATGTGTGTGAATGTATTGCTTAACAAACAGCTGTGTTTATATGGGAGGAAAGTGCGGGGTGTTGTGGCAAGTGAATGATTTAAACAGTTTCTCAGTGGGTGGGTGGGTGGGTGGGTGGGTGGGGATGAAGGATCTGAGGGTGGAGCGCAAAATGTTTCAAAGATTATAAAAAAACTTGGGTGCATATGATTGCCCAGAGTACGTATAAATTTGGGAGGTTTGGTGATGAGACGGATTGTATCAGATATTCAAATAAAGTGTGAAAGATTTGAAAATTCAGTAAGGCTAAAAAAAGGTTTAGACATGTGGATTAAGATTCAAGAAAGATTGTAGTCTTAAGGACCAGTCACCTAAAGTTTCAGAGTGAAAACAAGCATGAAGGATTATCTATTAGTGAGTGGTCGCTCTCTCCCCACATTTTTCTTATAAAACAGCTGCTGTTGGTGCAGCCTGATTGATGAACGAAACTGGTGGTAATGCATATTTGTATTGTGGATATATCAGAGCTGAGTGTAATAGTGTCTGTCAAAAAATTTCCCAATAGGTGATTGTATAAAGCACATATCACACACGTGAATTGTCACTGGTGAATGCGATGAATTTCGTAAAATTAATTTCGGCTAGGAACCAGTTGTCTTGAGGCCTGTCTCCTTCCCACACTTGTGTTCAGTTTAGTGTTGTGTGCATAACGTATCATGATTATGTGTCACCATAAAACTGACATTTACACTTTTCTTGAAGCCCTCCACTATATATTTGACGTTGGTTTTTATTTTGAACATTTATGCGATCTTCCCTTATGATGATGGTTATAGCTATATAATGTTATGACAATTCAGACTATACAGTTTGTTGACATTGTTTGGACGAGAAAGTTTGCAAAATGAGAGTTGCAAACATGTTATTTTTTTGGGTGAAATCTTTGATAAAATACTCAATTTTGATTCGGTCCAAGCCAGAATTTGGCGAAAAGGATACCAAACCTAGCTATCTAATTACATCGACTACCACTGTGTATTATGAAAACACTATTCACACAATTGAAGTTACGTAATCTAATGATGAAAATATAGTAGGTTGGCGACTTTAAAAAAACTGCGCTATTGTGAACCTGCCTGTGCATACTACTGTGGCTATCTACAGATGTAGACTTGAATGTCAGTGAACATGGTTCACAGTGAATTGAAGAGGCAGCTTTTGATGTAGTTGACATATGTAAACAAAACTAATGTAGTGGAACCTCACTGTTAAGGTGACGCTTCGGACTGGGAGTGACTTGATTAGCGAATTGACCATATTGGGCGACCTTAATTGTGAAATAGCTGTATTATGGAGGTGACCATAGATCGAGGTGCAAATGTAATCACTTATGCTTTTTTACAAAATGAATTTCCCTTCGGTAATAAATTTATTTAACTTTAAGTTGAGGGTTTTGAACTATAAGGGTATCAAATTTGTGAAATGTCATCCAAAGAATGTCGGAGGAAGTTAAGGTGAGATGGGGATTGTTGATTATACCAGGATATATTATTATGTCGGTACAAATAACTGATGTAGAAAGGAGTAATAAAAACTGGATGGAAATGGATTTGTAGAGTAGGGAACAATTGAAGTGGAAGGGAAGTTTTAAAGTTAACTGAAAATGCATTTGTGGAGTTCTGGATGCTTTGTTGAAATGGATGTTTTCCATTCGTTATATTATGGAAACTAGTGAATATTAGCGTGCCAACAATCATGCAGTTCTGACCACATTTTCTTGGATTGTTAACAGTTATTCATGTCAGAAAGTAAATGTTTAAACTCCAGTGCTAGAATAAAGTAGTAGTCTTCTAGTCAAGTTGTAAAACACTGGAATGTTGGTATGAAGGTTTGTCTGTGGTAAAGCGGCAATAATGTGGACAATATATACCATTTGGATTAGTTTGCAGTGAATGTTTAATTTGCAAGAATGCTTAACAGTTAAATTTCTCAGATATGTTACTGTTCTTGTTAGATACTGCTTCTGTAGATGTCTGGCAATTTCCTGTTTATTTTGAAGCATGTTTAACTGGCGTCTCTTGATTAGCTAACATTTTTATAACACCTTTACATTGTGTCAACGTGTAGACAATAACTTTCATTGGTAAAAGTATAAAAGAAAGACATTAACCAATCAAAAAAATAAATGATTAATTACAAAAATTAACAAGGATTCATAGCTTAAACGTTGTGTCATTTTAGATGTATATGCATCGACACTTCTGATGGTGCTTCTTTAAATGTTGAGGCTTTGTTGTGTTAACATAATTTCAGCACAATGTTGTTATAGCTATTTAATGTTTTGGTACCGTTGCATGAAAACATGGCAAGTTCAGGGTCTGTCTTCGTGTCAGTGATGCAAGTTATAGCAAGTGTCAAAGTGTGTAATGTATATTTTTGTGTGTGTTTGCGTCCATATACAGGTGTGTTGTTTCAAAGTACTTCTATCCCATGTGTTAGTTAAAATTTGTGTTATCACTATTGGGTGCTGTGTAATTGTATGTGTGCATGCAACAGAGTAGACGCATGTTGACTGTGTGCATGATGACAAAGTTTATCAGAGCTACACAGTATATGCGTCAGCAATAATATACAGATGGGTCAAGTCATGATATGACCAAATACGAATACGTTTACTTCAGGTAAAAAAAAACCATACAAATCATGACATAATCATAAGTTAACACACTTGCAGTGTCTCTGTGAACATACTGCAAGAGTGCATGCACACACACACGTCCCCATGTGGCTTGCAAGGTTGAACTAGGTTGAACCACGACATCCAACCAATTTGTATATCCATCAACATGGCCATGTGCAAATTTCAAGTGATCACAATTGGATACATCTGGCATCTTTTATGGTTTTATGAATGTCTGTAATGCCTTTATGTGTGTTTGTTTTTAGCATTTTAAAATCGCAGCATTGTTGTTTGCCAATGTCGTGTTGATGGGGGAGATGGGTGAATGGTGTTTGTGATGGTGCCTGTCGAGGGGTATCAGCATGGTAACCCTCCGTGTCTAAATATGTCTACTAGGCGAACCTTGTTTGTTGAAAATGTCATATCAAATGTTTTAATGTCACCCCAATGTTCTGTTTGACAAATGTTAACTACAACGTTTCCAACAGGGAGGTCATCTCAAAAATGTATAATGTATGTATACTAATAATGTTTGATTGTAACGAGCAGTTTGGTACAAACAGTGCAAGGCCATTTGATTAGTTATCACTGATGATAACTGTATTTAAAAATGATATTGTGACGAAAATTGATGCGTTACAACTGTGTGCGTAAATGGAGTCACACAATCTAATGTTATGAGAAGACCCCCCTGATATAGCTAAATTATTGCTTGTGTGAAATGGAGTTTTGCCCAGGTGGCTGTCAATAAGCACGTTTTCTGCCTAGTTCAAACCGTTGCTTAGCACTAGAATCAAAATCATTGGCAAGGGAACAGAAATTTGGTTCACGTTTCCATAGTACTGGTGCATGTCTCGTTTCAGCAAGGATGTTGGTTGTCTCGACACTGGGCAATTTAAAAAAAAGTTGAAACTTGGCTAGTGCACATAGATGTACCGTGTCCAGATGCATTGTGGGACTGGTGAATCTTACGGACGCACATGAGCCAGGCTGCATCACTGTTGACCTGAGCTGTGTTCTTGCAATGAGACTGTCGCAGTCATGTGACACCTAACTCTTTCAAGACATGATGATCTCCATATTGTTTTTGTAACCAGGTTTATTTTTTAATGAAATAAAAATGGTGATGTTTTACACCACATTTTGTTTTGTTTTCTCTGTTGATCGACCGATTTACATTAGCGGTGAAACTGAAATATTTGATCATGTGAAACGAGCAAATTTGAAACATACAAGGAAAGAAACCCCAATTGCTACACTTTCAAGTGTGGAAATTGGGGGACATCCCAAAACAATGTTTTAGTAAATAATTTAAGTTGGTTTATTTGAGTGTTTTCTGTATTTTCCTAAATGTCCTGTTTATTTCCGATCTCAGTGTAAACTAATCACAACATGATGTTGGGCATATATGTTTCCACAATCAGCAACACGATGCGATGTACAAATAATACTTAATACATTTCTTTATTTACATGTACATTATTGTTACTAGACAATGGCACTTGCCTATTTACTGGTCCAATTATGCCACAATTTCCTGGAGTCATTTATGCCTTCTATTTGTTTTTAATAATTGTGCTCACCAGAATCAGTAACAAAATTCACGGACTTAAATTCCAAGTTAACATTGATTATTACAGTGAAATAAAAATACACTGAATATTCACATGAAATATTCACAACAGTCATGGTGCAGCACAATAATGTAGGTGTTGATGAATACTTCTGACGTGTCAAACTGTCATCTGTGTCAATAATCTCATTCCACCAGTCAGATGACATCATGTTTCATCCAATTCTTCCTCGTCACTAAAGTAACTGTCTTTTTTGTATTTCTTTATTTTTGTCGATGTTGATGAACCTGCACCATCAAGGTTCTCTGGTGGTGCCATCTGGTATTTACACTGGTCTTCGATAATCTTTTCTTGCTGTAGAACAAAGTAAGTTGTTAGTCAATTAATACAATTTTTTTAAACAAAATCTTAGTTGTTTTGCACAATATACTGATTTATATGTTCTAATTTGTAGTTAGTTTTGATGAAATAATTTGAACAGAAATTGTGCAAAAAGTTTTCAAATTTAGTAGGAGCCTAGCTATTCCCTCTACAAACTTGCACATTAATAACTTTTCACGTACTACATAATGTAAGCAACCTGACTGATGGGCTAAATGAATTACAAAAGCAATGTTGTTATCAATGACCTGAACTAGTCTAAACAATCACAATTCCAATTATTTCCAGTCTAATGTTTTAATAGTTTAAATAATATCCATCATTTCTTATAAAAGCATACAGTTGCTTAAAATGTATTTTTGTCTGATAATTTTGCATAACCAGTTGCAAGGCTGGGGCCGTTTTTATGACGTTGTAACGGGCGATAGCCTAAAATGTCATAAAAGTTACGCTAGTCGCGTTTCACGAGTCTGCTCCATAGTTGCACTTAGGCTGCACCATATATTTAGTAGGCATAACTTTATGTCAGTTGAAATATTTACGTGATGCTCCCTAAGTTCATTGATGCTCCCGACACGCCCACTCTCAACTTATTATTTTTAATGTTTACGCTGGATATCCTATACATTCATCATAGCTTGTCATTTGCTATACGAACAACAATGGCGGCAGCTAAAGTAAAAAAGGGTGTCTACAGACACCACAAATACAAGGATTCCCACCAAGACCTAATTAGGTCAATTCTACGTCTATGTGTTAACGCGAATGCTAAATTGGTCTCATAAAACTGGCTGTATAGTCACTGTTAGCTGCGACCAGTAGACCACATAATTGCTCGTAAAGTTACAAGGCTTTATGAAACTGGGCCCTGGTGTTTAGCTTTCAACCCACTAGATTTGTTGAGGACATATTTTTAAGAGGAAAGACAGTTAACAACGTCAACACAGAAACATGCATAACCATACCACATATCCCCTTTTGAAGATCACTTTAATTGTTTATTTGGTGAGAATTAACATGATGATTTTACCAAAATTATATAATTAAACATTACACAAATGAGTACGTGTCACACTCACTGTTTGGATATAATGTAGATTTTATTTTTCCACAACATTTCTTTACAATGAGACCAAAAAGTGTGAAGGAAAATTCATTTAAGCATCTTTAAAGAGAGTGCAAAAATTACTACACAAAACAGGGCATAGTGACGGTATAAATATAAATAAATATAAGTAAAAATTAATGTCAATAAAATGTAAATGTTAGATATTAATACAACACAATAAAAATATGGAAACAATATAAATAATGTAAGCAGATAACACACAACAATACTAATTAAAAACAATGGAAAGGAAACAAAAATTCTAATATAAACAAAGTTATTTAAAGCACAATGTCAAGGAATCAAAATGTGAAACAATGTCGAGAAAATTTATTAGAAATCAAGGTAAATGAAGGTAATTGACAGGGGAAGATGTACAAGAAAGCCAGCAATGTGTACAACTTGCTGGCACCAACTGACCTGTATCCGGATAGCAGCTGCGAGACTGTCAACTGCGGGGTCCTCTCCCTCACTCTCATCCTCTTCATCCTCCTCCTCCTCCCTGCAAGGACATCCCATCACCATTTGACATCATCACAGGAGGCGATCTCGGAAGTTAAATTAAAATGACATTAATTAATTAAATAAAATAACATTAAAAATACCGGAGTCTGCATCAAAGAAAATGACGAATAATAATAAAGTTTCAATTTAAAAATGTATCCATTATGGTTTTCTCCCATCATCCTCTAGTGTGGGCCCTTTAACTTGGGATTTTTTTAATTTAAAGTTGCTGTTAGCGTCAGTTGCTGTTAGCGTTTGTACTTGCTAAGTGGTGCAACTAGACACTAGAAGTGTCGTTTCCCTGTGGTGTGTTGTGATGACTGAACCACCTCACCCATGCGTCATGCTTAATGTGGAACTATGAGAACATATTCAATCTCCCCTAAGATAATTGTTATGAAAACACACATAAGACTACATAAATTATGAACCAAACCATCATGAAATAATACCAAAGTATACTGTCACGTGAAACATATTCAAATGAGACAAGTAAATATGCCATTAGAATAGTAATTTAAAGTTCAGAATGATGACATTTAGTTATAATGTTAAGTTGCTAACTGATATACAAAGGTTAAACATATTTATTGGAGTTACTCTTGAAAATTAAAAGAACAATGTAATTTGAACAAATTAAAAATAATATTTTAAATTTATATACAATACGTAACTACTATCATGCTTATGAGGTACCAATGTAACATAAGTTAGTATACAACAGCTACGCACGGTTTGTGATCATCACATCCAGCTTTTGATTTCTTCTTCTTCTTCTTGGGTGGCGGCTCGCGGTCACCTAGCATGTTGTGTGGGCAGTTGTAGCTGAGGTGACCAAACTCCTGGACAACAGTGGTAATACTTGCAGTGGTCAATGAATTGAACATATTCGCTGTTCTAATCAAACTGTTATCAGCGGGACACGTATAGTAAATTTCCTTAATCAGTTTCAGTTTAAATGTAGCCACACCAAGATAATGTGTAATTACATAATAACAAAGCTATAATCATGTATTTTATGAAAACAACAATATGACAATTAAGGTTATCATTACGACTAGTCATTAAATAACCACAAAGTAAACACAAGACTGGTACAAGTATAAATCAAGGCAATATTTAAAAAAACAATAAACTCAATGTACAAAGTAAGTTATGAATAAGATCTGTCCATAAAAAACAGGGAAAGTAAAATTTAAGCAATGTAATTTTTATTTATTGTTACTTGCTATTATTCAACACAACTGCTTGCAGTGCTGGATCCTCACCCCACATTCGTAGCAGCGGGACTTGTCAGTGTAGTACTTCCTCTTGATGAATTCCGTCGCTCGGCCATTGTCCTTGGCTATCTTGCACTTCAGCGTACGGCCAAACATCTTTTTAGAACAAAATACCTGTTTTACATCCAAAATAAAACTACCATTTTGAGAATTGAAGTTCATAACAGTTGTCATTAGTATTGCTTTAGTTGTACATGTTAAAAACGTTGTGATTTATTATTTCTTCTTATACTCTTGATGACATGATCCACTTGGGTAAACATCTGAGACAAAATTGTTGATACATGGTTCTTTATTCCAAGAAATATTTTATAAAATTGTTCTACACACACATCAATTGGTAAATATGTATTACACCATTCTTATTATTTAATATTTTTTATTTGATAAACATCAATTTTTTTAGTTAGTAATTAATAATAAATCATTCACTTCCAGTGACAAACATGTTATATTACCTGTGTATTGTCAAGCTCTTGCACACAATTTTGCGCACCATCTCTGTCCAAAAACAGCACAAATGCAACACCCCTACTTCTGTGGCTGTCCTTGTCCTTTAGAATAGTGACCCTGTGAAAAGATATTAGACTGTGTATTCATATAAAAGGATGTTTAGGCAAACCATTTTCTGTAACATTATGTCGCTGTAGATAATATATCTATGTAACAGTATCATATAGAATAGACATACTGTACACATGTTACATTAATGACACCAGAGGCAGCATGTATATCTAAACGTTTTAACCTTCTTGAATACCAGGTAAGCTTCTGGTTACTTAATGTTAATTATAATTTTGTTAGGGTTAGCACAAAAGCATAATTACCGGGTAATTGGAATTTGTTGAAGATCAATTATGTAGCCACGACATAATACCAAGTTACCAATTTATGACTTATAGATGATGTCGAGTTTATTTTGTGAATTTTATTCGCTACAGGAATTTAACTGGTTTATTTTGTTACCTAAAGTGTCAATCCTTTATTAGGTATGTTCGTTTATATATGTGATAAGTTTGGCTGCTGTAAAAGGTCGTTTTTATTAGGTAAGAAAATAACTCTGTCACTTTTGAAAACACTACCATTCACTGTGAAAACTCTGTTGTCCTTCTCGCATTGAGATTGATCATTCGTTAATTTTTAACACACATATCGCTAACATCTGCAAAAAGGCAGCTAGACAGCTAGCGGTCTTAAAACGTCTCGGTCATCTCCTTACTCGACAAGGGAAACTTGCAATTTTCAAATCATTCATAACATTAAACTCCAACTACTGTCCTTTGATCTGGCATTTTTGTAGCCAATCAAAACTTGAAAAAAATCAGGAGAGAGCACTTTGATTTATTTACAATGATTATTCATCCATGTATTTTTACTTTTAAAGACCGCTAACACCGAACACCTCCACGTTAAAAAGATAAACGAAATGGCATGCGAAGTATTCAACATTTTTAATAATATTGCTCCAAGTTATATTCAAAATCTCATCATGCTCAAATGTTCCCAGTATTCCATGCGAAAGTATAACACTGCAGATGTCCCTAAGACAAACATGTCTAAATATGGACTTAAATCATTTGTCCATGATGGGCCCCGGATCTGGAACAGCCTGCCAAATGAAATGTGAAAAACAGTAAACTACGGCAAGTTTTGCAGACTGATCCGGAATTGGGATGGCCCGTCATGCAATTGTTCTATATGCAGGTAAACAGCTAACATGTTTGTCAACGTGCCAATATTATGAATATAGCTTTCATTGTATAGATGCAATATTGATATGTGTAAAATATTGTAAAGCTTTAATTTATTCTTTAGATCTATTTATTTTAATGTTTTAAAGTATTTTTTTAAATAAGTTTAGTCAAATAATCACAGAAATATGTTTTAATGTCTTAAATTAGTTAAATTAATTTTATGCATACATATAATTTATTCTCTACATTTTAACTTATATTTATGTCTTAAATTATATATTATTTCATTATATTTTAACTAATACACTTTGCATGTTTTATGTACCATTTTCAATCACTATGATTGTCGAGTGACAAAAAAATATTATTATTATACATGTATGTATTATTTATTTTGTACTCATTACCCGTATTTTATATGTTTTATTGCTGTCATTTTAAATACTCTGTATGCTTTTTATGTTTTATGTCTCGTTGCTTTACAGTTGTTTGTCGGAAAATAGCTCAGATGAGCTAATGTTATCAAATTCACATGTAAACCGACGTTAAATAAAGCTTCTTGTATCTTGTAGGCTACTACCCCCTAGCCCTAGGATCTAATTTAAGACAGTCTTGACTTAGTTTTAAAGTTAGACTTACTCTTAGTGTCCTATATGTCCTGCCTCTGTAACTGTTCAGTATGCCTGTCCATGATTTGCTTATGGCACTAAAACCCAAACAACCCTTTTTATGGGCAACATGATACTCATAGTCATAGACATAGGATTAACTACTAAACTAGGTCTAGGAGTGGATCATTATCAGAGACTAGGCCTAGGGTAGGGTCTACTCTAGAGTCTAGACAGCATCTACGCCTAACTATGTCTATGGCTAAGCTATGCCCTTAGCCTTAGGCTAAGGACATGACAGGCGAACAGGAAAACATGATGTAAGGTGTAATATCAACATGTGGGAACAACAACAGCCAGCAACTGAGCAAGTCAGTAGGAAATGAGTATGCGAAAAAGAACAAGTTATGTCTATAAAGTCTACTTACTTCACTACTTTTCCGAATTTTTCAAAAACCTTGTGCAAATCATTGTTAGTAAGAGAAAACGGCAAATTTCCAATGTAGACAGTACTTTTACTCGGCGCTAAACCGCCACTCATGTTACCGCTTTTAACCGATTTAGCAGGGCGAAATTAGGTGAAAACAATATTTCAAGTTGCGCACAATACCGTACTCTACGAGCCGGTCTTAGCTCCACGAACCGCATAAAAGGTAACGTGCAGCGTCCAATGTAGCCTATGTTACCCAGGCTCCATGAGGTGGCAGCACTTTTAAGCTCCTCAACTCTCCCCAATAAGCTCCAGTCGCGCGGAGTCTCGCCATGTATCGTGACCCACCTACAGGCCCTATTTGCTCATGTCCCCTTTTCCTAGATATATGTAGGTGGATGTATGCTAGTTCATATATTAGTTTCTCGCATTCCCACTGATTCAGAATTATCAAATTGACTGGTGTTTACATGAAAATCAGATAAGTTTGATAAACCTAAATACAGGCAGACCCGAGTGAGCAAATTCTAAGAGTGAAATTGTACTTTGGCTAGCATCCAATATCCGTCCCAATTCGAAAACGGACTTGTAAACGACTGGTGAGAATCCCCCCAATTTTTAAAAATGAATGACCCGTTAGCATTCTAAACATTGCATGTAACATGCATCCCGATGATGAATTGTGTCTTAAAATATCAAATGTCAATTGTTAAAAAAACCTACTTATAATATTAATTTTAGCTTATCTATTAAGTCGTCTACATTATAATAAAAACATTGTTTTTATAACAGTATTTTTGTACGATAGATTTATAATTCGTTTAATCATGTAACTCATTTTATAATAACGCATTTTGCATATTTTAATAATTTTTTATTGTAGTTATATCAATCTAATTTGTTTAAGTGTAAAATCTAACACCAAACTTTCATACATTAACCTACGACCCCACGGATACGAACTAAGATATTTATATTTCTGAAATGCCCATTTACATAACAAGTATTACATTTTGGGGTAATAAATGGTTCCGAACGTAAAACGTAATTGATGTGTAAAGCGTATAAATGTATCATAACAATTGTAGGAACCACGAGAGGGCGAACGCCTGTGTCATTGGCTACAACTGTGGCTCTCAACGTCGGTGTATCGATCGTGACTCGAACACGGTCCCTCCATTTTGGTACGTGAACGAACAAAATAATTCAGTAGGCTATACGTGGAAATCCACCCCCGGAATGTTTGTACATCGTCCTAAAAACAATTAGACCTTTGTTATCTACAACTTTGTCGCTGGATGTTCGGTACACAGCTGTGTTACTGTTTACATGTTTGACTTTACGTCATGTGTATAAGCTCGCGACCTACTCGTCTTACCAGGACACGCTGAAACAATGTAACCCAATAAAAAAAAATATTTGCGCGTGCGGTGAAAGCCTTTTCCTCAATCATTTCTGGGTAACTCGGCTAGTATGTATATTTCAAAGTTTATGGTATCACACAGGAATACGCCATGCCTTGTGAACACCATGCAATGTAAGTTTACTTTTTCAGATGTTGTTCTGTCTATGTGTACTGTTATGTTGTTGTTGTTTCATGACATTTTAATTATACTTTTTTGATGCCATGGAGCTGGCATAACGTTCGCATGTAGCCTGCGTTCTCCCGTCCCGAACCAACACACCACCGCCAGTGCATCATATAAAGGTCAGCTTGACGACACGATGTTGAATGAGACATCATAATGGAATGAGACATCGCAATAGATTCATTCATTTGACACTAACAGACCGTTCCCAGCGAGGAAAACAACTGGACCACGGATAGAAGAGTCAATCAATATTAGCAGTGTATGAAAAACATGTCGCGTCATATTCTAAATCAATAATAAAAAACAATGCAACCACATTGCTAAGCGACACCTCTGTGTCATTTGAGAGTTCGTGCCATGTTCAGGCAGTGTTTAACTGCGCTTCCTGAATACTGACTGTTCCGTGGAACAGTTGACCAGAAGACGCAATAGGACACTTGTGCTGACACTTGAGTGTCAAGGCAACACTCACAAATGTGGTCTGTTGTTGAGTGGCTGACAGCTATTTCTCTAGTGTGATCGCAACGTTGACATATGTCACTAGCCCGGCTCGCGTACGCAGTCCTGCTGGTGACGTCATTGACATTGGGCGCATCGGGTAGGTCCCCTGTGTGTGTGTGTGTGTGTGTGTGTGTGCGTGCGTGCGTGCGTGCGTGTGCGTAGGCGTAAATATATGTGTGCGTGACACTGTGTGTGTATGTGCCTGTGAGCGTGCGCGCGCTCGCGCGTGTCAATGCATGTGTGACATCGTACGTATATGCATGTAACACTGTGTATGTTCGTGTTTCTGTTTGAATGTGTGTATAGAACTGATGCAATCAGGACTGTGTGTCTATTAACGTATTGTTATTAGCCTGTAGGCCTACAGGTTTTTGGCGCAAATGGTACTTAAGTCATTTATCTAATTAATACTGACATTTTCGATTTATTTCACTACCCGTTGCGTCAATGCTTATCATTAATATGGGGACCTAGGCTTGGAACTACGGGTGTATTAGTAAACAATTAAATGGTCAGGTGATTCCTTCTAAATACCGCCCGTCGTACCGGTTGCAGTTGCCACTCTTGTTCAGTCACCTGCCAGTCTAGTAGAAGGGCACACGGGTCTCTGGCTAAGACCCTGCTTCTGGCCAATATCCAACCGTTATGAGCGCACATCAATTATTCACAGATTATTTACAGTAGTCAATATGTCATTGTCATCTCTAGCACCTGCAGAACTATATGCGTACCACATTTGATAGGACGATCAATTGAATTGTTGTAAAAAATAATCTTTTACACATGTCATGTGCTAATCATCGTGTAGGGCCTGCGTCTATATTATGAAGCAGTACGTGTTTCTCTATTTGTTTCTAATCCAACATCTCCGCCAGTTTGGTATGTGACTAGCGGGCATACAATAATGGTTCGTGGATTTATACACTGTACGCCTACTTTTTCAAAATTCGTTTGGGGTGTCGAAGAAACAATATTTCAACAAACAAATTCGATACGCTATACGTGGAGTTCCATTCGCGGAATGTCATTTTTTTCTAGATGATCATAAAGATAATTATGCTATCTACAACTTTGTCGCTGGAGGTTGGGTAAACATATTCTGCATACTTTTTAAACCATTGGCTTTACGTCATGCGAATGAGCACGCGACCTATGTCTTTCTGGGACACGCTGAAACAATGTAACACAATGTTCAAATGTATAAACACGTGCGGTGAATGCCTTTTCCCAACCATATCTGGGTAACTGTGCTAGTATGTATATTTCAAACTCAAAGTTTATGTGATCACTCAGGAATACGTGTAAAAAATGCCCGTGTATGTACCATATAGTATATAATAAATTAAATAATAATATACCATGCCTTGTGGGCACCATGCAAGATAACTTTTTCAGATGGTTGTTCTGTGTACTGTTAATGTTGTGTCGTTGTTGTTGAAACATGCAAAATATATTTTGTTTATCATTTTTGGATGGAGCTGGCAGCTTCACTGAGACATGAACAAGATGGTTTGGGCTAGACTAAGACAGCTTAATGTTTGCATGTAGCCTGCGTTCTCCCTCTCGAACTAATATTTTACATCTACAATTGATCATCTGTGCCAGCATTGTTCGAGTGACCGCCAACATAATATCGCTACTGTTTAAAGACACTTTCTGTAAAATGATTAGATATATTCGTTGTATATAGAATAGACGGCATTTAAGAAATGGCGACTACACATGACATAGTCATAG
>JAODUO010000684.1:0-42500 GCA_025642075.2 Ridgeia piscesae | reverse complement strand
GTAGCTGCATATCAATTGGTGCAGCCGCCCCTTGTTGCTGACGCTACACAGCAGCGTTTTTTTAATGCTCTGGCACAAGGGAAAAGGTCTGCCAATTTCGTGTAGGTGTTGGGGACACGTGCCTTACCATGTACCCTCAGGTCTCGCCGTTGTCTTTATTCGAGTGTGCTGCGTCGTACGGGTCGTTCACACAGATGATACGGTCAGCATCGCCATGATGGTGGATGACACCTTGTGCACGTAGTCCGACCACTTGTGTGGGGTGTCATCTGCCGATCTTCTGCTGTTGGAGTTGCCATCCTCCAGATCACGCCGATGTCGACGAGAGCGACGTAGGGTTCCTGCAAGTCTACATATTGCAGAGAGAGCTTCTGTTGCGTCTTCCAGTATGTGACGTTGGCGTTGAATAAGGCCATACAATCCTCGACAACACGATGTTCCCGCAACTGGGGCAGGTCCACAAGTTGACTGACCTTAACCAGGTTGATCACTGCCTAGAGAGCGGCTCGCTCCATCTCAGCAGCTGTCACCTTGCGTTCATCTCCGGGCATCTTCGTGCCTGGTTCCTTGGCTAACGTCAACCGTTTGCTCAGAGGAACGGATGCATGGAGGAAGGTATTCTTACTGAACACCCGCTCTCGCAAGAAGCTTTTTAAGGTAAATATTTCTTCCACCGCAGTACGGGCCGAGTTGAAGTCCGCAATGAACTTAGCGGATGCAGGCATGGCTGACGGTAGGTTGCGGACGGTGGGTGAGGCCGGTCGAACGGGAGGGAGTCGAACTCTTGCATGCATGTGACCAGGTCCTGCCCGCACTACTCATCTTTTCGCCTTTTGGGCTGCAGTCCATGTGCTTCCTCTTGGCATGTTTTCGATTTTGTTTTATCATATATCAGCCCTGGAGTTGATCGCAGCCGCTTGGCAACTGGAGCCGCAGCTGGTGAACAAGCATCAGACATAGACGAAGAATGAAATAAGCATTAATCGATCTCTCGGTTATTCTGTGTTTTATTGGCTTACACGGGTTTCTTCATATTACATAAGGTCAAGCTACATGCATCGTGGACACATTGGCCGATAGGGGGTCTTTAACCCAATTGACAGTTGCGTGGACGTATCCGAACTTGTCAAGAACGCTCCATAACGAAGCCCCTCAGCTGATGTAATGGAATCGGTGGCTTCATCGCAATGCCCGCCACATTGGAGGACAGGCGGAACAGTGGACATTGTCATACACTATGTTCTCTATTCACATAGCGAACCGTCAACACCACGGCATCACACATCGCGCTGTCTTATACGCTCGTACCAATCCCTGGAAAAACGAAGCAGTACCAGATGTGTGTGATATGAAATTATACAAAAAAGAGGACAATTAATTAACCTGAAAGGCAAGTGTGCTTCATTAAAACAAATCAAACCTTCATTGTGCTAAACAAGTGATTTGTACCTTCGTTAAAAAATACAGCCAATATGGCCCTCATCCCAAAAGGATCCCACTTCTAGAACCATTATTCATCATGTATTTATTTGTATAAGTTACATACAAAGATTTAGTACTATATATCTTTAAAACAGTGTTTAATTTATTTTAAATTAATTTGTATAATTTACATACAGAGGTTTATTAGTGTACATCTTAAAACCAAAATATTATTTGATTTATATTAATTTATATTACTTACATTTATATTTATTAATACAATTATTATATTTCATGTACAGCGCATCGATCCGCCATGCGGGAATTAGCGCTATAGAAAAACAGCATTCTACACACAACACACACAATATATATATATAAGTATATATATACCAGGTTTATATATATATATATATATATATATATATATATATATATATATATATATATATATATATATATAAATGGTAAATTACTTATCGACTTTATCGAATGCTTGAGCAAGCCAACTGAAAAGTTGCAATAGCAAATGGATTCATGTTCTTATTCTGTGTGTTAGGCTAGCTCGTTCTTGCGCACGTTCGAGTGGACGCTGTCGTCTTCCTTCAGCATCAGTTGCATATGTAGCGACACCATTCGTGGCTGCTTGTCTGACAGCCGCACGTCACGATCTTGCGCCGTGACATCCCAAGTTATTTCTAAATAAAAATAAAATAAAAATTAGTATCTTGTCAATCGCTCGGGGTGTATGCAGTGGAAACCCTGTCCTCCGCATCCAAACAGATAGATGTAATTTTTACATTTTATCTTGACTTGTAAATAGACTGATGTTGGCCACGAGATAACAACGGTATTATGTACCGATGGACTGGTACGATCAACAGCGTAGTTTCATACAGTGATACTGTACAGTAGATTATGCTTTTCACACGGTCGGTTTCCCAGCCATGGTTCTCGGTGTAGGACGACTGTTGGCAGGCGATTGTGGCAAACATTGAATAATATATCCCACTACTAGTGTACGCCATACGCACACACATCATCGGTCACAGAGTGCAAACTACGTTAAATCGATAAACAACAACACGAGCAACACGTAACGAAACAGCTAACACATATCAGCAAAACAGTTAGCGCAGCAGTCACCCTCTGTCAACAACAAACATAGCGCAGCAGTCACCATCTGTCAGCAACAAACGTAGCGCAGCAGTCACCATCTGTAAGCAACAAACGTAGCGCAGCAGTCACCATCTGTCAGCAACAAACGTAGCGCAGCAGTCACCATCTATAAGCAACAAACGTAGCGCAGCAGTAACCATCTGTCAGCAACAAACGAAGCGCAGCAGTCACCATCTATAAGCAACAAACGTAGCGCAGCAGTCACCATCTGTAAGCAACAAACGTAGCACAGCAGTCACCATCTGTCAGCAACAAACGTAGCGCAGCAGTCACCATCTGTCAGCAACAAACGTAGCGCAGCAGTCACCATCTATAAACAACAAACGTAGCGCAGCAGAGCAGTCACCATCTATAAGCAACAAACGTAGCGCAGCAGTAACCATCTGTCAGCAACAAACGTAGCGCAGCAGTCACCATCTATAAGCAACAAACGTAGCGCAGCAGTCACCATCTGTCAGCAACAAACGTAGCGCAGCAGTAACCATCTGTCAGCAACAAACGTAGCGCAGCAGTCACCATCTATAAGCAACAAACGTAGCGCAGCAGTCACCATCTGTAAGCAACAAACGTAGCACAGCAGTCACCATCTGTCAGCAACAAACGTAGCGCAGCAGTCACCATCTGTCAGCAACAAACGTAGCGCAGCAGTCACCATCTATAAACAACAAACGTAGCGCAGCAGAGCAGTCACCATCTATAAGCAACAAACGTAGCGCAGCAGTAACCATCTGTCAGCAACAAACGTAGCGCAGCAGTCACCATCCATAAGCAACAAACGTAGCGCAGCAGTCACCATCTGTCAGCAACAAACGTAGCGCAGCAGTCACCATCTGTCAACTACAAACGTAACGCAGCAGTCACCATCTGTCAACTACAAACGTAGCCCAGCAGTCACCATCTGTCAGCAACAAACGTAGCGCAGCAGTCACCATCTGTCAGCAACAAACGTAGCACAGCAGTCACCATCTGTCAGCAAAAAACGTAGCGCAGCAGTCACCATCTGTCAGCAACAAACGTAGCGCAGCAGTCACCATCTATAAGCAACAAACGTAGCGAAGCAGTCACCATCTGTCAGCAACAAACGTAGCGCAGCAGTCACCATCTGTAAGCAACAAACGTAGCGCAGCAGTCACCATCTGTCAGCAACAAACGTAGCGCAGCAGTCACCATCTGTCAGCAACAAACGTAGCGCAGCAGTCACCACCTGTCAGCAACAAACGTAGCGCAGCAGTCACCATCTGTCAACTACAAATGTAGCGCAGCAGTCACCATCTGTCAACTACAAACGTAGCCCAGCAGTCACCATCTGTGAGCAACAAACGTAGCGCAGCAGTCACCATCTGTCAGCAACAAACGTAGCGCAGCAGTCACCATCTGTCAGCAACAAACGTAGCGCAGCAGTAACCATCTGTCAGCAACAAACGTAGCGCAGCAGTCACCATCTATAAGCAACAAACGTAGCGCAGCAGTCACCATCTGTCAGCAACAAACGTAGCGCAGCAGTCACCATCTATAAGCAACAAACGTAGCGCAGCAGTCACCATCTGTCAGCAACAAACGTAGCGCAGCAGTCACCATCTATAAGCAACAAACGTAGCACAGCAGTCACCATCTATAAGCAACAAACGTAGCAAAGCAGTCACCACCTGTAAGCAACAAACGTAGCGTAGCAGTCACCACCTGTCAGCATCAAACGTAGCGCAGCAGTCACCATCTGTCAGCAACAAACGTAGCGCAGTAGTCACCATCTGTTAGCAACACACGTAGCGCAGCAGTCACCATCTGTCAGCAACAAACGTAGCGCAGCAGTCATATATCGGTACACGTAGGGACGAACAATGCAGACAGGGATGGAACAACCAGGATAGTAAAGAGATACAGAGAGTTGGTAGAGACACTGAAGAAGACAAGAGTTGAACATATCATACTATCAGGAATCTTGCCAGTGATGAGGGGAAGGGGAGTAATGTATAGAAACTGCAAGAGGATGGCAATTAACGCATTACTAGAGCAGATGTGTGAAGAAGAAGGAGTTGGATTTGTAGATTTGTGGGGATATTTTGTTGGGAAAGAAGATATGTATATGACAGATGGCCTCTATTTAAGCGGAAAGGGCGCAGCAGTGTTCTCCGAGAACCTGCTTCGATCGATGGACAACGGAACAGGTTGCAACTTTTTAAACTAGTTTCGCAGGGGGGATACACAGAGAAGCCAAATATTAGAGGCATAGATAAAGATAGCAAAAAGAAATCAGCAAAGAACAGCCTGGAAAGCCCAACGGAATTTGGTTATAAATGTTTAAATTTTTTGTTTAAATGCAAGGAGCATAGTAAACAAAAGAAATGAACTAAACAATATGGTAGAAGACATTGACCCTCACATAATAGGTATAACTGAATCGTGGGCCACCCCCGATATATCAGAAGCCGAATTAGGAATGACAGGATATGTAATGTTTAGGAAAGATGGATTAGGAAGAAGGGGAGGCGGAGTTATTTTACATATTAAAGAATCCATCCAGGCTTATGAAATAAAACTAGAAAAAGAAGCAGAATGTGAAGAAGCTGTCTGGTGTAACATAGTTACAGGAAACTCAACATTAACTGTTGGGTTAGTGTATCGGAGTCCAAACATAAGCATAGAATAAAATGAAAAATACATAACGCTATCAAAGAAGTGAGTAAACGGGACTGTATTATTATGGGAGATTTTAACCATGGGCATATACAGTGGACATCTCTACAGAGTACCGGGAGAGAGGATCAAGAGTTTTTAAATTTAGTTCAAGATAGTTTCCTTTCTCAACATGTGTTAGAAGCAACCAGGGGCGAGAATGTGTTAGACATAGTATTGAGCTCACAGAAGGAATTTGTTGATAATGTCAAGATATGTGAGCCACTGGGGTGTAGTGATCACAACCAGATACATTTTATCATCAAAGTAAAGGGAGAACGGAATAGAAAAATAAGGTACAGGAACATTTTTCACAAAGGAAGATATAAGGACATGAGGGAATATTTAGCAAAGATAGACTGGAATAAAACCCTTCAGAATAAGACAGCAACAGAATGCTGGAATATTTTAAAGAGTGAAATTGACTGCGTCGTTGACAAATTTGTTCCGTTGAAAAAACAGGGGAAACTGTCAAAGAAGAAACACTTATCAAAGGAAGCCATTAGAAAAATCAAGTACAAGCAAATGATGTGGAAGAGATATTTACATACTGGAAGTGAAGAAGACTATAGCATTTATAAAGAAGCACTTAATCAAGCTATAGCTGAAATTAGAAATTCAAAGAGAAGCTACGAAAAAAAAATAGCTTTTAATATAAATCATGACAGCAAGATTTTTTATGACACACAGGACATGGGAATGAAGATGCACAATATACAATGGGTGGTACTGTACTAAATACTAGCTTAAAGGAAAAGGACTTAGGGTTAACTATTAGTGCTGACATGAAGGTATCAGAGCAGTGTGGAATTGCAGCAGCGAAGGGAAACCAAATTCTTGGATTAATTAGGCGAAATATAGTGTACAAAGAAAAAGAACTAATAATACCGCTGTATAAAACAATAGTTAGGCCTCACTTAGAATATTGTATACAAGCATGGAGGCCATATCGCAAGAAGGATATTGATATGCTAGAAAGAGTACAAAGGAGAGCAACCAAAATGATTCCAAAACTCAGGAATATTAGTTATGAAATGCGTCTAAAAGAATGTGGTTTAACAACACTAGAAACCAGAAGATTGAGAGGAGATCAGATTGAGGTGTTTAAAATATTGAATGGGTATGAAAATATTGACAGAAATATTTTTTTCACAGTCAAGGAAGGAGAAGGACTAGAGGACATGGAGTTACATTAGCAAAGAAGCAGTGTAGACTGGATATTAGAAAATTTTCATTTTCACAAAGAACAGTAAACGAATGGAACAGATTATCAGCTGATTGTGTAGGTGCTAGTGGTGTTAATATATTTAAAAATAAAATCGACATATACCTAAGACGGGCGGGGTATACTTAGATAGATAGGTTGGACTCTCGATAAGCCAAATGGCTTCCTAGTCCACCTGCCATCTAGAGTTGAATCTCTAGGTGGCAATCTTGTTAAATCTTGTTAAATCTTGTTAAATCTTGTTAAATCTTGTTAAATCTTGTTAAATCTTGTTAAATCTTGTTAAATCTTGTTAAATCTTGTTAAATCTTGTCAGCAACAAACGTAGCACAGTATTCACCATCTGTAAGCAACAAACGTAGCGCAGCAGTCACCATCTGTTAGCAACAAACGTAGCGCAGCAGTCACCATCTGTTAGCAGCAAACGTAGCACAGCAGTCACCATCTATAAGCAACAAACGTAGCGCAGCAGTCACCATCTATTAGCAACAAACGTAGCGCAGCAGTTACCATCTGTCAACAACAAACGTAGCGCAGCATTTACCATCTGTCAGCAACAAACGTAACGTAGTTTCCTAGCTACAGCGGTATAGTCCGGATCGGTGTTCGCCGCTCGGTGAAGACTGTATGTGCAAACTTACTTACACGTGACTGGTTGCGCCTAGCCGGCTGCAAGCATACGTCGCTCGTGATAGTTCTCAATTTTTAGTATGTTCTGCATTTACATCGACGCTGATTTTGACTACACATATACGTAAACCTATGAGGATCACGTCAAGTCGTTGCGTTGTCTCCAAGGACGCCGTATGTGTGTGCTTTTTATTGATCTTTACAAACTAGTTTTATCTTGCACTGTGCATAGACATTCACTGCGGCTCAGTGGACCATAACCCATTCAGTCGATCGTATTGCGCAACCATGCCGTCAATCAGGTACACTGCCTGTCAATTGCTTCCACATTCCTGTGCGTCACGCCTGGCTGCCGCTACATGGAGGACGCTAGTTGATGTCGGCATTGCTGTCCGGTTACCAACGAAACGCGGCTGTCGGGGAGGTGGGCGAAAACAAAGAACAATCAATCCAGTGATCGGACATCGACCACCCACCGACCGGCCCCACACACGTCGCAACAACAACAACCTAATACAAGTGCCGACCGTAACACGGGACTCGACTGTATTCGTTGACAAGGCTAAGTTTTGTCTCATTAACGCCAGATCTCTGCGAAACAAGTCATTGTTCGTACGTGACTACGTCGATGAGTGTTCACTTGACATTGTTGCTCTGACTGAAACATGGTTGACCGACGAAGACACGACTTCCGTTTCTGAACTTTGCCGAGACAACTTTACGCTCATTCACCAGCCGCGTGGAGGCGCTCGACGCAGTGGAGGCATCGGGGTTCTGTTCCGCAAAACTCTCCAGCTTGTATCCCGTGTAAGTGTCGACACCCGCGCCTCAGAAACACTCTCCGTCACTCTACGAAATGCCCGTACCAGCTGCACAACGCGTGTAATTGTGATGTACCGACCACCGAACTCGTGTTTTGGAACATTTCTGGACGACGTGTCTACGGTGTTACTGATCGCCGGTACTCACCCCACTGAAACGGTTGTGTGCGGGGATTTTAACACAACATATGGCGAACCAACTTGCACCGACGCGGTAAATCTGGCCGATCTGCTTGACACGGCTGGCTTTACGCAACATGTTACCGGAGCGACTCACGAACGGGGCAATACGCTAGACTTGGTGATTACAGCCAAAACCTCGCATCCCATTGCTACTGCTGTCAAGCCCACGTCGCTAATCACCGACCACTACGCGGTCGAATGCGAACTCCTCCAGTCAAAACCAAGCCGTTTGAAGCGACACATCACGTATCGAAAACAATCAGCTATCAACAACAACATCTTCGCGGCAGACTTAAGGTCGTTCAATCTGAACGCTGATGAGGCTGACCCTGTTGTCCTACTTGCGGCCTACGACACATGCCTACGCACCATTATTGACGCGCACGCCCCTCTTATGTCGCGGACCATCACTGTTAGACCAACGACTCCGTGGCACACCAACGACCTGACAGAGGCGAAGCGAGCCCTCCGTCGTGCCGAACGCCTTTGGCGGAAATCGAGCCTAACTGTGCACCGACAAATTTTCAAAGACCGTCGCAACATCTTCAGGAAATTGTTAAAAACAGCCCGCTCTGATTATTACAGATCGGAGATTTCGAAAGCTGGTGGCAATATGCGCCTTATCTACGGCATCACAGATTCTCTTCTTGGCCGAAAGGTGAATATGACTCTACCAGAAGTGGCAGACGAATCACCCTCGGCACTCGCTACCAGATTCCAACGATATTTCAAATACAAGACAGAAGTGCTGTGCCAGAATCGATCTCCGCTGCCAGCTGAGGACACGCCAACAGTTGTGGGTGCGCACTTCGACGTGTTCGAGCTTGCGTCACCTTCGGATGTGAAAAAAATAGTACTGGCATCTGCCACAAAATCGTGTGAACTAGACCCACTGCCGACATCAATTGTCAAACAACACATCGACGCTCTTTCTCCTCTACTGGCCCGGATCATCAACGCCTCGCTAGCCACAACCGTATTTCCCGCACCCATGAAACACGCTGTCGTTGTACCAGTTTTGAAGAAGGGAGGGTCTGACGCCAACACGCTCACAAATTACCGCCCAATATCTAACATCACGTTTGTGGCGAAGCCGACTGAGCGTTTCGTTGCACAACAGGTACAACATTTCATGGAGGAGAACGGTATTTACGGGATTTATCAAAGTGCGTACCGTGCGCACCATAGTGCGGAAACCGCACTCGTGCGGATACACAACGACATCGCCCATTCGATTGACAATCGCCAGAGTGTGCTCCTCGTGCTACTCGACCTAAGTGCGGCCTTCGACACCATCGACCATACAATACTGCTGCGACGGTTGTCTGGATACGGGTTATCTGGGGACGTCCTCGCCTGGCTGACATCTTACTTGTGTGATCGGACATATGTCGTTCGAGTGAAGAGTGGCGTGTCGGAATCAGACATTATAACTACAGGAGTGCCACAAGGGACAGTCCTTGGACCGCTACTGTTCAACGCGTACATCGCACCACTGACGACACTTTTACAAAATCACAATATTCGCCACCACCTATACGCAGACGACACCCAACTGTACATCACTTTCCCACCAACCGACCACACACAAGCCCTCGCGCGTATGGAAGCCTGCGTACAAGACGCGAAAACATGGCTCTGTGATAACGGACTCGTGATGAATAACAACAAGTCACAAGCCATTGTCATCCATTCATCAAGCTTGCGTACACCAACCTCGTTAACCCGCGTCAACATATGTGGCCAGCTCGTCGAAACTTCCCCCGTTATACGTGATCTAGGATTCAACGTCGACGCAAACCTAACAATGACGTCACAAGTGGCCAACGTGTGTCGCTCCGCCTACTACCATCTATCACGAATCGCCAAGATACGAGACTCCATCAGTACCACTGTATGTAAGAGTCTCATACACGGACTCGTAACTTCGCGACTCGACTACGGCAACGCAATATTATATGGCATAAGTGATCGTCACATGCACCGTCTGGAAATGGTCCAGCGGTCTGCGGCACGAATTGTCAGGCAAATTCGGCGGGGCGATCGGCAGTCCATGACAACAATACTGCGGCAGTTACACTGGTTGCCTGTCAGAAAGCGAATCGATTTTAAACTACTTGTACTTGTGCACAGGGCCATATACAATGGCACGCCGGAGTATCTTGCGGCACTGCTACGCCGCCACACACCTCCCCGTTCGCTGCGCTCTGCAGGCGGGTTACTGCTAGAGGTGCCCAGAGTCAACCTGGAACGTTTCGGCCGCCGTGCATTTGCCTGTGCAGGACCCACTCTGTGGAACAAATTTCCAAGGAACATACGTGAAAACAGCAACATTACACAGTTCAAGAAGCAATTAAAGACACTTTTATTTTCCACATAACTAGTTTCACACAACGAACATTCTATTTTAGCTAATTTATTATTACGATGTATACATATATTATTTATCTTATTTATTTTTATTACTATCAGTGCAGTATAGCGGGTTCTAATGTTTTGTCTGAAATGTCTATGTTTAATATTCATTTTTTAAAAGAATTATATAATTTATACATAGCCAATTTTACACGTTTTTTTATCATAGTGTCTCATTACTTTATATTATTATCATTATTACTGTCACCATTATTTTAATCAGTATACGCAAATTTACATGTATGTACACACCCGTGAACGGGACAGCCGTCCCGGATTTGATGGTGTCAAAATAAAGTTATTATTATTATTATTATTAATATTATTATTATTATAAAGAGAGACAAGAGAAATACTGCCATTTTCTCTCCCCAAACATAAATTCAAAAGCAGCTAAGCTGGGTTTGTCTCGTTTCATTTCAAAACATTGTACTGTGAAAGAGGCATCACATTCCCTAAGACAAGAACATCGAAGTATTTATTTTCTCACTGAGCGTACACTCAGGTTGTTATGTGACAATTCGTATGCAACTAACTCATGTTGTTATGTGACAATTCGTATGCAACTAACTCAGGTTGTTATGTGACAATTCGTATGCAACTAACTCAGGTTGTTATGTGACAATTCGTATGCAACTAACTCAGGTTGTTATGTGACAATTCGTATGCCACTAACTCAGGTTGTTATGTGACAATTCGTATGCAACTAACTCATGTTGTTATGTGACAATTCGTATGCCACTAACTCATGTTGTTATGTGACAATTCGTATGCCACTAACTCATGTTGTTATGTGACAATTCGTATGCCACTAACTCATGTTGTTATGTGACAATTCGTATGCCACTAACTCATGTTGTTATGTGACAATTCGTATGCAACTAACTCATGTTGTTATGTTGACAATCATGTTTTTTATGTGACAATTCGTATGCCACTAACTCATGTTGTTATGTGACAATTCATATGCCACTAACTCATGTTGTTATGTGACAATTTGTATGCCACTAACACATGTTGTTATGTGACAATTCTTATGCTACCTTCAATTCTTGTCATTGTTCGTGTTGAGAAGAAATTTCAACTTCGCTGCCAATATATGTATATTACTGTAACAGATGGACTTATGTACTGTGGTGCTGCCACCTGCTGGACTACAATAACATACACAGTTGTTGGCCATTTTCTGTAATAAACCAGTTCCTATTCTGTTCTACATTGATCGGTACACGTGCTGTTCATATATCACACAACATCACAATTACACATTTTTAGAGCATAATAAAACGTGCGATAGAATGATTTAAATTGGCTGAGATGTATTGTGATTGTTTTCAAGAAGTCGTTTGATACAGCTTCAAGCTTGTTGTGTAGCAAACGTCAATGTTACGACATTTGTCGATTTGCACAGAGTCATCATGGGCGTCCGCAGAAAAAAAATGCAGGGGGGCAATGTTATCCTGAATCAGAGGTTTAGCTAGCGAGCCGTGCAGCCGTGTTTTGCACGGCCAGTTTTCTAAAAACCCGGCCAGTTTAACCATGCACGGCCTAGACTTGACTATGCCTCGACGATGCGCACGCCAAGTCCACCGGCCGAATGTGGGAGGGTCCATTGAGGAGTACTATCGCCGCACCATCTATGTCCCGTACATGGATTCCTTGATCCAGTCTCTGGAAAGTCGCTTTGGTGAAAGCAACACGCCATATTTTCACATTTTCGCACTACATCCGAGAGAAATGCAGCAAACAGAAAGATATGAATTCAAGCACATCGTTTCATCTGTCAAGTAAATGTATGGCATTGACAACCTTGTAGAAGAAGCTCTAGCGTGGAATGACGTACAGAAGCATAAGCCACTGGATGACAACTCTCTGGGTATGTTCGAGCTGGTGAAGCAGACCACTATGTTCCCTGCTGTGCGCAAGGCTATCCTCATCGCACTGACTCTGCCTGCAACATCATGTACAGTGGGAAGGTACTTCAGCACACTGCGCAGGGTGAAGAACTGGTTAAGATCAACGATGAGTAATACACGTCTGTCCGGCCTCTGCATGCTAAGTGTCCACCGCGACAAAGTGAACAGCCAGAAGACCGATCTAATGAACAGGGTCATTGACAATTTCGGAAGAGAACCCCGACGGCTCCAATGCCTGTTCCAAGTGTAATGACCTGCTCTAACTGAATGAACTGTTGAAAAATGTTTATGTTATTTTATTCATTTTGTATTTTTCATGTAATCTTTTGACATTTTTGATTTTTCAGGGGGCACCTGCTCCCCCCCTTGCCCCCCCTCCGGATGTCCATGATAGTCATAGATGAATTTGTATTTGTATTATGGAATAACAAGGAGTTGCAAGCTATTTTCGTTGTATACTTCAATACTGCTGTTTCGACTTTCTTTCTTATAGTACTATATGCATGGTACATTTATTTAGTATTTTTCGCTAATTTTTGTAAATGAACGCTTTGATACTTATGTCGATAACACGTATATTCCTCGTTAACTAAGGCTGATTCTTCCATACATTCCAAATATCTATTGTCCAACATGTTAGTTTTACGATGTCTTTGTTTGACAGACGTGGCTATAGTAGTCAAATTACCATGTTTATTTCAGCGACAACGCGGAAGAACATAGCTCTACACAAGAACACTTTTGCATCGAGCTCTAGTTTGAAGCACCAGAAGTTGGTAGACGGTGATTACTCCGAAAGTATACGAATGAATGACACCAATGAATGGGTGGGAGTCGACCTCGGACACACTGAACACGTCGACAGCGTGCAAGTCTACTTCAAACAAAAGACCAGTAAGCAAACAGTTTTAAAAGCATTTCCGGTTTTCGGAGTGTAACACAAAGAACTGTTGACATGTTTCTCGTCAAATCGTTGTACTCTCCGAGTGTCAATAAAGAACCACATATTCGAATCAATCAGCTGAAACCATTCCACAATGTAGCTTGAACAAACTGCCAAATAATATAACTCGTTACGCCAGCAATTAATGATCTTCTGCTGTATCATTGCCTTCCTCTGAGCTAATTGTAATTGTAAATATAATTTTAAATGATATTTTAGTCCTCTTATAATGTATGTTTACTAATTTAAATTATAGTTTTAGAAGATAATTTATATATATATATATACATATATATATATATATATATATATATATATATATATATATATATATATATATATATATATATAAAATTAAAGACTTTATATATATTTATTTATTTATTAACTAGTTTACACCACAATTATTGTTAAATAGATAATATATTATTTTAATTTTGTCTTTATTTATTTATTATATTAAAAACATTTTAAAGAACAAATTATGTACAATGTATATCTTATATCTATATCTTATATTTATTTGCCATATTTCATTTTATTGTATATATATATATATATATATATATATATATATTATATATATATATATATATATATATATATATATATATATATATATATATATACATAGGCACTATATGAGTCAACGCCAGACTACATTCCAATTCATCATGTAATGCACATTGAATATGGCAATAAAGCTTTATTATATTATGTTATTAGATGCGACAAAAAGAACTGATTGTTTTAAAGAATTCGCATTTTTTACCATATGCATCATCAAACATGTGTTTCATCATTTGTTCCCCCAAACTTTGCCAGTCTTCACATCAGCCTGACACTGGTATTGTCTGAGATGAACTGTGACCTCAGATGATTTGTGATTCGATATATTATTTAACTTATTTTAAAACATTTCACTTTACCTGATTTAATTTACATAACTTTTATTTCTATATTTACGTCTACCTTAAGTCTGTTCATCATTTCCATGTGTGCATGCATGAGCATGCACGTATCTATGTCCCTTTGTACATTTGTCTGTTCATTTATTCCATGCCTTGCACTCCACAGCGGCAATAACGTATTGTCGTTATAGTCAACGTCTGCCTCTATTCCAAATATGTGTTTGTGTCTCTGTAAGAAGGCCGTGACAGTTTCATCATCGGAGTGGTACGCCAACAACCCACTTCGAATAGTTCCCTGACGAACCCAATCCTGTACTCCGTCTGTGCTCGCTATTATTACTCCAGTTCAGACGACGTCAGGTACGTGGATCTTATTCTCTAGCACGATCAACGACCATTAATGCTGCTCTCTAACATATCAGAGATGTTTTATCAACGTGTTTTACAACATGAACGTATTCAATTGTTTGTTTGTTCGCACTTGTTGCTATTTATGCCACTTTGATATTTGACATGTTATTCGCTTAGTTATGCTTTTGCAAAATTACCGGACGCCAGTTTTAGCAAATACATAAATACATATATATATATATATATATATATATATATATATATATATATATATATATATATATATATATATATATATATATATATATATATATATATATATATATATATATATATTATATATAGTATTATATACATATATATATATATATATTAGTATGTATGTATTTACATGTAGGCTCTGTGTATGTATGTATATATGTATGCATGTATGTATTTAATGTATGTGTGTAAGTGTAATATTTAGTCCTTACGTTACATATTATATGAACAAGTTGATTTGATCAAGAAGAGAGTGACATCTAACTTACGAGGCACGCTGATAAAGTGGACATTTGTATTTCAAAATGTCAGAACGAATTTTGTCCGAAAGAAATTAATTGTACTGATCCGGTGGTATGAATGTTGTGTTATCACAACGCCGCAATATTCTGCTGCATTCTTTAGATCTAATCAATTTATATCTAATGCAGTGTTCGCAGACCTGGTAGGGTCGTGATATACAACTTTCATTTTGCCTCGGTTTAGATTTCTGTCCAATTTCAAAATTATTTGGCAATACGTAAAGGTGAATATTACTAATACAGTGATTGATACTAATGCGATATTACCTATACAAAGATTATTGATACTTTTGAGAGATGATTTACAAGTACAAATGTTACATATACTGCTTCTATTTAAATGCTGTATATAATTTCCCTCGTTAGTTGACATATAATGAAGTATGACCGTATGCCAAGAGATTGTTATTTGTGGTCTTCTTCGTGTATTTTATCGTCAGCAGTCACCTGGTCACTATATTATATAAGATGGCAAAATAGAGTATAAGCTAGTAACATGTCTACATTTGATAGATACATATTTAAGGTTTCTACATGCAAATAGTGTACGCGATGGTGTCGATTCTAAAGCCTTATTCTATACAACATCGTCTTGGTCAACATCGCCCTTATGTAGACGGTTGCACTGGCTTTGAGTCTAATTTGTCTACGCATCTATCTCACTTTAATGTGTTTGTTCTGTAATTTAGCTTAACACGGACAAGCACGGTTTTATATATTTGCGCCCACAAAATGGAAGAAAACTCATATATCCACGTTACGACACAGAAAACCTAAGTCGTGCCAGGTGTATTCCAAGTTTTGTTTTCATCCTAAATTCGAGGCGTTAACACGCTCTGGCAATTACATTTGCAAGTTTTTATTCACGACTTTACCGATCATGGCTAAGGTTTGAGTGATATCCGCAGTATTTATTGGTACGTAGATCCAGAGAAATGACAGCACTGTTGTCTGAACTGACAGTGTATACTCGCTTATGATATATTTTCGCTGACAGGGTGGACCTCTCCTGTTCATTTCCTGTCTTTGGCCGATACGTGGTCCTGGTGCCACTAATATGGCACAGGAACAAGTTCGACGTGGTTGAGCTAAAGATATATGCGAAACGTAAGTAATGGTAAAATATACTCATAAAGGTAATTAGTTACAATACGTTTGCGTTTGTTGGTAGCGGCATATAATATATAAGATCAAGCTGCTGCGTAATATATTGGCACTTTCGTGAGTACTGTATAGTTGTTTGATAGTAAACATATCGGTCTGTAATTCTTGAGGTCTTTCTTATTTCCATTCTTGAATATTATCACCATCTTAACGTTCTTCCACGATGTGGGTATTCGTCTTTCTGAAAAGCATTTAGGGTACAGCTTAGCAAGTGTTTTCGAGATGGTATCTTCTCCTGCTTTCAATGTCTCGATGTTTATATGGTCGTTGCCTGTTGCTGTCCCATTCTTTATATCTCGTAGCGCTGCTTCCACCTCCCATGATGCTATCTCTGGTACATCGTTTGGGTCAGTATGGATTATGGTACTCTGATCACTGTCGTATAGCTCGGTGTAGAAGACTTCTTCTATTCGTTCTATGATCTTATCTTAATCACGGAATTCTCTACCCTGCTTGTCTAGGAGTGTGATCAGTCTGTCTTTGCCTAGCTTCTGCGTTCTTCGGTTTTCCTTAGGCTCTTTTATGTCACGATCGTTTCTCGAATGATCTCTCGGGTGTATTTCCTGATGTCCTCTCTTGCTTTCTTTTTGATGGTCTGGCATATTTCTGCGTACTCTATTCGTTGTTTATTGTCGCCGTTTTTTCACAATGTCTCGTCGTTAAGTCATCGGGGCTCGTGTTGGTGACGATATCCTCGATTTCGGTGGCTTGTTGATTGTTTTAGCTACGCTTGACGCGCTTTGTTGGATCATGTCTGTGATGGTTTCGCTCAAGGTGTCGTTGTCGTCTACTTCATGTAGTGTCTCTAACCTGTTTCTCAATTCGAGTTGGAATTTGATCTTATTTGTGCGGCTTCTACTATTGGTGGCCTCTACGTCCAATTTGATATTGCTAATATCATTCTGTGGTCACTTCCAATGTTGACTTGGTTGACTAGTGTTACGTTTGTGAGGATGCCTGGCCTGTTTGTTAGGATGTAGTCAATTTCGTCCTTCGCTACACCGTTTGTGCTTTCTCTACACCGTTTGTGCTTTCTCACGTCGCTCTCCTCCCTGCTTTCTTCTGGACATGGTATTCATGATTTTGTACTTTCTGGATGCTTTCCCATTCTATCAAGGTGTCGCCTGTTTCGTTTCTCAATTCGAGCCCAAATTTGCCCGTTCCCGTTTTCGCAGGGTTTATTCTTTTCCCTATTTGCGCATTGAAATCTCCCATCACTATCGTATAGTGGTTTGGTTTCCCTAACGTCTCATCGACGTCGTTGTAGAATTATATATTTTCTTCTGAGTGTGATGTCTTTGGTGCATATAGTTGCACCATCTAACGAAGTTTGTGGCGCTTCGTTATGCACAGAACAAGTTCTGCTACTCTGGGGCTAATGCTGTTTACCCTCACTATATTGACTTTCCATTTCCTGTTTATGAGAAAGCCTTGACAGTAATCTACCTTAGAATGGTATAGTAGATGGCCGCTTTGTAAGGTACTGAAACACTCCTCTCGTCTTCTCACTTCTCCGATCGCGATTTCATCCTGGTTTCCCTAAGTTCTTATTCGAGTTCTTGTAAGTGTTTATTTATTAGAAGAGTTCTGACGTTGTAGGTCGCTATGTTTAGTCTACTTACCCTCTTTTTGATCCAGAGATTCTTAGCAACCGCTGCACTTATTCCTAGCTGACCAGAGCCTCCTCCGTGGGCATGGCCTCTTTCGGTGCCGCTGGAGATTGGGGGCCATCGCTTCGTAGTGTTTTGCATGCTGGTGTTGTTGGCCTACCCTTCCACGCTAGCCAGTGCGGGTTGGAAGGGGTAGGCAATACAGGGTGAACGAAATTGCCCAAGTTTCGACAGGGTGGGTGTATAAGTACCGAACCATGTATATATATATATATATATATATATATATATATATATATATATATATATATAAGTAAAGCGACAACAACAACAGCAATAGCAATAGTAGTTGCAGTAGCAGTAGCAGTAGCAGCAGTAGTTGAAGCAGAAGCTGATGCTGAAACAGAAAGCAGTAGTAGTAGTATATAGTAGCAACAGCAGAAACACCAGCTGCAGTAGCATTAATAACAACAACAGCAACACTATGTGTATAATTCATGCTAGACGTTGCAATATTTACGTGCTGACCTTAAAATTGGTTTCGATCATTTGGAAATGTGCATTTCAGCCAGTCCCTTCATGGAGAACGTCGCTCTGCTCAGGCCAACGGTACAGAGCGGCGGAAGCAGCTCTGCTCTTCTGGCCGTTGAAGGTAACTTCGACCCGAGTCGGTGTTCCAGTACCGGGGACGTGTCGGATCTGTGGTGGACAGTCGTTCTTCAGAGAGAGACAATCGTTACACACGTGTCCGTGACGACCTGCGGTAAGGAGAGCCGTAGCTGTTTGTCCTTTGGTGGCAAATGTCAAACAATTTATCTTGTCGTATTTTTGGTATAATCTTGGCAAATGGTTTTAAAGTAATCTATATAGTATTTAGAATTTAAAAACACATATTGCTATTTTATTTATTTGGTTCCATAGTGATTTAGCGGCCATTTAAAAAATCGCCGCAAAATTAAATTTCCCCTTAAGTTAATAACTGCTTTATCTAGAGCAATAATTGTGGTGTATGGAAGTATGTCTTATGGGACAAGGATTTCAAATATAATTCTCTTGGAGTTCTCCGGCTTTCAACTCCGGCTTTCAACGTGTTAAAGATGGCGTCTGGATAAGCCAAATACAAATGAAAACTCTATATCAGTAGTTCCTATCTTTGCACAATGCTGACTTAGCCCATTTGCTGAAAATCAAGATCCTTTTAGCGTCTTTACCGCAAAGACATTTCCTCAACATTGTACCACTGATAAAATGAAGGTATTTGATGTTTGCGATGTCATCCAACTACAAAGATGGAAGCAAAGAGAAACACCCACCAAAGAATAAATTGCATGGAATCAACTCACTATCACGATAAAATCTTCTGAAACTATAGACACATTTCATAAAAAATGAAAACCTTGTTTGAAATAGCTTTTCCACATAACCTTTCAGAGGTTCCATGCTCCAATGACAACTTTGACCTGTCCCCGTGTATGACTAGCCAAATTATTTGTTTGTTGCGCCTGTGAGCTTGAATGTTTTAAGGATATAGGCGCTATAGAAGTTTTACACTTATTATTATTAGTAGTATTGCTGCTACATGCAGTCCAAGCCTTACTTGCTGCACGTTACGCCCTCTGGCGGTTAGGGCAGATACGAAATTCCCCCACGTCTGCATGTGTTCGGCTATTTGTTAAACTGTTCTTCTCCATGATGCCTATGTTTTTCCATGCTTCCTTTTCCCTTCTGGTGTCAACAAGACAGTTGTTTTTGTGATGGCATCAGCATCCAGCATGTTCTTGGAGTGATGACGGGCATATCTTCTTGTTGACATTAGGAAAAACAACTCCTGAGTAGATATGATTTTTAGGCAGAAGATATTTGCGAATGTTTCCAAGGCACGTCGTGTGAATGATGGACAGCCTGGATACGTGTGGTTTTGTCATTTTTCAACTCTCCCGTCATACAGCAACATTGACACCACGCAGATCTGGGAGATTCTGAAGTTCACGTCCTATCATGCAATACAACAGAATCATGGTCAACACGGACCAACAGCAACAGTGGTCATGTGACCGCAAACCTTTAGACATTCGGTTACTGGTCATACTGTGATTGATGTCCATACGGTTACTGGTCATACTGTGATTGATGTCCATAATGAATTTGTAAAAGTTTGGGCGAGTTTGTTATCTCCATCACATCTTTAATTTACATAACCGAACGATTCGTTTTCTAACTAAACGTATGGTTTCACTGTCAACGCAGCGACTCGTTTCCGTTTGCGAGGTCCTTCCAACTATGTCTCTGACAAATCTAACCGAAATACGTTCAAAGTGAACTTTAAACCTTTCTCCTCATACCGCTGACGTAACGACTAACGTATTATTTATTTTGAAATGGTGCTGCTGTAAATGTAAGATATTGGTGTTTGCTGTGTTTCCACAGTTTCCTGATTATCAAACATATATAGAAATATTTTTCGGATATATCTACACATCGTTGGGATTTACTAACTAAACGAGTAGATATGATTACTCTTATTAATTCTGATTTTACTCGAATGATCTGATCAGATCAGATCAATTAGTCACAGAAATGTTGATATATCGTCATGGAAACGTAAAATACGTTTCTTGAACCTAGTTGCATCAAAGTATACTGAAAGTATGATTCTTTGGTCGAAGCAAATTATGCATTTTATGCAAATAAAAATTATTAAGCTTAGGCGCAATGATCGTGTGCAAACAAGCTACATAAACAAGCCAGCCGTTGCAGAAGCGCCCTAGGGGGAGCGCCTAACCAGAAGAAAGCCTGTGATTTGGAGATTTCGATCATTTGTGTGCATTCGCTGATATCATTCTAAAAAGACTGCACAATAAAATCATGTCACTTTCTTTCGGTAACAATGTAGATGTAAATGTAGTATTCGATGTTTTTTCTTCAAGAAGACACCCAGGCGGACTTTGTAATTGGTTTGACGGACTCGCCGATTGACGCGAGCCACCCGCCGTCAGACGACTACTGGTTGTGCGCCAGCCACAGCGGACAACTGCCGATCGGCACGACCACGTTCACCTGCCAACCAACCGTCGTCTCCGGACGATTCCTCTTCATCCGTAGGACCAAGGATCCAAACGCTGCTCTGACTTTGTCGGAAGTCCAAGTGTATTCAGGTATTTCACACGACTACCGAATGTTTCTGTCAATTGGCCATTCCTATGATAATTCATTATGGGTCTTTCATTATCAATGCAACGGTGAATGTCACTAGCATCAAATTGTGATGCCATTCTCTAAATGTAGATCGTGTACTGGTTCAACACACTCACACTTGCAAGTATGCAAATGCACGCACACGCTGTCACACACACACACATTCGCACGCACGCACGCACGCACACGCACCCACGCACGCACGCACGCACGCACGAACGCACGCACGCACGCACGCACCACACACACCACCACACACCACCCACACACACACACACACACACACACACACACACACACACACACACACACACACACACACACACATACACACATACAAGCTATGACAGTAATTATATTATTAAACACATTTACACAATAAAATATCACTTAGTATAAATAACAACATAATTAGATTTAGACAATGTTGCAAACCTATGACATACTCGTTGGTCAGTTGTCTCGCCACTCCCACGCATGGACCTGGGTCAACCGGACACTTGTAGAGAGATCCGTTCCGGTGACGTCATCTGGTCAGGTGCCCGCCCAAGGAAGAACATTGCTGCCGTCCGCCTGCGAATGAATCCAAGCACAAGTAGGTTACAGACAAGATCGCTGTTTGAAATGGTGTCTGCTTGTTTACATTAGTAATTAGTAAGTTGAAAATATAATCATCAGGTTGGTGTAATTGCACATGCAAACAGACACGTGTACTCAAAACATCTAGGTATACCCGTGACTTAAATGGGAACTGAATTACAGCCGTTTTATGTCATATATTTCAATATATATTTATAAGTATGTGTTATAGGAGTGACAGAAACCTTTTGACATTAACGTATCTAATAATAATAATAATATAGGAATTTATATATTTCTGGGTCGAGAGTTGTATTGCGTAGCCAAATGGCACGAGTTTATAATCGGATTGTAAATGTCGATTCCTAGCCATGTTTCACTTAAGTGTCCCGAGAAACAACATCTGCCACCGTCAGAATGTTGTCGTTGACTGAACGGATGTAAAGGCAGTGTAATATTAATGGGAGGTCACGTAGACGTTGTTTAGTAGGACGCAGATCAATTGGCTAGGCTATATTTTGTACTGGCAGCATTTGCCGCCCGCGCAACTATGTATACTGGATTATGATAGTCGAAGTGCCTCAGCCACGTAATAACCTGTATGTTCTATAAAACACATTTAGGGCTGTCAAATGTACGTCGTCGTGGCCAACAGGTTGTGCAGACATCCAACATGGCGGCGCCAACAAAGATGGCGTCTACACCATCTACCCGCGCGGTCGGCCACTACAAGTCTACTGCGACCTGACGACAGACAACGGTGGATGGACGGTGAGAAAACGCACGCACATACAACCGTACACACGACGGCACACTCGCACACCCGCACACCTGTATGCGCGCCGCACACACACACACACACACACACACACACACACACACACACACACACACACACACACACACACACACACACACACACCACCATCTGACTAAATCACAACTATTGATGTTGATATACTAATTGTGTATTTGTTGATTTGTCACGTGTAATGTGTGTGTGTGTGTGTGTGTGGTGTGTGTGTGTGTGTGTGTGTGTGTGTGTGTGTGTGTGTGTGTGTGTGTGTGTGTGTGTGTGTGTGTTGTGTGTGTGTGTGTGTGTGTGTGTGTGTTGCATTGCATTGCATTGCATTGCATTGCATTGCATTGCATTGCATTGCATTGCATTGCATTGCATTGCATTGCATTGCATTGCATTGCATTGCATTGGGTAGATGGGGCTCGTGAACTCCGGCAACTCCTGCGACATCATCAGTGCCAGACGTCTCGGCCTCGCCTTACCCCTTGACTGATGTTGTGGAGAGAGTGAGGCTGATGAATGCGCAATCTCTCCCTCACAATAAACCAAATAACGCGCAAGTCATGACATCACTTTACCCACTCATTACAAGTCCTGTGGCGACGGGGAAACGACGAAGCAGCAGGTGTGGATGCACTGGAAGCGGTAGTCAGGACCTGCACACAGGTGGCTCAGACTGTATGGTCGCTCTTCCATCAAGATTGAAGCAGGTTTGGAGTTCGACAGTCACCCGAGTGACTGAGCAGCCCTCTTTAGGACCGCACTGCTCACCTCCATGGTATGAGGAAGGGGCTAGAAAAGGTGCCCAAAACATTGCCTGATTCAAACGCATTAGGCGCATGGAACGTGCGCACACTCACAGACAATGCTGCTGCTGACAGACTTATAAGAAGAACTGGTTTGGTTGCAAATGAGTTATCCACGTACAATGTATAGGCCTGGCTGACGAAGGACACTTGAAGGAGATAGGAGCAGGATACACGTTCTTCTGGAGTGGGCGAAATGCAAAAGAGCGACGTGAATCCGGAGTGGGCTTTGCTGTGAAGAACTGTACTGTGAGCAAGCTAGCATGCCTCCCCAAAGTTATCAATGACAGACTGATAACACTCCGACTCCCCTTAGTCAACAAGCAATATACTACCGTCAAGCTACTACAAACAAGCGCATATGCACCAACCATGACAAATCTAGAGGAAGTGAAAGAAAGGTTTTACGAGAGTAAACTGATCAGGTCTAAGAACTTGTGCAGAACATAAGTTGCTCATCACGAATACTGTATTCCGCCTGCCCCATCGAAACAGGACGTCTTGGATGCACCCACGCTCCAGACACTGGCATTTGATAGACTGTGTCATCACCAGAATGAAGGATAGACAAGATGTAAAGGAGACAAAGGCAATGTGTGAGGCTCCAAACTCACCATCCGTATTCGACTCAAACGACGTTCCCAAAGGAAGAAACCAATGAAGAGGTTTAACGTCGACAAGCTTCAGCATGAATAAACCAGACAGATTTTTGTGAATGACCTAGAAGACCTCACCTTGGCTTCCAGCGACATTGAAGCAAACTCGTGTGCGGTCAGAGACGTACTGTATTCAACTTCAATGGAGCACCTTGGCCCCTCAGTGTGCAAACATCAGGAATGGTTTGACCAGAACAATACATAAATCCAGGCTCTTCTAGATGAGAAACACCGACTCCACAGAGCCTTCATAAATAACAAAGGTTCTCAGTCAAAGAAGGATGCTTACAACTCCACTCGGCGCAAGGTTCATACAAAGCTCAGAGCTATGCAGAATGGTTGGTACAGCAAAGAGGCAGACGAGATCCAGCATTACGCTGACACAAACAACACAAAACTGTTCTACGATGCTCTGATAACAGTATATGGTACACAGACCACAGGATCGTCCCCATTGTTGAGTTCTGACGGATCTACACTACTCACGGACAAAGCAGATAACCTACAAAGATTGGCCGAACACTCTGACAGTGTACTAAATCGCCCCTCACATATAAACGACGACGTGCTAGCTCAGCTACCCCAGGTGAAGATGAACATGTCTCTTGATGATCCACCTACTGTAGCTGAGGTGGAGAAGGTCATAGCTGCACTTTCAAATGACAAGGCTCCTGGATCTGATGACATCCCAGTCGAAATCTACAAAGCTGGTGGCATACGGTTAGCCATCAAGATCAATGAGCTGTTTAAAACAGTCTGCAGTGCAGAGGGAGTCCCGCAGGAATTTAAGGATGCCTCTATTGTCCACCTCTACACGAGAAAAGGTAACCGGCAGTGCTGCGACAACCACCGTGGCATTTCTCTCCTGTCAATTGTAGATACTTGCACGAATGCCCCTGAATCGTCTACTGGTGCATCTTGAACAGGGACTTCTGTCTGAGAGCCAGTGCGGCTTTACAAAAGGACGTCGCACCACCGACGTGGTTTTTGCAGCACGACAACTACATGAGAAGTGCCAAGAACAACATCGCCATGTTTTACAGCATTTGTTGATCTCACCAAGTCATTCGACACGATTTGCCGCGAGGGACTCTGGAAGATCATGGCTAAATATGGCATTCCCAAGAAGTTCACACCCATAGTCAAGTCATTGAGGGAATGCTGGCTAGAGTCCCGGATGAGGGAGAGTCGTCGGAAACCTTCCAGGTCACAAATGGCGTCAATCAAGTTTGCCTGCTGGCTCCCACACTCTTCAGTATGGTTTTCTCTGCCATGCTAAAAACTGCAAATGGGAAATTTTTAATCTGAGGAGACTGCAAGCCAGAACTAAACTGAAGGAGGAGAGAGTGCATGACGTTCTGTTTGCTGATGACTGCGCTCTAAATGCCAGCTCAGAAGATGAGATGCAGCGGGAAATGTTTCAGCCAGCACCCCACACAAACTCCTCAGATGCAACCATCACAGTCAAGGGCTAGAAACTGCAAACTGTAGACAAGTTAACATACCTTGGCAGTACCTTGTCCAGAAATGTGCTTATCGACGACGAGGCTGATGCAAGAATTTTCAAAGCAAGCACAGCTTTCGGAAGACTTCGTAAGAATGTGTGGGAACGACAAGGACGCAATCTCCAAACAAAGCTGATAATTTACAAAACTGTAGTCATGACGACTCTTCTCTATGCCTGTGAAACATGGACAGTCTACTATAGGCACACAAGGAAGCTAAACAGATTCCATATCAATTGGCTGCGCATATTGCTTAGCATCACCTGGCACGACATGATCCCAGACACGGAGGTCCTCGAGAGTGCAGGGCTGCAAAGCATTCATGCTCTACTGAAGAAAGCTCAACTTCGATGGGCTGGCCATGTTGTCAGAATTAGCGTTGAAAGGTTACCAAAACGCCTGCTATATGGAGAACAGTCAGAGGGGAGGAGGTCTACTGGCGGTCAGATCAAACGTTATAAAAACTTCATCAAATCCTCCCAAAAGGCCTTTCAAATCAACAACGACTTTTGGGAAAACCTAACAGCTGAGCGTGGCACCTGGCGCAGCCTGATCCGGAAAGGAGCTGAGTCCTATGAACAAGCCAGGATACGCCAGGCGGAAGAAAAGAGACTGCTCCGCAAATCCAGTGCTGTGGAAACAGGCTTTGCGATTATTATTGCTCTTCCATGTTCGAACTGCGACAGAACGTTTCGTGCCCGAATCGGCCTTATCAGACACATTCGGACATATCGCCTACATGCGACAGATCAATGATGGCATGTCATGTGTGTGTGTGTGTGTGTGTGTGTGTGTGTGTGTGTGTGTGTGTGTGTGTGTGTGTGTGTGTGTGTGTGTGTGTGTGTGTGTGTGTGTGTGTGTGTGTGTGCGTGCGTGCGTGCGTGCGTGCGTGCGTGCGTGTGTGCGTGCGCGTCTGTGTATGTGTATGTGAGTAATTATGAAAATGCGAGCGAACGTGTTGAAGTACAATTACCTATATACATGCAGTCATGCACGGATGCACGCCCAGACGTACGCAACCACACATGCACCCGCGTACATATCACACATTCACGCGCGTACACACATACACACACGCACACATGCACACACACACACATACACACACACACAGCACACACACACACACACACACATACACACACATACGCACACACGCACACATGCACACACACACATACACACACTACACACAGCACACACCACACACACACACACACACACACACACACACACACACACACACACACACACAATACACATATGCACACACTCACACACACGCACACACACACACACACTCACACTCACACACGCACGCACGCACACACACTCACACACACACACACACTCACACACACTCACACACACACACACACACACTCACACACACACACACACACCACACACCACACACACACACACACACACACACACACACACACTGACACACACACACTCACACACACACACACTCACTCACACACACACTCTCTCATCACATACACACACACACACACACACACCCACTGACACACACACACACACTCACACACACACACACAGACACTCACACACACACACACTCACACACACACACACACACACACACACACACACACACACACACACACACACACACACACACACACACACACTCACACACACACACACACACACACACACACACACACACACACACACACACACACACACACACACACCACACACACACACACACACACACACACACACACACACACACACACACACACACACACACACACACACACACACACATAATATTAGGCAAACTACAACAAAATATCAGGGATGTCATAGTAACAGGTTTCCTTAAAATGACCACAGTTTCGCTTTCATGTCCCCCTAAACAGAATTAATTTGGTCATTTCATTTATTATTGTTGGTCAATTTGCATATGACTGTAATGTTTTAAAACTATTAATTTCCTAAATTATGGCAGTAGAACAAATATGTTCGCAAAGACAATAACCTAAGCTATATATTGTATCACCTGTGGAAAGAGACTCCGGATCCTGTTTTCTGTCGGTTGGTACAGTTGTATGCTACACAGGAAATAACCATACTTGCTACTTCACAATGACTGTTGTAGCCAGGATGTCCCCAAATGGATTAACGCTGCTCACACCAGTGTCAACCACCGAACTGGATCATTATTCACATTGCCAAGGAACCACACTGACAAATATTTAGATCCCTACCCCAACCCACTGAACCAACTCAAAACATTCAACAACTAGCCCTGCTGGCGTAGTCCAGAAATTAATCATGAGCTGTCTTAACTAGGCCTAGGGCTAGGGGCACAGCGACACATATCCAAGTTAAAAAATTCGTTTTAGCAGACTTTGTTTTACATTTATTACGTTGCTCAACAGTTCTATTCTATATATCCTGCCAGTGAGTACAGCACTTTCTGCCGTGCAAATAGATGGCAGACAGTGGTCCACAGCGGCTTCAGTGCAGCGGGCCAGCTTGTCACTCTAGTCTAGGGGGAAGATTAATGATCTAACTCTGCGGTCACAATATATCATAGGTAAATAAAACACGCTAAGGGGTCAACAGAAAAAAATACATCTTATTCTTACTGCGTGAAATATGTTGAAAAAGCGGAGAACTTTAATGGTTAATATACCATATTATACATAGCATATGTTTTAATGTGCTACATAATAGACAATCACACTGTTGTTATTGTGTTTAATAATAATAATAATAATAATAATAATAATAACTTCTTATGCGCCAATATCCTCGAAGATCAAGCTCAGTGGCGCGACAAAACCAAGGGGTTAAGCAATTGCGTAAACGTAGAACAGTGCGTGAGTCGTTGATGGATGGACGAAGGTTCTAGGAAGCTAAGGAGGATAGGCAGCATTAAAGAGATATGTTTTAGACGTCGGCGGAAGGAAACTATATTACCTTCCGACTTGACACTGACAGGAAGCGAATTCCACAGAGTTGGTGCAGCAACCGAGAAAGCTCGGGTCCCAGCTTTCGTCTTAACCCGAGGGATGTAAAGTGGGTTACTACTGGTTGAGCGTAGCTCTCTGGAATTCCTTGCTGGAGTTAGCATTGAGTTTAGATATGTTGGTTGTTTAGGTGCGAGTGCTTGATAGGATATTGTGCAAATCTTGAAAATAATGCGATAATGCACAGGGAGTCAGTGCAATGATTTTAGAAGCGGCACCGAGCTAGAAAAACGAGGAGAACGCGTAACTACCCTTGCCAAGCAGTTCTGGACACGTTGAAGTCTTGCAATATCCTTGTTCGCAGTATTGTAAAGGAGGGAATTGCAGTAGTCAAGTCTGCTGCTTACTAGAGTTGTCGCGATGGGTTTAGCAACAGAAAGTGATAAGAATCTGCGAATATGACGAAGATCACGGATATGGTAGAAACAGCAACGGCATGTTTTTGATATGTGCTGTTTGAAATTGAAGCTTTCGTCAAAGTTAACTCCGAGATTTGAAACGGAGGGGGCTGGTGTTACACTCTGATTTAGGATATGTGTCGGGAAAAAGCCGTCGAGTTTTGCACGCTGCGTTACGGTACCAATGATGATAAATTCGGTCTTGTTTGCATTTAACTTTAGTTTACTATTTTTCATCCAAATGGAGACATCTTGGAGACAATCCCTGAGCTGGTTTAAGGAGCGGCAAGCATCTGGTGTAGTCAACGAAATGTAGATTTGGGTGTCATCGGCACAAAGGTGACGATCCAAGTTGTGACCTTGGATAACAGAGCTTAAAGGTGTTGTGTATAAAGTGAAAAGCAAAGGCCCCAAAACAGAACCCTGTGGGACACCACATGACGTGGGCAACATGTCTGAAAAGCAGTTACCTATTTTAATGGCTTGCTGTCTGTCAGTAAGATATGAAGTAAACCAGCTCAGGGCTGTGCCAGATATGCCGTACCATGTTGAACGACGTGTAATGAGAATATTGTGATCGATGGTGTCGAAAGCGGCGGATAGGTCAAGCAGGGTCAGGGCGGTAACTTTTCCATTGTCGATGTTGAGGTTAATGTCATTGTGTACTTTTAAAAGAGCAGTTTCTGTAGAATGAAATTGTTTATATGCAGACTGCGACACATTGGATAGACCATTTTTGTAGATGTGAGATCTGAGACGATTAGCTACAATCTTTTCGAGTATTTTTGAGATGAAACTTAAGTTGGAAATAGGTCTGTAACTGTTTAATTCTTCTTTAGGCAGAGTTGGTTTCTTAAGAACTGGATTAACATGGGCACATTTAAAATCGTCAGGGAAAAAGCCGTAGCATAAAGACGCATTTATGTGTTCAATGTATTGTAATACCATTAAAAATCAGTGGAAAAATATATGACAACGACTAGGTATGTACTATGCATTACAATATATAAGCTATGTCTCATTATAGTAATTAAAGAAAGCTATCACTTTACAATAGTTACAGCCTTTTAATCATAAGTCAAGACAATGAATACTGTAAATCGTATACGTGTGGTATTTAAGACTATGTATTGTCTTCAAAATTGGTTCAGTAACTAGCCGTCGCCTTCATTCGGGGCGGAATAATAGAGCTAAGCGCCTGTTCTTCTGACGACTGAACTGATGAGTGATGCGTTCAGCATCCAACTCTGTGTCCTTGTGGACGTGCATCAAAACCATACGCGACATATGCTCAGTTGCCATTGTTGAGCACAAGTAGTTCTGGAGATCCCGCATTGTGCTGAAAGAGCGCTCTGGCGTGGCTGTCGATACAGACATCACCGTCAGTGTGACGACAGATAGGTCGGGATTGATTGCTTGAATCATGTCGACGAGTGTGTCTCGTCTCTCAGCGAGCTTCATCATTTCCCATCTTGCCTTCCAGGGACCAACATTTTGTAGTTTTCCAGCATTGCACACCGCGAGGCTTGCTTGGTTGAACTTCGAATTTCGCAAGCAGCTCCGGGCTTTGCCATCCCCACCAGCTTCCAGATATTCAGATATTCAAGAGCAGACATTAGGCCAACAACTGTGAAAGTATACTTGAATGTGTGCAGTGCGCTGGCACTATTGGCCCATCTCGTTTCACAGAACGACCGACGTTTGGTCTTGTTGTTCATGCCAACTGTACCTTCTAATCTTGTAATTTTAGCCCATGGACGTTAAAATATTGTTAAATTGTTTATAGTGAATTAATATTTACCCGGCTGCTGCATTGCCAGGATAGCCAGCCTACAGACAAACCTACTACAGCTACGGCTAGCTACGCCACTGCGTCGCCTGTTCAGTTATTTCTAAATAACGTTTATTGTTTATACGTAATGCTATATTTGTTTAACTATGTGTTTGTTCTACTGGAGCACAGGTGTTCCAGCGTCGATTCGATGGATCGGTTGACTTCTATCGTGACTGGGCCGACTACAAGAACGGATTTGGTTCGATGAGCGGCGAGTTTTGGTTGGGTAACGACAACATCCACTCACTGACGTCCAAAGGCAAACATGACCTGAGAATAGAGTTGGAGGCCTTCGATGGAGAGACTAGGTTCGCCGAATACAGCGGTTTCTCCATTGATGCTGAATCAGAGAAATATACGTTGCGAATTGATCAGTATCTTACATCAAGCACTCTGAGTAAGTACCGATACCAGAATGTATCACTAAACGATAAACACATATTGACACACTTCACATCTCGAAACTACGTAGCGCAGTCTGATGATTCAAAAGTCCTATCTGAAAGTTTGGTTTGATACTTTCATTCAAAGCAACATTTGCAACATATAAAATCAATGCAGTGAAGCATGGATCATCTTCAGAGAAGAACATAGCGTACCCACAATAGCGTAAACGCATCTGAGCACACGTTAACAAAGAACCAACAATGTGTTGGGGTAACTTGTCAACAACTTTCATGTGTTTAAGTATGTATGTATGTGTGTGTGTGTGTGTGTGTGTGTGTGTGTGTGTGTGTGTGTGTGTGTGTGTGTGTGTGTGTGTGTGTGTGTGTGTGTGTGTGTGTGTGTGTGTGTGTGTGTGTGTGTGTGTGTGTGTGTGTGTGTGTGTGTGTATGTATGTATGTATGTATGTATGTATGTATGCATGTATGTAAATAGAATCTCGTTCGACAACACTGTTTGTGTCGCAAATTGTTTTAAAATGATATATTAGTAGGTTAAAAAACATGAGTCATAGAACATGCTGTACTATATCATATTGTACGGTCATGTCCTTTTCTCGGTTGTATTTCAGAACTCTTATCAACCCACTTAGACATGGTGTCAAATACATACATGACATGGAGCCGTATTGTGTGTTACTACTGAATATTGTTGATGTATAAATGCTTTACGTAATACATGTCAAGTTGAATACGAACATGTGTGTATTATAAGCTCATAATTCCAGGCGAGTCTCTGCTAATACGTAGCAGGAACTCCCCATTCAGTACTTACGACCGGGATAACACATCCTGTTCAAAGCAGTTTCACGGAGCTTGGTGGTTCGGAAACTGCTTCCACGCGCACCTAAACGGATTATATCAGCGGAATGGCGAACACGTGTCATTCGGCCAAGGGATTATTTGGAAAAGTTGGAGGGGATTTCGTGAATCGTTCAAAGCCTCGGCAATGAAGACTCGCCCTGCCGGATTTACACCGGGTGAGTTGTGTGTGCGGTATATTAGTTGTTTTACACCGGGTGACTTGTGCCTGAGTTGTATTAGTTGATTTACAGCGGGTGAGTTGTGTCTGCTGTGTATTAGTTGATTTACACCGGGTGAGTTGTGTCTGCTGTGTATTAGTTGATTTACACCGGGTGAGTTGTGTCTGCGGTGTAATGTTGTTTTACCCGGATGAGTTGTGGGGGGTTATTAGGTTTTTACAGCGGGTGAGTTGTGCCTGCTGTGTATTAGTTGATTTACAGGGGAGTTGTGTCTGCGGTGTATTAGTTGATTTACACCGGGTGAGTTGTGCGTGCGGTGTATTAGGTGATTCACAGCGGGTGAGTTGTGAGTTGTGCCTGCGGTGTATTATTCGATTTACAGCGGGTGAGTTGTGCCTGCAGTGTATTAGTTGATTTACACCGGGTGAGTTGTGTCTACGGTGCATAATTGACTTACACCGGGTGAATTGTGTCTGCGGTGTATTAGTTGACTTACACCGGGTGAGTTGTGTCTGCGGTGTATTAGTTGATTTACACCGGGTGAGTTGTGTCTGCGGTGTATTAGTTGACTTACACCGGGTGAGTTGTGTCTACGGTGTATTAGTTGATTTACACCGGGTGAGTTGTGTGTGCGGTATATTAGTTGTTTTACACCGGGTGAATTGTGTCTGCTGTGTATTAGTTGACTTACACCGGGTGAGTTGTGTCTACGGTGTATTAGTTGACTTACACCAGGTGAATTGTGTCTGCGGTGTATTAGTTGACTTACACCGGGTGAGTTGTGTCTACGGTGTATTAGTTGACTTACACCAGGTGAGTTGTGTCTACCGTGTATTAGTTGACTTACCCATGTGGTTTTTGGGGTGTTTAGTTGACTTACACCGGGTAGTTGGCTGCGGTGTTTTAGTTGACTTACACCAGGTGAATTGTTTCTGCGGTGTATTAGTTGATTTACACCGGGTGAGTTGTGTCTGCAGTGTATTAGTTGATTTACACCGGGTGAGTTGTGTCTGCGGTGTATTAGTTTACTTACACCGGGTGAGTTGGGTCTGCGGTGTATTAGTTGACTTACACCAGGTGAATTGTTTCTGCGGTGTATTAGTTTACTTACACCAGGTGAATTGTGTCTGCGGTGTATTAGTTTACTTACACCGGGTGAGTTGTTTCTGCGGTGTATTAGTTGACTTACACCAGGTGAGTTGTTTCTGCGGTGTATTAGTTGACTTACACCAGGTGAGTTGTTTCTGTGGTGTATTAGTTGACTTAAGCGGGGTGAGTTGTGTCTACGGTGTATTAGTTTACTTACACCAGGTGAGTTGTGTCTGCGGTGTATTAGTTGACTTACACCGCGTGACTTGTGTCTGCGGTGTATTAGTTGACTTACACCGGGTGAATTGTTTCTGCGGTGTATTGTTGTTTCCCCGGGTGAGTTGTGCCTGCGGTGTATTAGTTGATTTACACCGGGTGAGTTGTTTGCTGTATTAGTTGATTTACACCGGATGAGTTGTGCGTGCGGTGGTGTATTAGTTGATTTACACCGGGTGAGTTGTGTCTGCGGTGTATTAATTGATTTACACCGGGTGAATTGTTTCTGCGGTGTATTAGTTGACTTACACCGGGTGATTGTTCCGGTGATAGTTGATTACACCGGGTGTTTTTTTGGGGTTATTAGTTGATTTACACCGGGTGAGTTGTGCCTGCGGTGTATTAGTTGATTTACACCGGGTGAGTTGTGTCTGCGGTGTATTAGTTGACTTACCCCGGGGTGTTGTTCTGCGGTGTATTAGTTGATTACACCGGGTGGTTGTGTGCGGTGTATTAGTTGATTTACACCGGGTGAGTTGTGCCTGCGGTGTATTAGTTGACTTACACCGCGTGAGTTGTGTCTGCGGTGTATTAGTTGACTTACACCGGGTGAATTGTTTCTGCGGTGTATTAATTTGACTTACACCGGGTGAGTTGTGTCTGCGGTGTTTTAGTTGACTTACACCGGGTGAGTTTTGTCTGCAGTGTATTAGTTGACTTACACCGGGTGAGTTGTGTCTGCGGTGTATTTGTTTACTTACACCGCGTGAGTTTTGTCTGCAGTGTATTAGTTGACTTACACCGCGTGAGTTTTGTCTGCAGTGTATCAGTTGACTTACACCGGGTGAATTGTTTCTGCGGTGTATTAGTTGACTTACACCGGATGAGTTGTGTCTGCGGTGTATTAGTTGACTTACACCGGGTGAGTTGTGTCTGCGGTGTATTAGTTTACTTACACCGCGTGAGTTGTGTCTGCGGTGTATTAGTTGACTTACACCGGGTGAGTTGTTTCTGCGGTGTATTAGTTTACTTACACCGGATGAGTTGTGTCTGCGGTGTATTAGTTTACTTACACCGGATGAGTTGTGTCTGCGGTGTATTAGTTTACTTACACCGGGTGAATTGTTTCTGCGGTGTATTAGTTGACTTACACCGGGTGAATTGTTTCTGCGGTGTATTAGTTGCTTTACGTTTGACGTCGACAAACATCTTGAAATTATCGGAAATAATAATAACATAATAAAATTCAAAATAGTGCAAAGGTTAAGTGTGCCTATAACATTTCAAAATGATGGTTTGTAAAGTGTGTTGTGTGTGTGTGTGTGTGTGTGTGTGTGTGTGTGTGTGTGTGTGTGTGTGTTGTGTGTGTGTGTGTGTGTGTGTGTGTGTGTGTGTGTGTGTGTGTGTGTGTGTGTGTGTGTGTGTGTGTGTGTGTGTGTGTGTGTGTGTGTGTGTGTGTGTGTGTGTGTGTGTGTGTGTGTGTGTGTGTGTGTGTGTGTGTGTGTGTGTGTGTGTGTGTGTGTGTGTACTTTATTGAGTATTTATATATTTATAATAATTATGTATTTTTTAATAATTTCGGGGATACTCAGTTTCGATGTGTACATGTGTCGCTGCAGAGTACGTCACAGTGGCCGTGACTGATGTTCACCCGGCTGAGACGAGACCCGTCGACCTTCCCGAGACTTCGTACGACGTGTGTGCCGTCGTGCCGAGCAGGTTCACTGGTCTCGCACTCTGTCATCTCGCTGATGTGCGCGGCCGATACGTGTTCGTTAAGGCGCCGCCGAATACGAAACTGGAACTGTGTGAAGTGGAAGTGTATCCATACCGTGAGTGTAACGATATTTCCGCTGATAATTTTCGTTGTTGAGAGAAGCCCTTTTTCTGCATAAAAGACATGGGCAAACATAAGCGCGCACGCAGGTACAGAAACGCATATATACACATTCGCACGAACGCACGCACGCTCAACTCAATGCACAAACTTGCGCACATGTCATCAACAGTTACGTACTCTTGATACTGTTGTTAAATACAAGGTTTTCTTTAACCCAACGTAAATAATACATAACTTATAGAAAGCGTATAGCTACACATAGACACATATGAATGAGATAATGATATGTTTTAAGTAAGTATCCTTGTAATTGTTGTTGAATTTTCGTAGCTCTGACCAACGTGGCGGCCGGGAAACCAGCGCTGCAGCCGTCTACTGATGCTGATCACGTGGCAGGGTTTGCAGTGGACGGAGACGTAACTACGTGCGCCATGGGAAACACGCGAGACTACCAATGGTTGCTGGTGGATCTTCGTTACCAGTACGAAGTAGCGGAAGTGATCATTGTGACCGGAACATATCAAGGTAAATAAAATTCACAATTTAATTAACAGTGCGAACGCCGAGCCATGTCCGGTGTGGTGGTCCCAGATTCGGCCGGTTCCGTATTCGGCTAAAGGCATCCCTCGGATGCGCGCGCAAGCGCAGTCCTGCTTTTATCTGCTTTGACTGACGTAGCATTGGTCGGACCGCGTTTCCTCAAAACGCTTACCGCGCATACATTTTTATTTAAACCTTGCGAAAAACAATCATATTGCAACACTTGAGGTAGTACTAACGGAAACTATGTTAGCAACAATGGATAATCCTGGCCCGCTAGCGGTCCCACATTCGGCACGAGTCTGCCGAATCTGGGACAGGCCGAACTGGGACCACGACACCGGTATTCAAAGTGTCGCCATCTAACGACTGTAAATTGTATCACTCAGTCTAGCCACCAGTCAGTGGCAGCCCTATTAATACTTGCCACCAAATCCGTCCGAAAAACTGCCGTTTGCATTATTATTCTATAAGAAAATTGCACGCGCTAGATAAACTAAAATATCTATATCAGCTTTCTGTGTTGACGCTAAATTTCGTAATTTTGAAAATCCACCACGCTATCAGAACGATGTTGCTTGACAACACATATTATGGCTCGTGACACATCAGGCCTGGACAACTTCGACGTCGGTGTCACTGACATTCCGCTGGCTGCAGACAAGCCACCGACGAGCCTCGCGACTGCAGATTACCACATCTGTGGCGCCTTCGTCGATACGTTGCCCAAAAAGGAAAAAGAAAATAATTTTGTTAATTTGTAATTACAATTAAATGTTTTGCCAACATATTTTTAAAAAATTAAAATTTTTTGTGCGCCCACCATCCTTTCCCCCCCTTCCCTTTTCCTCTCCCTCTCCCCCCCCTTTTTTCCCTCTTTTTCCCCTTTTTCCTCCCTTCCCCTTTTTTTTCCTTCCTCTTTCCCTTTCTTCTTTCCTTTCCTCCCCTCGGCCCCCTTCCCGGCCTCCTCTCCCCTCCCCCCTTTTCTTCCCTCTCCTTTTTTCCCTCTCTCCCCATCTCCCCATTCTTCCCCTCCTCCCTCCCTTTCTTTTTTTTTCCCCCATCTTTCTTTCCTTTTTTTCCCAAAAACCCCCCTTCCTTTTTTCCCTTTTTCTCCTCCCTCCTTCCTCTTCCCTTCCCTCCCCCCCCCCTCCCCTTCCCTCTTCCCTTTCCCTTCCCCCCCTCCCTCCCTCCCCTCTTTCTCCCTCTCTCTCCCTCTCTCCCTCCCTCCCCTCTCCCTCCTCCCTCTCTCCCTCTCTCCCATTCTTTCCCTTCCCTCTCTCCCTCCTCCATCTCCCTCTGTCCCTCCCTGCCTCCCTCCCTCCCTTCTCCCTCTCCCCTCCTCTTCCTCTCTCCCTCCCTCCCTCTCTCCTCTCCCCCCTCCCTTCCCCCCTCTTCCTCTCTCTCTCTCCCTCCCCCCTCTCTCCCACTCTCCCTTTCTCCCTCTCTCCCTACCTCCCTCCCCTCTCCCCCCCCTTTCCCCTCCCTCCCTCCCCCCCTTTCCCTCCCTCCCCCCTCTCCCTCCCTCCCTCCCTCCCTCCCTCCCTCCTCTCCCCCCCTCTCCCTCCCTCCCTCCCTCCCTTCCTCCCTCTCCCTCTCCTCCCTCTCTCCCTCCCCTCTCTCCCTCTCTCCCTCTCTCCCTCTCTCCTCCCTCTCTCCTCTCCCTCTCTCCCTCTCCTCCCTCCCTCCCTCTCTCCCTCCCTCCCTCTCCCCCCCCCTCTCTCCCTCTCCCCCTTTCTCTCCCTCTCTCCCCCTCCTCCCTCCCCTCTCTCCCTCCCTCTCTCCCTCCTCCCCCCTCTTCTCCCTCCCTCCCTCTCTCCCTCTCCTCCCTCCCTCCCTCCCTCCCCCTCCCTCCCTCCCTCCCCCCCCTCCCTTCCCTCCCTCTCTCCCTCCTCCTCCCCTCCCTCCTCCCTCCCTTTTTCCCTCTCTCCCTCTTCCCTCTCTCCCTCTCTCCCTCTCTCCCTCTGTCCCTCTGTCCCTCCCTCCTCCCTCTCTCCCTCTCTCCCTCTCTCCCTCTCTCCCTCTCTCCCTCTCTCCCTCTCTCCCTCTCTCCCTCTCTTCCCCTCTCCCCTCTCTCTCTCTCTCTCCCTCTCTTCCCCTCTCCCTCTCTCCCTCCTCCCTCCTCTCTCCCTCTCTCCCTCTCTCCCTCTCTCCCTCCCTCCCTCTCTCTCACTCTCCCTTTCTCCCTCTCTCCCTCTCTTACTCCCTCTCTCCCTTCCACATGAAGTTGGCTGGTCCTCTGCCACAGATCCGTGTTTCGGATTTTATCTGGCCAATGAATGCAAAATAGTCTTATTAGGCAGTTTGTTGTGAAGAACAGCAGCTTCGTGACTGTATCCTTTGTTGTGTTCCACGTATCATACCAATCAAGTAGGAGAGACACTGGAGTTGAGGAGCGTGCATGGGAAACTGAATTGAAATATCATTATTTGATTCCCGAAGAAAGATACCGACGGTAATTGAAAAATAAACATAGCTTACATTAAATAGAAAGGAAAATATCAACATGAAATATGTGTACCTTCCAACTTTAGGCGTATTATCACCACATGGCAGGATACAATAATTTTACCACTAACGGTCACAATAAAAAACACAAATCAAGGCTCTGTAAATATACTGTTGCTTCGATCTTTTCACACGGACAAGCTGATTGTTTGTTTGTAATAAAACAATTGGGTGACTGTTATAATAACAACACATTGTTTTTACTACAGAGAAGCAGTAATTTTTATACAGCCATGCTGATTGTTTGTTTGTAATAAAACAATGTTACTATTATTATATCAGTCGCCAGAGAAGTATGTTTTGACAGTTATTCTAATTGACTATTCCGAGAATATATCAAATTTTTAAACTATGTGTAAACCCTATTGTAGCGCCTTACGAACAGCGAAGCTCGGCCCTTTCAACCGAACAGAGCAGCCTGTCTCCACCAGGTGTCGCCATGCGTGCCATCGACGGCAAAATGGACGTCGCCTGGTGGCTGAATTCATGCAGCTACACGGATATAGAGGATGATCCCTGGTGGCGTGTGGAACTTGGTCACTTGTACACTGTGTGGCGCGTCACAGTCACAAACTTCAGACAACGTAAGTGAAGCGCTATCCGTCTGCACTAGCAGTTGTGCGTGGGACTACGAGGAACGCTTGTGAGGGAATAGCTTAAACTCAGTGTTGGATGGATAAACAAATCGCATTGGGTTCAGTAAACCTGTATATGATTTGTTATCCGTAACTATATAGGGTATGTGATGAAGGATTATATCGCTGTTACAGCCGTGTTGCGTGATTTCTCCATCTGGATGTCAGTCAATGAAACTGCAATGCCCCCCGGCGATGGTACACTCTGTGGGAACTATTCCGGACCGCCGTGGCACGTGGGCGTCAGTCACCTGACATGTGTACAACCGCCGGTGCTCGCCCGCTACGTGGCGCTGATAGCCCACGGCAACCACATGATACTGATGCTGTGCGAAGTACAGGTGTTTGGACAAGGTACGTAAATCTCTCTTCCACACGGCCGACCCACTCATTCACCTACACGCAGGTACGCGCACACACTCCCTCACGCATGTACACACACATACACACACACACACACACATATATATATATATATATATATATATATATATATATATATATATACGCACACACATATACACAAACACACAACCACACACACCCAAACAAACAAACAAACAAACAAACAAACAAACAAACAAACAAACAAACAAACAAACAAACAAACAAACAAACAAACAAACAAACAAACAAACAAACAAACAAACAAACAAACAAAGACACCCCACCCACCCCACCCCAACCCCACCCAAACACCCCAACCCCAAACACCCCAACCCCAACACACCCCACCCCACCCCACGCACACGCACACGCACACGCACACGCACACGCACACACGCGCACACGCACACGCACACGCACACGCACACGCACACGCACACGCACACGCAAAGAAACCCCAACCCAACAATGCCCCCCCCAAGAACGCAAAAGGCCCCCCGGAAACACGGAAGCGAACCCCAAAAAAGGTATCCATAGCATTATATAAAAAGCCTGTGTTTTCAGTGGTCTTCTGCCCAAGCGTCAAGCCGACTAACGGCGAGATATACCAAGACAGAAAATGTCTACCACCACACATTAAGTTCTACGGCGGAACATGCACATAATGTAAGAAACGTCTCTTTTCAGTGGTCACCTGCCCAGTCTTTACACCGACTGTGGGCGAGAAATACATAGAACCAACATGTACATCTGTAAAGAAGTTATACAAAGATACGTGTGAAGTGTCGTGTGAATTTGGCTACAACCTGACCAGCAGTGACGGTGTACATAAATGTACAGAAAACGGCACCTGGAGCAACAACGTCACGTGTGAACGTACGTAACTTCAAAGGTCACGGGTCAGTAGGACCTAGTATTACATAATGTTATCCCATCGGTAGGACTGAGCTACGGCACGGTTGTACAGCACACTGGAGCCCGGCTAGCTGCTAGCAAGTAACGGTACAAACAAACACCGGATGATGTATTCAAGACACACCCGACAATCCTTGACCACAACGACACTTGCATGACAAGAATATACACACCTGTATAAGCAGTGTGTATTATTTAGTGATCAGTATGCATGCAAATGCGTATTTGTGCAACTGCATAAATAAATGTTTAAACTATATCTAACGTTTTCAGTGGCGAAGTGCCCGCCAATCAAAAAGTCCGACGGTGAGATTTACAATGTCACGTGTATAACGGACACGAAGGTCTACAACGACACGTGTGAAGTGTCATGTGAACTCGGCTACAACCTGACCAGCAGTGACGGCGTACACAAGTGTACAGAAAACGGCACCTGGAGTAACAACGTCACGTGTAAACGTATGTTATGTTTTGTGCTATAATACATTTAATGAATATCAGGTGAAGTAACCTTAGTGGTCTAGGTCCGTAATAGCTACTTCCAGTTATAGCTACTTCTTTCCCCTTTATAGTACTCGTTAAGATTGGCAGGCAAACTAGTCCCGTTATAGCTACTTATTTAATTACACAATTCAGGAGGGGACAGCAAGAGAGAGCATTAACTATTTTAGATTACTGTATGAATTCTACATGAAATGTATTAATGAAGAACACATGCTAAAAGTCAAGAATGATATATAAATGTAACTGTCAGTAATTTGAAATTGAAAATATACCATAAACCACTTGTGCAAAATATTTCTTAAAGACAACTACCTTAATTGTAGTTAATCAAAAATGTATTAAAATCATTCTTGTTATATGGGGCGGGACGGCAGATTCATGTTTAGCAACCATGGAATTAGAATCAAGATGTTGGGATGGTGTTTCCCCACCACTTTCGCGAACTTGGAATTCCATTCCTCAAAATGGTTATTTATTCATTTGTCTGTTTCTGTGTAGACATTCCACATGTCCATGGAGATCTTTGAATCATCACCAAACCACAAAGTACTTATTAAAAGTTATCAGTTGTGGAAATTCCTCAGTGGGACACACACCCAAGCCGTTCACCCCTCATGGACATCAGCTGGATGGGGATGAAATAGTTGATGCTCCCTTATCTTGTTACATTGTAAAAATGAGAAATACAAAAGTAGCTATAATGGGACTAGTTCAGTTGTCAAACTTAATTGGTAGCTATAACGGGAATAAAACGTAGCTATAACGGGATGTAGCTATAACTGGAAGACACCACCTTAGTTAGCTATTTCTGTAAAAAAAAATCAACACGCACTACACATTGTCACACACTGACACACACACACACATGCACATACGCACGTGCGCAGAACACACACACACACAGATAGGCTTAAAACCAAGTATGTACACTCGCACACATTTGCCCGCATAGATTTACAACACACACGCACGCTCACACCAACAAACAAACACACGCACAAACGTGCACCCCCACCCACACACACACACACACACACACACACACACACACACACACCACACACACACACACACACACACACACACACACACACACACGTAGCACACATAAAGATATGCTCGGAAACGTTAGTCCGTACACATTTGCCAACACACATTTGCAACGCACACGCGCACACAACCAAACAAACAAACAAACAAACACACAAACAAACAAACACAGATACACACACAAACCAACACGCACACGCACGCAGACACGTACATAGCACACACACAGATAGGCTCGGAAACGTGAGTTCGTAAACTCGCACACATTTTCCCACACACGTTTACAACACACGCGAGGACATACCAACACACAAACATGCATACATAAACACACACGCACGCACGCACCCCCCCCACACACACACACACATGCGCAACACACATACATATAGGCTCGGTAACGCGAGTCCGTACACTCACATACATTTGCCCACACAACACACACGTTTGTAACACACACGGGAGTACACAACAATAACCACACACACACGCACATCAGTATTACCATATGATAATCACAGATGTGACGTATGTTATCAGGTGTCAGTTGTCCACCGTTGACCCCGACTGGCGGTGAGACATACAGAGACACAGGGTTTCA
>JAODUO010000683.1:325000-385731 GCA_025642075.2 Ridgeia piscesae | reverse complement strand
CTTAACTAGACAGTCAATGTGGACACTCTCCTGAAACCAGCTCGATTCGACCTGGATCCGAACTCTCCCTCAGCTGCCAAAGAATGGAAGCACTGGCACAGGGCCTTCAGGAATGTCATGAATGTGGTGAAAATGCTCCAAACAGTTTCAGGACTCTCGTCAACTAGGTATCACACCTGTATGACTACATCGAGGATTGTGCAGACTACGATGCTGCAATAGAGACTCTAACACAGCTGTACATCAAAACTCCGAATGAGATATTTGCTCGTCACCTACTTGCAACAAGAAGACAAAAACCAGGTGAAACTCTCACTGAATTCCTCCAAGAACTTCGGAAACTCAGCAAGGACTGCAATCTCAAAAAGTTAGTGCTGAACAATACCGAGAGGAACTGGTCCGTGATTCCTTCATCAATGGAATAGCAGCTCCACTAATTCGGCAACGTCTCCTGGGAAACACTAGACTTGACCTCAAGACGGCCTTTCATGATGATGATACTGCTGTGAAGGCTGTCTAATTGGTTTATCCTCTAATTTGAGTTGCCTTACTTCTTCAGATGATGATTCACACAGTCCTGAATACTATCTATTCTGACAACAACATATGGATTAATATAAATTATTACATTCCTGGCTTAATTTAGCAAGCACAATAGTTGTAGTGTTTTGATAAAAATACTTACAATTGTGACTATTATCTAGTAGATTGTAATTGAATTAGGACACATCTCATAAGGTGTCAATTAACAATAGTTAATGTCACATGAATATTTATTTGTTTATTTTATCGATTATTTATAGTTGCTTAACCCCACTTGCACATATACAAATGCCTTCATACAAGGAAATAAATACCAAATCACATGACATAGTTTTATTGTCAATAAAATATGTCACAATTGGGTTTATACATACCAACTTGCTGGAAGGCATTATGCTGCATGGCATTGTTGTCCCGTTGTGCCAGTTACATCTGACCTGTAGCGTCCCACCATGTTCAACACAGTTGAATTAAGAATGAGTCACTCCATTCCCTGAAAGTATGAAATATCAGTAAATACCAATGTATTTTAGTATGGCCAAACACAGCAGGTAAACTGGAGTATTTTTTATTTATGCAAATAGTCCCATGGTTTTTTTTCAGGTGAAAGTATAACATGTTTCTTTGAGTAAAACAAATTTTTGTATACGACAAGAGGTTTCTTAGCTTCTCTCCGAGGGTATTGTTGAGATCAGTTCATCGCCTTGGCGTGCACAAGTGGTTGTGGCGACAGACCCATTGAATCGGCACAAAAAGAGACTTTGCATAGACTATTCTGAGATTATCAATCAATACACAGACCTTACCCTTTCCTCGATTTGACGACATGGTAAACGATCTGGCAGCCTACAAAGTATACTCAACATTTCACCTCAAATGTGCTTATCACCAGGTGCCAATAAAAAAATCTGATCGGAAGAACACAGGTGGGAGACTCTACATTTATGTCGAATAGCTCCGGCACTGACTGCCGGACATAGTACGAATCTACTATAGCTCCGGCACTGACTGCCGGACATCGTACGAATCTACAATAGCTCCGGCACTGACTGCCGGACACTGTACGAATCTACTATAGCTCTGGCACTGACTGCCGGACATCGTACGAATCTACTAGAGCTCCGGCACTGACTGCCGGACATCGTACGAATCTACTATAGCTCTGGCACTGACTGCCGGACATCGTACGAATCTACTATAGCTCCGGAACTGACTGCCGGACACTGTACGAATCTACTATAGCTCTGGCACTGACTGCCGGACATCGTACGAATCTACTATAGCTCTGGCACTGACTGCCGGACATCGTACGAATCTACTATAGCTCCGGAACTGACTGCCGGACACTGTACGAATCTACTATAGCTCTGGCACTGACTGCCGGACATCGTACGAATCTACTATAGCTCTGGCACTGACTGCCGGACATCGTACGAATCTACTATAGCTCCGGCACTGACTGCCGGACACCGTACGAATCTACTATAGCTCCGGCACTGACTGCCGGACACCGTACGAATCTACTATAGCTCCGGCACTGACTGCCGGACACCGTACGAATCTACTATAGCTCCGGCACTGACTGCCGGACACCGTACGAATCTACTATAGCTCCGGCACTGACTGCCGGACACCGTACGAATCTACTATAGCTCTGGCACTGTCTACCGGATATCGTACGAATCTACTATAGCTCCGGCACTGACTGCCGGACATCGTACGAATCTACGATAGCTCCGGCACTGACTGCCGGACACCGTACGAATGTACTATAGCTCCGGCACTGACTGCCGGTCATCGTACGAATCTACTATAGCTCCGGCACTGACTGCCGGACACCGTACGAATCTACTATAGCTTTGGCACTGTCTACCGGACATCGTACGAATCTACTATATCTCCGGCACTGACTGCCGGACATCGTACGAATCTACGATAGCTCCGGCACTGACTGCCGGACATCGTACGAATCTACTATAGCTCTGGCACTGACTGCCGGACATCGTACGAATCTACTATAACTCCGGCACTGACTGCCGGACATCGTACGAATCTACGATAGCTCCGGCACTGACTGCCGGACATCGTACGAATCTACTATAGCTCTGGCACTGACTGCCGGACATCGTACGAATCTACTATAGCTCCGGCACTGACTGCCGGACATCGTACGAATCTACTATAGCTCCGGCACTGACTGCCGGACACCGTACGAATCTACTATAGCTCCGGCACTGACTGCCGGACATCGTACGAATCTACTATAGCTCCGGCACTGACTGCCGGACATCGTACGAATCTACTATAGCTCCGGCACTGACTGCCGGACATCGTACGAATCTACTATAGCTCCGGCACTGACTGCCGGACATCGTACGAATCTACTATAGCTCCGGCATTGACTGCCGGACATCGTACGAATCTACTATAGCTCCGGCACTGACTGCCGGACATCGTACGAATCTACTATAGCTCCGGCACTGACTGCCGGACATCGTACGAATCTGCTATAGCTCCGGCACTGACTGCCGGACACCTATGAATCTACGATAGCTCCGGCACTGACTGCCGGACATCGTACGAATCTACTATAGCTCCGGCACTGACTGCCGGACATCGTACGAATCTACTATAGCTCCGGCATTGACTGCCGGACATCGTACGAATCTACTATAGCTCCGGCACTGACTGCCGGACATCGTACGAATCTGCTATAGCTCCGGCACTGACTGCCGGACACCTATGAATCTACGATAGCTCCGGCACTGACTGACGGACATCGTACGTATCTACTATAGCTCCGGCACTGACTGCCGGACACCGTACGAATCTACGATAGCTCCGGCACTGACTGCCGGACGCCGTACGTATCTACTATAACTCCGGCACTGACTGCCGGACATCGTACGAATCTACGATAGCTCCGGCACTGACTGCCGGACGCCGTACGAATCTACTATAGCTCCGGCACTGACTGCCGGACACCGTACGAATCTACTATAGCTCCGGCACTGACTGCCGGACACCTATGAATCTACTATAGCTCCGGCACTGACTGCCGGACATCGTACGAATCTACGATAGCTCCGCCACTGACTGCCGGACACCGTACGAATCTACTATAGCTCCGGCACTGATGCCGGACATCGTACGAATCTACTATAGCTCCGGCACTGACTGCCGGACACCGTACGAATCTACTATAGCTCCGGCACTGACTGCCGGACATCGTACGAATCTACTATAGCTCCGGCACTGACTGCCGGACACCGTACGAATCTACTATAGCTCCGGCACTGATGCCGGACATCGTACGAATCTACTATAGCTCCGGCACTGACTGCCGGACACCGTACGAATCTACTATAGCTCCGGCACTGACTGCCGGACACCTATGAATCTACTATAACTCCGGCACTGACTGCCGGACATCGTACGAATCTACGATAGCTCCGGCACTGACTGCCGGACACCGTACGAATCTACTACAGCTCCGGCACTGATGCCGGACATCGTACGAATCTACTATAGCTCCGGCACTGACTGCCGGACACCGTACGAATCTACTATAGCTCCGGCACTGACTGCCGGACGCCGTACGAATCTACTATAGCTCCGGCACTGACTGCCGGACATCGTACGAATCTACTATAGCTCCGGCACTGATGCCGGACATCGTACGAATCTACTATAGCTCCGGCACTGACTGCCGGACATCGTACGAATCTACTACAGCTCCGGCACTGACTGCCGGACATCGTACGAATCTACTATAGCTCCGGCACTGACTGCCGGACACCGTACGAATCTACTATAGCTCCGGCACTGACTGCCGGACATCGTACGAATCTACTATAGCTCCGGCACTGACTGCCGGACACCGTACGAATCTACTATAGCTCCGGCACTGACTGCCGGACATCGTACGAATCTACTATAGCTCCGGCACTGACTGCCGGACATCGTACGAATCTACTATAGCTCCGGCACTGACTGCCGGACACCGTACGAATCTACTATAGCTCCGGCACTGACTGCCGGACACCGTACGAATCTACTATAGCTCCGGCACTGACTGCCGGACACCGTACGAATCTACTATAGCTCCGGCACTGACTGCCGGACACCGTACGAATCTACTATAGCTCCGGCACTGACTGCCGGACACCGTACGAATCTACTATAGCTCCGGCACTGACTGCCGGACACCGTACGAATCTACTATAGCTCCGGCACTGACTGCCGGACACCTATGAATCTACTATACTCCGGCACTGACTGCCGGACACGTACGAATCTACTAAGCTCCGGCACTGACTGCCGGACATCGTACGAATCTACTAAGCTCCGGCACTGACTGCCGGACACCGTACGAATCTACTATAGCTCCGGCACTGACTGCCGGACACCGTACGAATCTACTATAGCTCCGGCATGACTGCTCGCACGTAATCTATCTACTTGGCATGACATATAGTCCATAACTATTATATGGACATAGTCTATAGTACTTTGTAAAAATCACATACTATTGTATTGTATACAACATGATTAAATCAAGGCAGTACTGTAGTAAAACAGAGTAACTTTATTAATATATATATATATATATATATATATATATATATATATATATATATATATTAATATATATATATATATATAGTATATATATATATTATATTATATATATATATATATATATATATATATATATATATATATATATATTATACAGTATGAAACACCAATCACCAAAATGTAAAACATACATGGCAATCAATACACATAAAACGTGTAAAGGTGTATATAAATAGAAATATAAACCAGTATATTTATGTTTTATAATTGTCACCCCAAGATTCACACACACAAATGGCACAATTTAATACAAAAATTGCAATTGGTCTTCATTATTGCACACAAAATGGAAGTTCCATAAATGCAAAACTGATTAAGACAATTAAGTGCCTATTAAAAATTGTGGCACCCCAGATCCCACGCGAGGTGTATGTCCAATAATATACAGCAACTACGTCAGCGCTACGCCTACCTTTAGCGCGCACCATCCACTGTGGGCAGAACTTTCCCTGTACAATTATTATTATATAATATAGGGATTGCCACAGAATCCAGCATAAGAAGAACACCAAGATGTATATTTACTATAGATTAGCCTGCACCCATGCTGTTGTAACTTCGATACAAACTGATTTTTAACTCTGATTCCTCACGCGCACACAATACATTATAATACTACTCGACAAACCCACTTAACCACGGGAAACTCTGCTATGCCTGTATTGAAATGACTCATTAACTGTAACTTTCGGTTTCCACCCTGGCGGATAAACTTGCAAATACTGTATGTTTTTATATTGTTGCATTCTTCTTATTTCACGTATTATTATCCAGAGGAGCAGTCGTTTCTCGCTAATATCTGAGAATATCGCTTATTATTATCCGTAATTCACCGTATCAACGTAGTCTCAATTACCCAGGCTCCGTGAGGTGGCAGCACGTTTGAGCCTCGCACTATCTTGGCTTCACGGTAATCTCGGCCTTTCGCGATCGCAGCCTATTTCGGTTTAACAGATTTTAGTCTTAATGAATTTTTTTTAAATAAGCAAGTATTTTGTAAATTTATTTTGTTTTACCCCAATCAGTAAATGTGACTTTAATTACCTAAATGTGACTTTACATTATTTAAATGTGACTTTAATTCAGGTAAAGTGTTTTAATTTATCAGTCCACTCCCCGACCTTAGAATGAAATTCACATTACTGATATCGTTGTGTCTTGTTGCTGCAAACTTACACAGTTACTTGTACAATTCTACAAGTGATAGTGACCCTTCAATATCCACATCAATTCTCAGAGGAAAGCTACCATCTTTTCCTAAATACACACCAACAAAGAAAAACAAGATGATGCCAACTAAACCCCACTGCCTGTCCTTGCTGTACATTTGTGGACTACAAGTCCAAGCAGGGGACCTTCACCCAAACCCTGGCCCCATTTCAACCTCCACCCCGGACTTCCCATGTGGCATCTGCAGTCAGGAGGTACATGAACACAACCATGCCATACAGTGTGACGAATGTGACTGCTGGTACCACACCTCATGTGTACAAATAAATGAACCACATATGAACACTTGAAACACAATAGTGTCCTATGGTTTTGTTCTTGTTGTGGTCTCCCTAACTATTCCAGATGCCTGTTCTCAAGCAACATAACCACATCAAACAAATTCTCAACTCTGGAATCTCTCCCAGACAGTAGCAACCACACACACAGCATACATGACCAAAACCCCATATTTGCACCAAACTCAGCTAACACATCTACCACTGACCGAGCAAATGCTAAAACTAAATCTAAACTAAAAGCTAAGCTGATCAACTGCAACAGTGTCAAGAGTACTGTCAAAGTTTCCCAACTGCAGGCAACAATAAATTCAACAAACCCTGACATACTATTCCTAGTGGAAACTAAACTTGACTCAAGCATCCCCACCTACTCCTTCCTCCCTACAAATTATGACGCAATTAGGAAAGACCGAAACGCTCATGGAGGTGGAGTCTTAATAGCACTGAGAAATGACATTATTGCAGACCCCCAAGACAAATTAAATACAACATGTGAAATAGTCTGGACTAAAGTGCACTTCTTTCGCAACAAAGCTGTCTACTTGGCATCTTACTACAGACACCCAAATGATCATACAGCATCACAGGAAACCCTACATGAATCCCTAGCCATCCTCTACCGTTCTTGCAAGCTTCCACCGTTAATCATAATCGCTGGCGACTTAAACCTACCGGACATCAACTGGGAAAACCTTTGCACAACAAACCAACACACAGCAACAAAACACAATAAATTACTTGAAATAGTCAGCGAATATGGCCTAACCAACATGGTAAATGAACACACCCGACTAGACTCTGGCAATATCCTTGATCTTGTACTCACATCAAACCCCGCCCTTATTTCTAATGTAAACACAGTGTCAGGCATGAGTGATCACGAAGCAGTCCTCTTCCAAATCAACATGAACCCAATGAAAAAATATACCTCCACACAAAGTGTACAATTATAAAACTGCAAACTGGGAATCTCTTAAATCCAACAGCATTCTTCTTACTCAAAAATACTTTGACCGAAACCCCGACAATCTAAATATTGACTCAAACTGGAACGTCTGTCATCAAAATTACACTAAACTAATAGAACAGTCTATCCCCAGCCGCATGACCAAATCCAAACCACATCTACCATGGATCACACAAAAACATTATTAGAATGCAAAGAAAACGGGACAAAATTCACGCTAAGACTAAGAAAACAAAGAAAAACAAACACTGGGAACACTTCAAAAACCTTAGGAAAGTAATCAAGAAAGAAATAACCAAATCCTATCACAACTACATCAATAATATCATAGGTGAAAGCCTAAGCACAAACCCTAAGCGTTTCTGGCCCTTCACTAAACAAACAAAAACAGGACTCTCCTGTCAAACCCAGCTCGTGGAGGCAGTTCATGATTGGGCTTCCTCCATGAACAATAACAAACAAACCGACATTCTCCTTCTCGACTTCTCCAAAGCTTTTGACACAGTTCCCCACAAACGCCTTCTCAACAAACTAAACTACTACGGCATCACTGGTCCCACACTACAATGGATAAACTCTTTCTTATCAAAACGCACAGAGACAGTATCAATAAATGGCTCCCATTCATCCCCTGCTAATGTCATCTCCGGTGTGCCTCAAGGCTCAGTCCTTGGCCATGTCCTCTTCCTATTATACATAAACGACATCACCGACTCAATCAATTCAAACATCAGACTCTTTGCAGACGATTCCATCCTATACAGAGAAATTCAAACTCCCAAAGACCATGACGTCCTACAAACAGACCTAAACAAACTCTCCGAATGGGCAACAAAGTGGCAAATGAACTTCAATATCGCAAAATGTCATCTCCTCAGAATTACCCAAAAACGAAAACCTAGCCATTTCACCTATACAATCACAAACCAACCAATCTCCCAAGTTGAACCACACCCTTATCTAGGCATCACAATAGACTCAAAGCTGTCATGGTCAGAACACATACACACCACCACATCACAATATGCTAGAACACTTGGCCTCCTTGGACTCTCCACCCTGCAACACCTAAAGTCAAAGAAACAGCATACAACATGTTAATAAGACCCAAACTGGAATACGCAACTGTAGCATGGAACCCATACAAACAAAACAACATCGACACCCTAGACAAAATTCAGAGAAGCGCAGCCAGATTTACCCTAAATGCCCACCGCCGCAAAACAAGCACTACAAAACTGATTAATAAACTAGGTTGGGAAACACTTGAAACACGACGAATACAACATCAACTCACCTTCTTTTACAAGATAAAACAGAACCTCATAAATATCAAGTTACCACAAAACATCATAACCCCATGCTCCTGTACACGAAACAGCAATCCAAACAAGTACATGCAAATCCACGCACGCATCAATGCATATTCACTCTATCCAAGAGTCATTAGGACCTGGAACGCACTCCCCCCAGACGTCATAAGTATACCAACACTATACCCATTCCAACAAGCCCTCAGCACCATCCACCTTGTTGCTCCAGCCCACCTCACCAGATTATAGCCACAAAACAGACATAGCAAACTGTTTTTAATCTGCACAAATTATTACACTTATCTACACACTTAATCGCACGTTTTCAGTTCTATTGTTCTTATTGTTCCTCTAACTTCACTTTCATCTTCATGCACCTTTAGCATTGCGCACCGCACAAACTCCTATGTTAGCCCCAGAAGGGGCTGTATGGAGTATATTAACGAAGAATGAAGAATAGCTACCTGGGTAGATACCACCAATTGATTTTCCATAGGCGGCCATTGTAACGTTTCTTTGATTTCCCACTAGGATTATTAATCCATGGCTTTGGACATTCCAGACATTAATTAATCTCCATCGACACATGTCATGTATAAAATTCGTGAAAATGACATATCTCTTTCTCCTACAATCCAGTCTGTAACCTGACACCCCTTCATTGTTGCTTCAATCAGCGGCCGATTGCCAATGTTGACACCTCTAGGCCAAATTACACCTGTATGCATACGCACCTTTTCGCTGTTTGACAAATATCATTATTTTGCAGCTATGATATCACGCTACGCAGAAATATCATTTCCATTCAACCAGTCCTACATTCAGTGCTTCCAGAAATTTAAAAAAGTGCACAATGCAGTTCTTTTAAGCAGGACTACTAATGGCGTAGGACTCCATTTGGTGGTTTGTCCCCACCCGGTGAGTCAAAACGTGCGGCCCGGTATCACCTGCCATCTGGCGCATAAATGCATGAACTATAAGTCTCCCATTATAACTAATGCATTTTTTTCCAGATTTGGGACGTACAATCTCGGCATTCCGATTCTGGTCAAAGTGGCGGACGTCTAATATCTGTATTGACCTTATTCCGATTTCGGATGTGACAGACGACCGCCCTTTTAGCCGAGAAGATACCGAGGGGCTCAAAAGTGCTGCCACCTCACGGAGCCTGGGTAAAAGAGGCTGCGGTGATACAGTGAATCACGGGTGACAATTAACGATATTCGAAGAAATTAATTAATTAATATTAACGAGAAACCATTACTTGTTTTGATAATAATACGTGACATAATTAGAACGCAACAACATAAAAACAGCAATTGCATAAAAACACATAGTATTTGCTAGTTTGTCCGCCAGGGTGCAAACCGAAAGTTACGTCAATGTTCAATAACTACGGGAATTTCCTATGGTTGTTATGTGGTTTTGTAAACATTATATAGTTTGTAAGTGTGCGCGTGGAATTGGAGGTAAACCAGTTTGTACTGGATTTGCAACAGTATGGGTTTAGGTGGATCTAAAGAAGTAAGTTTGTATTTGAATGTTCTTCTTACGTCTATGCCCGATAGATCATTGACATAGATACTGCGGCAATCCCCGTGCAGGGCGAAGTTCTATCCATACTACCATGGCATAGGGTTCCCCTACCATATTGGGTGGTGCGCGCTAAACTTTGGGCTGACATTTTCGTATGATCTAGCAGGCCAGTTAGGGTGGTTTGTTGATTTATATGTATTCAAAATTCATCTGGGATGAGATCTGGGGTGCCACAGTTTTTATATTAAGTCAGTTTTGCATAAAATTTGTGGAACTTCCATTTTAATTGTCTGCAATCTAAACTAGAAAGTCCATTTCAGTTGTTCGAGATTTGATTTTTTGACATTTTATATATATATATATATATATATATATATATATATATATATATATATATATATATATATATATATATATATATATATATATATATATATATATTATATATATATATATATTATATTATATATATATATATATATATATATATATATATATATATATATATATATATATATATATATATAACAAATGTATAATACTATTGTAATATACTTATATATTATTTTATATGGTACGTGGTGTGGAACTTGGCCTCTTAGGGTGACAAACTAAAATTGCACTAACCTATAACACCAGTTTTGCAGGTAGCTAAGCTATAGAGCTAAACTTTTGTGTGTGATCATTTGAGCCCATCAAGGTGATTCATATAATCGTATGCTTAACTGGCCTAAATTATTATGGCCTTTAATACACTTTTTTCACCTTGTATCGATGTGTGTATGTTCGCAATGTCATATTCTATATCACTTTCGGTAAAAATAAGGCAGATTATATTTTTTTATTTGTATTTTAGACCATTTAAATCCATAGAGTCAACGTAAACGTAAACAGGCTGATATCACGGTTACAAATATGGTGTCAGCTGTAGGCGTATCCTAGAGTCATCAGAACACAACAAAACACTTCAGAGCAGGCTTCTCATGTGAAACACAACTTCTAACCACCATGCATGACCTTTTCTCTTCCTTCGACACCGGAACCCAGCCATATATCTATATTCATTGCGTACTCCTGTAAGGAACCAAGTACATGTAACTCTGAGGTCCATATGTTGACATTAGGCAGACAATATTATGTACAGTATGCATTCTGACCCAATACTGTGTATATAAGAAAAATGTATACAGTTGATTCAGTCAAGTGTTTACATATTAAAGCTTATTCCAGTGTTTATGGATCCTGGAAGTGAATCTTAAGCTAGAAGTTAGATTGAATGTGATTTAAAATATAGTTAACAGAGCTATCAAATCTACACATAAATATATACACCATATACCTAATAATTGACAGGCTGCATTGTACATCAAGCAAAGTGCATAACAGGCTGGCACGTTCATATTTTCACGTACCAATAAACAACTTTAAAATATTGTGGTATGCAATATGCAATCTATTTAATGTGGATTTCTTGTAATTTCACCAGAGTTGTACTCCATACATGGGTGAGCAATATGAACGAAACAGTGTGAGCTTAACCTCTAGGCAGCATATACAAAATGTTCGCAGTATAATATTTCCTTGTACATATAGCGTTCTGCGTTGTCTATTAATGTCATCATCATCCGAAAGATCATCTGCAAAAGACTGCAATATAGTTTCCAAGATATTTATATGTAGCTACAACATGCAGAGTAACCCCTTTTAGTTTAAATTCAGGGATAAAACATCCTTTTAAGGTCGCAAATCTAAATATCATAACTGCAATCTTCTTAGCATTGTATTTCACATCAATCCAAATTTCTCACAGTCATGTAGTAGCTGGCATAGTCCTACTGATGAAGGTGAAATCAAGACCAAGTCATCGGCATACATTATATGATTACTAAGATGACCATTCATGCTACATCCAACATTACACATTTTAAGTTGTTCACTCAATTCATCTACATATACATTAAATAAGTAAGGGGATAATATCCCCCCTGTCTAACACCATTGGTTACTTTAAATTTAGTAGAAAGCACATCACCCTACCTTATGCAAGTGGTCTGGTTGTGGTACCAATATATTAATATTCATAGTATATACAATGGTACTCCCCTTTCACTAAGATTTTTAAACAACATTCTGTTATTTTCTGTTCAGAGTTTGATATAAATCAACAATTTAATTTAACACATATACACTGGTCTGTAGCATGCTTCTTGAAACCAAACTGATTCGGATTAGTATCCAAACATATTCCATTTCTACCTAATTACTTCAATAATTTTGCTAAACACACTAGCTAATGCAATGGGATGGTAAATGTGTTTAGAAGATATTTTTCTAGCTTTATCCTTGATCACTGGCACATAAAAATTGACAACATTGACTCTGGCAAAAAAACATGAGCAAAAAAACTAGTGTTCAAAGCACAAATATAGCACAAGTGCCTTGTCTGCATATTTTATATGATCTGAACATATGCTATCTAATCAACAAGCTTTATTAACGTCAAGCTTCTTAATCGCATTTGTTACCTCCTCTACTGTGACCACAATTTCATCATAAGATTATCACACAGTCATATTCACACACGTGTACAATACTATTGTTAATACACTTTAAAAGGTCACAAAAATGTTTATGGCATAGATCTAGTACTATCTCTTTTCCACCAGATACACCTTCGATAAATAGACCGAAGAGGAGAATTTCAATTGTGATAGTCTTGATTTCACGCCAGAAGGCCTCAGGATTAAGTTCGGCTAATTTCTTAGCTAGTGCCTCTTTACGTAATATATTTTCAGTGTTCTTGATAAATCATAAAGCATACTTGAATCTAGCTTTGCTTTTTACATGCAAATTGTAAACAGGTCCCTGTCTGGGTTTCCCAGCATTAACCCACATGTGTCTGACTTCTCTGGAGGTATACAAACTATCCACATAATCTGGCCATCCAGGTTTATTTGTATACGACCTCTTCTTATTTTGCAAGAATTCTTCACCAGCTTGTATTAGTGAATTCACTATGTCATCATACAGTTTATTTAGATATTTAATATGGTTTACATTTGGCATTGTGCATCCCTACATCCTACTTACAGCCTCTGTTGGTATATGAATATTATGCAAACATATTTCAATAAGCATACAATATTTACATATGTCATTATCAGTCATGTTATTCCATCTTTTTTTCGCCCTAACATTATTAATAACGCTTGTTGAATTTGGTATATTGTCACTATTTATGTACACTTTGAACTGTATAATTATGATTTCCCTCACTGACATCATACAGAATATCGATCTTACTTATACTACTGTGAAAATCATTACTTGCTATCACATGATCTAGCCAGGAGGTTGTATATCTTTCACTAACATATGTATATGATCTTTCTGGTAAGTGTGCACCAGATGAAATTTATTATATGACCTGCAAATAATGAGTTATCAATATCACATAGTTTGGCATTCCATTCACCAATTATGGCATAACAAGTATTGTCTAGTTCGTCAGTGATTGCTTTAAGAATACCCAACTTTTCTACATACATTGGTTCATTATCATGACATTGATAAGGCATATATGCATTAAATATTGTACATTTCTTACATCCTAGAGTAATTTCTATCGCTACACAACAATCAAGATTTAGATCCAATGGTTTAACACATCTGTCAAGTTTAACATCCCACATTATTGTGACACCACCAAGTGGGTGTCCATGAACTATACCATCTGTAATGATGATTTTTTATGTGTAAATTTTTAAATGTTTAATTTTAAACAATTACTTTAGACTACACAATGCACACGCAGTTTATGCAAATGCATAATTATTCCATTCATGTAAGTTGTAAATGTGTATAAAACAACGGACAATATTTTTTTTAAAGTAAGACGTATTCTATGATTTAAGTTAATGACACTTTGCCAAATGTTTATGTCATTAAATAAATAAGGTTAACTACAGAAATTTTGCTCATGTGAATATGTTATGTGTTTTATAAATAAATTGACTGATTTTCTACTAAAATGTGAATACAAAATTAGTTAATCATATAATAATGTGGTGTATAAGGTTAATTTGTAGGTAATATAAAAGAACAATAGATTTTTACAATAACAGTTATTTGAGTTTCTTTTTAAATTGGAATCAGAGCAGTTTTTTACAGCATGTGATTTTCCAAATAGGGGCATTCCATGTCAAATCAATCAAGAATTTACATGACCGTTTTCGATTTTGATGAAATTTAGTGAATCTATGTATCCCATCAATTTTAGGTCAATCTGACCTTCAGGTCTAGAGATAGAGGTCATCAAACTTTGACCCGACCTTGATGTATGATGCCTTACCAGTGTCATAACTACACTTCTAGGTGACCTACATTTTAAAGCTAATAGAATTTTCTACCTATTCAGACAACAATCCATCTACCAAAATGTTTTAAATATATTGTTTTTAATGGTTTGAGCTTTGACCTGACCTAGCAAAAAACATGTAACCTCCAATTTCGCTAATTTTTTATGTTGAAGCATATATAATTATATAACAAGAATCTGTAGACGTTTTATCGTGCGCAATTCAATACACTAGGAATTATGAATTTTAAAACATTTCTTGCACTGTATTAATGCTGATATAATATAGTCAAAGAAGTACAGTCATAATGCTAATGCAAACTGTGGCTAACGTTCTATATTTTGTTGTTGGTGTTATCACCATTACTATCCAGTATCCACCCATGCATTGATGTCATTATGTGCTGGTATACTTTGTGTGTGTGCATGCATCAGGGTTGGGTCCAAATACACATTTTGGGATCAAATACAAATACAACTCAGCCAAATAAAATACAAATACTTTGCTTTTCTAGATTTCAATTCAAATTTTCAATACAAATACACTGCCATTTTTTATTCAAATATGATTAAAATATATTGCCATTTTTTTAATTTGATTAAAATACAATTTAAATGCATGGACCATGTTTCCATTATAGTTCGTGTATCACAGTGGGTGGAATTTTGTCTTTGGCTTGATTGACTGCTGTAGACTAATTAGCAGGAAGGTTTACTCCACTACTGTACCAACTACTGGGTAGCTCTTCCCCTGCACTGCAGGAAACCTGGGTTCCTTTATCTTAGCCCAGGATGTTTACACAGCATGTCACAGCAGGATTCTTTGAAGCCCCTTCTTTGTGAATACCTGCCTTTATAGCTATAGATAAGCTTCACTGGCTTCCCATTGTCATACTGCTACTTAGAGATTACTCTTAGGCAATGGCAGAGTAAATTAAGAGGGATTAACTTTGTACTGTTATAAGTAAATATAAATAGACACACTTATATAAAATCTGATAGGTACAAACCTTATTTCACACTTTAAAATAAATGTAGTAAACTAACAGCCAAAGTATAATAAAACTAAAGATACCAATCAAGCTCCATTAAACTCTCCACCTGAACCAACCTGTTCACTCTCTCAGTCTCTGGTCCCAAAGCCTCATGTTTTCCCCTGGCCTGGCATTTATACCCCTGCCTAACAGTGGGAAACCTTTGTTTCATTAACTATCACTCAATACTAAGACAGTCCTACCACCAGCAGGAAACCACTGTGGTTGGGAGACAGGAGACCTTTGTGGTCACTCAACTTTGAGATAGCCCTGTTACTGGTGGGAAACTCTTGTGGCAGCCTTGCGTGCATGCATGATGCATGTGTAAAACATTGTGCCAAACATTTGGTGAAATTGACTTGTCCAAGAAAATTTTATAAAAGTAAGATATCGTGTATTAGTTTACTGTCATGAATGTATGTGACAAATCAACCATATTTTAGGTGAATCTGACCATCATTTAATCACGGTCAGGTCATTTTGATGACCTCTATCTCTGATGTTAAAATGTCTAGATAAAAATCATAACTACCTAGGGTATTTGACCTAACCTTATTGTATTGCTTATACAAATACCAGCAGATGCAGGTGTTTGCTGCATTTGTAGAGAATATGCAAAGAAACAAACAGGACATTCTTTGATGGCAGCATCCATTTGCATACTGATAGATTAAGCGACAGATTTTGTTCTGACTACACCACTAGAGCAGCATTGAGGTAATCAATATTTAAAATGCCATTTAAGTTCTGTGAAGCAGTGTTGTGGGCCTGATAACAATTTCTGCTATTATTATGGGATAACATTCTTCATGGCTAAGAGATGACAACGTGATGTTAGTTTGTAAGACAGTAGGTAATATGGACACACATTGAGGTAAATATGACCATGACATACTGATCAGACTTGACTTGAGAACCAGTAAGATCTATGTATTAGATATGCAGGAAATGTGTTCTACTCCATAAAAGTGTGGGATCTCAGCATCATTCCTTAAATTAAGTAACAGTAATACATTCACCATGTTGGTTGAGAGCAGTTGGTAACATTTGTTAAATATATGACTTTAGAATGTCGTCACAACCAGAGGTATATTGGAACCAGCTAGAAGATTAAACATTACCAAAGAGCTTTATAGCTAAACAAAAATTCTGTCAAGGTAAAATCCAGCAGAATAGGCTTCTTAATGAATCAAAATGCAGTGGAGACCAAAGCAGTGTGTTACATGGACAACGTGTACCAGTGCTATGTTCTGACCCATTAACTACACCAACATATGTAGATGAAGATACAAATTAGTGGATAATAAAGGTGGTAACAAAACAAAACAAATTATGACATCTAGAAAGTCATCAGATAGTCAAGGTTAGATCAAATAGTTATGAATGATTTCTATCCAGACATTTTTAACATCAGAGATAGAGGTCATCAAAATGACCTGACCGTGATTAAATGATGGTCAGATTGACCTAAAATATGGTTGGTTTGTAACATACATTCATGAACATGAACTAATACTCAACATTATTCTTTTAAATTGATCCTGGACAAGTCAATTTCACCCAATTTTTGGCATGATGTTTTACATATGCACGTTCACATGCATGCATGCACGCTCGCATGCATGCACACACGCAAAGTACACCAGCACATAATGACATCAATGCGGATAGTAATGGCGATAATGGCAAAAACATTTGGACATTAGCCACCATTTGCATGCTAACAGAGCATTATGACTGTACTAATTGGTGTGTATTTCAGCATTAATGCGGTGCAAGAAATGTTTTTAAAATTCATAACTCCTCTGTATTCTGTATTCAGTTGCGCATAATAAAACGTCTACAGATTCTTGCCATATATGTATACTTCAACATAAAAATAAATCAGCGAAATCGGAAGTTACATGTTTTTTGTCAGGTCAAAGGTCAACCAATTTTTTTTAAGATATTAAAAAAATGTGGTAGATGAATTGTTGTCTAAATAGGTAGACAGTTCTGTTAGCTTTAAAATGACACCAACATCACATCTGTAGGTCACCTAGAAGTAGAGTTATGACACCTGGAAGGTCATCAGGTATCAAGGTCGGGTCAAAGTTTGATGACCTCTATCTCTGGACCTGAAAGTCAGATTGATCTAAAAATTGGTGGGACACATAGACTTGTAATCGTAAACCAACATATCAAATTTCATTCAAATCAAAGACGGTCATGTAACTTTCACCTTATTTTTGAGTGATTTGATATGGAATGACCCAAAAGTGTTTTATGTTGTCATCTTTACCACAGTTCCTATCACATTTTAGATTGCTCGAGATCTGGCCCAACTTCCTGTCATCTGTGATAGTTGTTTGCCTCACAGTGTTTAGCTAGCCTTGATTAACCTGTTAAGAATCTGCAGTAACCGATCATTTTACATAGGTTGCAGCTAACAGAAACCCTATGCGCGATGGTCATATTATGACCTATATTTGGATATATAGATATGCGTAGGTAAAAAAAAAAAATATATATATATATATATATATATATATATATATATATAATTATATATATGGAGTAATAAGGTAAAATATGTAGAATGCCTCACGGTTCTGATGACTCTGGGATGCGCCTACAGCTGACACCGTATTAGTAACAGTCTATTTGACTGATTTAAATTGGTCTAAAACATAGGTTTGGTCAAGGATTTTTTACTCAAATTAACCATATTTCTGCATGGCTTACACATAGAAGTATCAATCTTTGTGGAATAATATGCCAAATTGTTTTCTTGTTACTCAAATATAACATGTTCAGCAGCATTTCAAAAACACCCACTACTCAACAAAAAGCTGTCTGTGGCGACACGCGGCCTGTTCTAAGATACTATGTTGTTGCACTAGCGTGAGTGCCTCGTCAATTTTCTGTTTTGTGCTTATCTCTTGTCACGCGCTAATTTGCACAAAAAATTACACATTTCTACATTTTCAAGATGAAGTATCATTCACGACTCTGTAAACTTGGTGTACTTGTAGTTAGTTCCCTTGTATGTGTTGTTGTCCCTGGACACAGATAATATTATGTTATTTTAGCAATTAGTTAAAAGGTTGTATTAAGTCAAAAATTTGATTTTTTTAATAATTATATTCCTTGCCCAAGCATTTAGAACACCAATTAAAATTGATGTCTTTGTACAGGAAGTGATTTAGAATGACATTGCAAACACACACACATCGATAAAAGGTGAACAAACTGTTTTTAAAGGCCATATTAATTTAGACTAGTTAAGGATAAGATTACTTTTTTTTTATTTGTCCAGTGAGTGGAAATTCATTTTTTTCAATAACTTTATTCCGCCGTATATTATGCATAGCCATACTGGGTATCAGGGCTTTATGCAGGATAAAATTATTGCCAGTCACACATATTTTGGTGGACACATGGATGTTAACTGTTAAGCCAGTTTACAAACTTTTAAATGTGTCTGATGACTGAAATGGACTACAAACACACGTGACACCATTTTCACTCACTTTCAAGGCATAACTAACGATATCTATGGTTTTGGAAGACCCCTTTTTTGCTCCTTCATTTTTTTACCCGTCCACCATATTTATACCCGTCCATATTCGTTTTTACCCGTCCAAATGATGGGTCAATGGGTCTCCACATGAAGCTATGCTGAGTATGCATAATAACAAAAACAAATTGTTAGCCAGTTTTGCCAGGCCAATATGGCATGCATGCAAGCTAAATCATAGATTGTGATTTGTGAATCATATATTTGGTTTACATGCCAGAGGAGTGAAATCAACTATATACTGCCAATAAACTCTTGTATATTCCCTGTGCATACATAAGTCATAACATCAGCTATATGTTATTAACAAAACTGATGGTCTTAGTTTGTTTTGTTCTGTTGATGTATAAGCCGGCTAAGCTAAATGTTCTCACCGTAAGCTTGCTCTATCTGGTTGGCACTGGTAGGCCATGAGCCAGGCAGATTGTCTGGCTCAAGGCCTACCTATATGTTTGCTACATTACATGCAAATGTCATCAACCTGGAACAGATAATAATGATTTTATAATGAGCTAAGTGTGATTTCCATAGAAAAACAGTTAGAGCAGAAGTGGGAAAAGGGTTAAAATTTGTGCTTTCACAGATAATTATGTGCACTGCTATCACCTATTTTCCATATCTAGCAACATATGCGAACATCATGGTGCAATAAATACCATGAATGAGGTCACTACAGACTAATAATACAGGGAACTTTCAGTGATTTTGTTGGTGTAAACCCGAATGGCATGGGTTGCATGTTGCATTGTGGTAGATACAGTGTTATAACATCTGCAGTTCTCAAGGTATTAAAATTATTTTAATATGGCTGTGAAGCAGAACCATTTGCCCACAGTTCCTGAAATTCTCATATACATGATTTTGTATACTCTTTATTTTATAGTGGTTTGTCTTAGACCACCCCTTCAGCTATTTCACTGAGAAGTGTTTGTCATAAAATTGGGGTTATTGGTAACAATTGTGATTTCTCACAGAAAGCTGTGAGTTCTGCTATGCTATCACATATATTCCTACTCTAGGGATGTAGACCTATCCAATAATCACCAGAAGAATTCGTCTATAAAAATGTATGTTGGCCAAATTTTGGGGTCTGGCTCATGTCCTATAGATTGCAGATAGGATAGTCTGTTTGGTCACTATAGATCATCTTTTCCTTTCTTGTTTTGAAATTTGCAGATGTAAACTGAAAAAGCAAACTACATTTAATTTCTTCTTTGCATTTAGGGTTAGGTTTAATTTTTCATAATTGATATTTGATATATAGTGAAAATTTAACATAGCTTGGTTTTCCTTAATTATTCATTCACAAATTTGAAAACGAAAAAGGAAAGACAGTATATTCACTGATCCTGTTTCTATCGTTTTCCATCCAGGTGCTTCCTTTGAAGCTGATTCATGAATCAAGATGGAAACTGGTTTCCTGTGGCTCAGGTAAGGTAAAACCTGCATTTCGTAGACCTACTGAACTTGTTAGAATGTAACTGATAGTTTGTAAGGGATGAGACTGTTTCACTAAAATGTTAAGCTCTTCTTAAGGAAAATCCATGCTGAAATAATCGGACAGATCTATATTTTCATAATTTTCAAAATTCATTACACTAACTTGATCTGTAACAAATATCTTAACCTATTCGAGCACTGTTTCTATCATTTGGGCTGCTCTTCTTTGTATTTTCTTGGGTGTTTATATCTTTTTGCAAGTGTGTGTCCCATACTGTCATTACTGTGCAGCCGTTTCCAACAATAGGGCAGGATAATAGTAGATAATTAGTTTGTAGCAATTATCAATTTTATCGTGTTTAATGAAGCAATTGCGAGATGGGACACTCAGCAGTGAAATGTGTACAATTGTCTGTAGACAGTACACAAAATTTAAAATTGAATTAATATTACCATTAACAATATGAATATTTATTAATACGAAATATAGCACTTGTTTATTGTTATCATATTGCAAACGGAATAATACATTTCTTAATTATTTTATATAATACCATCAATTAATAAAAGAAACAATGAGTGATTTCAAGGTGAGTATATACTATGAGTACTATAATTTAGAATTATCAAAACAAAACCTGATGCCTTCAACAATAAACATATATGTCTCAATCGAGTAGACATAACAAACATTAATTAATTTATCAGACAATATGTGACAGCTAAGAAACCAAGATTCACTATGGTAGTGATGATCATAATGGTTAATATAACAAAGTAAAGCATAGGTCATTAAATGTTTTGTGTAGACATAATAATACATTAATTAAATAATTAATCAATTAATTAATAAAAAAATATTAATTAATTCATAACTGTAATTCTGTCTTGGTTTATAGCGCTTACCATGACTTTACCAGAGAAGGGACAAATGTAGTATATATATTTAACACAGAGCGTTGAAATGTGGAATTTGATGGTCGACCGTGGTAGTTCATGGTCGACCATCAAATACTGTGGTGATGATCATTGTGAATATGTCCATGGATGACAATGGTCATATTACGTGAGACTGTGGTTGACCATGGATTTTCCTCAAACAATACCTTAGTGAAAACTGTAACGTTTGTTTGTAGTTTTGTTTACAATTACTTTCTTTCTGATTACCTACCTGGATATTATTATACAATTAATTATTGTTGTACAGAAGCCAGCGGCAGTGAAACGTCTCTACTTCCCATCAAGTTGACGACACCAGAAGGAATTACTTCGGAACTGTACAAGGGTGAAATTGCATCTCGGAAGGTAAAAAATCATGCACACATGCTAGACCCATTAATGCACACATGCTAGACCCATATAATTAATAAGTTAGGGATTGTTTCCATAGACAATTAATTGGTATCTATATTGCACCAAAATGACCAAATCTACCTTTGAATGCTATCATTAGAGTCTCACATGTTGGTCCCCTGACATTGTTGACGTCCCCTCATTCACTTCCTTGGACTGCAGCCTCACACAGCAGGGTCTGATCTACCAATTGGATATGTACCTGAATAAATGCAATCATTGTTATTTATAGATATACACTGTTTTTAATTAAACTTTTTAAAAGTTAAATTTAGCTATATATCATTTAATTCAACATGTGAATTGTCTAACTATAGAGCCATATCACTGTTACGCCAATTCTCTAAAATACTTGAAAAAATAGGGAGGGGGAGGGGGATGGGGGGAAGGGAGGGAGGAGGGGGTGCAGTGCAGGCCGGCAGGGGGGCCATGGTTCCCAATCGCGGAAAAGAATAGGATGATGGGGAACAGAGGACAAATAACTGGCTGCCTGATTCATAGAATCATACAGTACAGAGGGTATAAGAATGCATATGTAAGACTACGCAGTTCTATGGAACCCTATCAGTAGCCTCCATGCAATTCCTTCTATCTGTTGCACTTTTTCTCCATTATTTTCCTTCTCTTTCTAGGTCTCTTTTAAGCAATCCCCATTTGCAATTTTGGTCCTATTTTTTTTGTCTTTTCCCCTCCACTTTCTGAGCATCTGCTCTTTTTTGCCAATTTTTCATCTCCCATCTTCTTTGCATGTCCAGCCATATCAAACTTCTTCTCGCCAATTTCTGCTTTCTGCTCCTCGCCAATTTTCCTTCACTCCAACCTCCACTCTCAGTTCATCCGTTCTTCTCTTTTATCAGTTCTGTTAACTCCCATGATTCTTCGTGCCAGGTTTTGCAAGCCTGAACCTTCTCTTGTTTCTCTGTTAGAGCCATCACGTCTCTAACTAGTCCATTCATGTATGCCAGGGTACCACTCGAGCTGAGCACATTTCCTTTAAGTTTATGTGAGTTGCATCTGTCTCTCATCACCTCTTCATCTTTCCTCCAAGGTTTAAATTTGCCCCTGCTGTAAACCTCATTACATGTATAAACAAAGCAAATTATCTAGCCAATTTTGCACAGTGTAATTGAAATTTCCTAAAGGGAATTTATTCATTTTAATAAGCAGCAACACTACATGCTGTGAAATTACTGGTTGAACGCCAACATCTCATAATCTATGTTAAATTAGGAATGTTTAATTATTATTTTATCAGATCAGAGTAAGTGACTACATGTTAGTATTTGTCATGGCATTTGTAAGGTAATGTGGATATAATGTAGGGGCTATGGGTTCATGTCTCTTGAATAATGTGTCGTTTCTCTATTACTTTCTAACTTTCACACCCTCTGTGAATGGCTTTGCTGAACACTGCCAGCTTCATTGGTCAGTGAACTTGGTTGTCATGTCGGTATTCATTTAAAGTGAATTGGGTTTTAATGAAATCTAGAAAAGCAATGTATCTGTATTTGATTTGGCTGAGTTGTGTTTATATTTGATCCCAGAATGTGTATTTGGACCCAACCCTGGTTGACGGGGATGTTTCAAACTGGAAATCGGTTTTGTGTGGAGTACGAGAGGGATCAGTATTTGGACATATTTTATTTTTAATATATATATCAATGATTTGGATGATGATATAGCAAGCAAGGCTTGAAGTTTGCGGACGATACAAAAGTGTTTATACAAATTTGACATGATGCAGATAGACGAAGATAATCTGAATAAGGTGACCGAATGGTCTGAGAAGTGGCGAATGCTGTTTAATTTTGGGAAGTGTAAGTGCCTCCATGCAGGACATGGGAGTGAAGACGCACACTATACAATGGATGATACTGTACTAAATACTACCGTAAAGGAAAAGGACTTAGGGTTAACTATTAGTGCTAATATGAAGGTATCAGAGCAGTGTGGAATTGGAAACAAAATTCTTGGAATAATTAAGCGAAATATAGTGTACAAGGAAAAAGAACTAATAATACCGTTGTACAAAACAATAGTTAGGCCTCATTTAGAATATTGCATACATGCATGGAGGCCATATCGCAAGAAGGATATTGATATACTAGAAAGAGTACAAAGGAGAGCAACCAAAATGATACCAAAACTAAGAAATATTAGTTGTGAAATGCATCTAAAAGAATGTAGATTAACAACACTAGAAACCAGGAGACTGAGATCAGATAGAAGTGTTTAAAATATTGAATGGGTATGAAAATATTGACAGAAATATTTTTTTCTCGGTTAAGGAAGAGAGAAGGACTAGAGGACATTGAATTACCGGTACATTAGCAAAGAAGCAGTGTAGACTAGATATTAGAAAATTCTCATTTTCACAAAGAACAGTAAATGAATGGAACAAATTATCAACTGATTGTGTAGGTGCTAGTAGTGTTAATATGTTTAAAAATAAAACGACATATGCCTAAGAATGGTGGGGTACATTTAGATAGATAGGTTGGACTCTCGATAAACCAAAGGGCTTCCTTGTTCACCTGCCATCTAGAGTTGATTCTCTAGGTGGCAATCTTGTTAAATCTTGTTAAATATGTTTATCTAATCGTCTGTGTGCCCTTTTGTTTCATGTCTGTGTCGTTCTATAGGTTGATGCCATTGTCAACTCCACTGACACTGACAAATTAGAATATGGTGAAGTGGTGGTGACGTCTGGTGGACAACTGCAGTGCAAATTTGTAATTCACGGTGCAGCCTGCAAGTGGGCAGATGGAAATTGCAAACAGGTAAATAGCAGAGCAAGGTGATGTTCACCTTGTCATTTATTATTCCGTTTCACTTAGATATGCAGTATATGTTCTGGTGCACGGCAGTGATTGGGTAGCTTAGACATCTGTGAGTTACAGATTTTCCACTAGTATTATTATTTAAAAAAATACTTTGACAATGTCATGTCAGTGCCTCATGAATACCGGTATTATACATGGTAGGCGTTATATAGATCAACATATCATTTGTATGTGTTGTGGAAATAAAAAGTAAAATACAATGATATCCAAGCATGTCAATCAGTCACCACACTCATGCGATCAGTTAGCGAAACATACTTTATTTCCTACCAAAATCAAATAAACAAAGTTACGCGTACTTACAGTCATTTCAAATTACTTTTGTCATACGGATTCGTCAAAAGTAATCTTACGGTGTAGTGATTTGAAACGTTTCTGCCCAGGAATCAGTTAAGAAATGCCAAAGCACCGGGGAATTCTCCATTCTGCAGATACCGCACCATGTAATTTTGAAGGCTTTCATTTGTCATAAATCTTTGTAATTTAATTTAACCCTGTTATTCTGTACACAAAGTTATTGTAAAAACAGCAGTCCTATAGACTGCAAAAGACATTATGTGTATCCAATGGGTTTTGGCAGATGCCTTGAAACTGACCACAGATCACGTGACTCTGACAGTGTACCAAATCAGTTATGTAAACAGCCATAATGTTTCGGTTTGTTGAATGAAACTGAACTCATAATGTTCCATGGCATGCTTTGTAGTGAAGAGGTAATTTGGTTGTAGGTGCTGGGAAAGTTTGTTGCGAACAGTTTGAAGGAAGCTCACAAGAATAACCTTGCATCTATCGCAATTCCTATCCTTGGCACTGGCGACATTCCAACAGATGTCATTGGTGAGGTCATGTTTGATGAACTTTGTGAGTTCTGCTGTTTTCGCCCAGACACGAAGCTGAGAGATGTGCGATTTGTGGTGCACCCTGAAGATGACAAGACTGCACAGGTGGGCATTCACCATTAATCCTTTACACCCCATGATGTTTTAACGAAATGCTGTTGTTGGGAGTTGGGAGCACAGGATGTTATACAAATTATACTTTAAAATAGAAATAGTGGTTATGTAGTGGTTACATTTGCAATGGGGATAATGCTGATAATTTTTCATTAATAATGGTGCCTCGTGTCAACTGTTGTTTGAATGACAATTCTTACACAGTCAAGGAGAAGGCATTTTAAAACATTGACTTATAGTTGTAATTGCATTTACCTAAATAGTAAAATAATATACTTATGATTGACCCCGTGAAAATATATGCTACTTTTAAGTTTTATTTTATTATTACAATAAAGGCCTTTGAACTATGTTGTTGAAACTAAGTTATTTGCATAAAAATAAATTATCTAAAAAGAGAATGCCATTGAGCCATAGTTAGTTCAGATTTAAAACTACTTTTGCAACAGTCTCATGCTTACATGAATAAGGGAAAAACAGACCTAATTAAAAATCCACATGTTAAGTCTCCCGGTTTTGCCGGCAGCCTCCCGTAATTGTAATACGTCTCCCGATCTCCCGGCGGGAGGCACGTTTTGACTCACGAGGTAGTAATATATACATAATATACATGATAATATAATTTATGTATATATATATGTGTGTGTGTGTGTGTGTGTAAGCTATTTGAATATATTTGCAGATAAACAATTGGCAATTCACATGTTTCTGCTCGTATTAAAGTATATGAAGTGTCATCAGCTGTTGTTAAGTTGACATACCTAAACATGCTTTTCATTATTTTGAACCCATAATATTATTCCTGCCATATTAAGGTAGCATATTTGTAAGCAATGACACAGACAAGCATCAATGCACTGTATAATTATGACATCCTGGTGTCAGTTTCAAGACCTCTTGGCACTGCACCGTTGATAGCCCCAGTGACACTCCTTTTCATACATCAGGGAGTTTGATGCCCCTGCCAAGCAGAGTTGTAAACCACTGCCTTGTGGTACAGGATCTTGACAGAACTACCTGGTAATGGCTAAGGGAGCACACCCTAACCAGAAAACCATGTCACTGTGGCAGCATCTAGGGCGGTTGATGTATGGAACTCCCAACATATCTCGACCAGCCACTGCATGGAGAAAGAGTTTGCACCTGTCTTGATATGCTCTTGCCGGTGTGACAGTGAGACCTCTATTTTCCTCCCGAGTCGCTAGTAACTTGCAAAAGATAGCGGCATTTCACTTCACATTTTGCTGGCAGCTCCCATTAAATGTATAACTGCACGAAACACCATTCCCAATTGGCCGTCGCCCAGGTTACCAAGGACCACGCTGCTCAACCTCATCTTCCGTCGACAGTGGAAAATCAGCTAGGAAGAGAAGAAGAAGACAGCTATTGACAATTGCACAATGGAACATCAGGACTCTCCTCGACCGAGAAGGAAATGACCGACCAGAAAGACGTACGCCACTAGTAGCTATGGAACTTGCCAAATACGACATCGACATCGCTGCCCAAGCCCAACAGAGAGTGTTGCAAACCAAGAACACTAGATCCACTACTGCAGCATACAAAGATGCCTGCCAACTGCTGCAAAAACGCACCCGTGCACTGAAGTCAGACTGGTGGAAAGGAAGGCAGACTCTGCTGAAGAGTTGCAAAGAATAGTGGATGCTTTCTCCGATACATCAAAGAAGTTCGGCATGAAGATTAACATCAAGAAGACCGATGTGCTGTACCAACCCAACTCTACAAGAACCCGAGAGGAGGGTATCATATCAGCTTGATGGAAACAAGCTGAACTCTGTCCTGGAATTCACCTACCTTGGATGCACTATGCCAAGTAATGGATGCAATGATGGTGAAATACAGAGGAGGATGGCCAAGGCTAGTGCATCTTTTGGCTGACTATGCCAGACTCTGGAAAAACCATCATGTTTTATATTTACTGTTTTTAGTAAATATAAAACATAATTTATTGTTGGCCTGGTGTTAATTCAAAAATAAACAAAGGCCTTTGTGGAATGCCATTTTAAATAGTTATGTTGGCCACATGTATTTGAATAGGATGATGCCCAAAGTGAAATATATATATATATATATATATATATATATATATATATATATATATATATATATATATATATATATATATATGGTCGTACATCCCCACTTTTAAAACCAGATTGACGCACCTGAGCAGATGGGTCGCAATGTGATGTCCTCCCAGCAATTAAGTTACCTAGTGATAACATTCTGTAAAGTAAAACCTTCCCAAGACAGCTAAAATTACGTTTGTACATTCACATTGTTTTGGTAAAAAAATGGATATACCAAGAAGCTCAACTTCTTATGCGCCATTCTATTAGTGAAGTTCCTGGTCATGTTGGATATAAGTTCCGCTCAGAGTGATTTATGTATATGTATATATCAATTACAAAAAAGTACAGTAGTGTGAAAAATGGTTGCTTAAAAATATTGAAAATGTATTCTTCATGCTTTATTTTAAACAGTTATTGAAAAATGTGTTATCTTTTAAATAAGTTTTATTTACAAAAAGAGCTCATACATACAGGATAAATACCTTTTTATCAAATAATGCTGTATTATAAAAAAACTATTCAAAATTAAACCTATATTAACACAAAATAAATAGAAATACAAATTTTCAGTTGTATATAAAAATAGAAATTACGGCAGGATTAAGCAGTGTCCGTGAGGTGGCAGCATTGTATAGATCACGCGGGTAAACAAACAAAAGCCGTCTAAGTAACAAGACTGTCTTCTCGGCATAGTTCCGCAGCTGACCGACAGTTGGTTAAGCGAGACTACTTAGAGGGCAGATCAGCACCAATCAATGTTAAAGGGTCAATATAACGTTTGCTCTTTAGTCAGGCTAAAGGTGCCATTCCAATGTCACACCACATGATGATGATACTGCTGTGGAGGCTGTCTAATTGGTTTATCCTCTAATTTGAGTTGCCTTATTTCTTCAGATGATGATTCACACAGTCCTGAATACTATCTATTCTGACAACAACATATGGATTAATATAAATTATTACATTCCTGGCTTAATTTAGCAAGCACAATAGTTGTAGTGTTTTTATAAAAAAAATACTTACAATTGTGACTATTATCTAGTAGATTTTAATTGAATTAGGACACATCTTATAAGGTGTCAATTAACAATAGTTAATGTCACATGAATATTTATTTATAGTTGCTTAACCCCACTTGCACATATACAAGTGCCTTCATACAAGGAAATAAATACCAAATCACATGACATAGTTTTATTGTCAATAAAGTATGTCACAGTTGGGTTTATACATACCAACTTGCTGGTAGGCATTATGCTGCATGGCATTGTTGTCCCGTTGTGCTTATATGCCAGTTACATCTGACCTGTAGCGTCCCACCATGTTCAACACAGTTGAATTAAGAATGAGTCACTCCATTCCCTGAAAGGATGAAATATCAGTAAATACCAATGTATTTTAGTATGGCCAAACACAGCAGGTAAACTGGAGTATTTTTTATTTATGCAAATAGTTCCATGTTTTTTCAGGTGAAAGTATAACATGTTTCTTTGAGTAAAACAAATTATTGAACTTTTCTTTAGTGAAACCTTGTTTCCATGTTAACAAAACAATATGTCCATTTTGAGCTAAAGTGGTTTTTAAATCAATGTTCATTACATACATGTTAGAGAATGATGACCAGAGCGTATCTTTTTATTTTCTAAAGGGTAAAAAAAATCTAAAATATACCAGCATATCTATCACAGTATTGATGTTTAAAAAAAATGTCTGGTCATTGCACAGAGTACAGTATGCTGAATACAATATTGTACAGCTTGTTAGGATAACATAATTATGCCTCTATTATAGATTTCATTTATCCAAATGCAGACATGTGATTTTCTTTAGAAAGTGGCCATTACATATCACGTAGTGGATATGATTACCAGATATATCAACATGACTGATTCATGAATTAAAAAAGGTAGGGTGTGTAAATTATGTAGACAGTAGGAAGGCAAGAAGTAAAACCATTACAGATTTTGGACATGATATACACCCCTAGCATTACATGGCCCTGATTTTTGTTAGCAAATAGCCCCATTAACATTGACCTAGAAACTCCTATTCAGAATTGACAGGGTGAATCTCCAACAAAACCACCGACAAGAAGCATCAAAATAACTTCATACTACCGGACCTCTCAATTTGTTTAATATACTATGCTACTAGTACGGATACCCACTAGTACTGTGAGTATGCGATATGTCTATGAATATGAGCCATGCCAACGCCATGAAGGATCTAGTCTCGCAAATGGGAATCTATGAATATGAGCCATGCCAACGCCATGAAGGATCTAGTCTCGCAAATGGGAATCTATGAATATGAGCCATGCCAACGCCATGAAGGATCTAGTCTCGCAAATGGGAATCTATGAATATGAGCCATGCCAACGCCATGAAGGATCTAGTCTCGCAAATGGGAATCTATGAATATGAGCCATGCCAACGCCATGAAGGATCTAGTCTCGCAAATGGGAATCTGTGAATATGAGCCATGCCAACGCCATGAAGGATCTAGTCTCGCAAATGGGAATCTATGAATATGAGCCATGCCAACGCCATGAAGGATCTAGTCTCGCAAATGGGAATCTATGAATATGAGCCATGCCAACGCCATGAAGGATCTAGTCTCGCAAATGGGAATCTATGAATATGAGCCATGCCAACGCCATGAAGGATCTAGTCTCGCAAATGGGAATCTATGAATATGAGCCATGCCAACGCCATGAAGGATCTAGTCTCGCAAATGGGAATCTATGAATATGAGCCATGCCAACGCCATGAAGGATCTAGTCTCGCAAATGGGAATCTATGAATATGAGCCATGCCAACGCCATGAAGGATCTAGTCTCGCAAATGGGAATCTATGAATATGAGCCATGCCAACGCCATGAAGGATCTAGTCTCGCAAATGGGAATCTATGAATATGAGCCATGCCAACGCCATGAAGGATCTAGTCTCGCAAATGGGAATCTATGAATATGAGCCGTGCCAACGCCATGAAGGATCTAGTCTCGCAAATGGGAATCTATGAATATGAGCCATGCCAACGCCATGAAGGATCTAGTCTCGCAAATGGGAATCTATGAATATGAGCCGTGCCAACGCCATGAAGGATCTAGTCTCGCAAATGGGAATCTATGAATATGAGCCATGCCAACGCCATGAAGGATCTAGTCTCGCAAATGGGAATCTATGAATATGAGCCATGCCAACGCCATGAAGGATCTAGTCTCGCAAATGGGAATCTATGAATATGAGCCGTGCCAACGCCATGAAGGATCTAGTCTCGCAAATGGGAATCTATGAATATGAGCCGTGCCAACGCCATGAAGGATCTAGTCTCGCAAATGGGAATCTATGAATATGAGCCGTGCCAACGCCATGAAGGATCTAGTCTCGCAAATGGGAATCTATGAATATGAGCCATGCCAACGCCATGAAGGATCTAGTCTCGCAAATGGGAATCTATGAATATGAGCCATGCCAACGCCATGAAGGATCTAGTCTCGCAAATGGGAATCTATGAATATGAGCCATGCCAACGCCATGAAGGATCTAGTCTCGCAAATGGGAATCTATGAATATGAGCCATGCCAACGCCATGAAGGATCTAGTCTCGCAAATGGGAATCTATGAATATGAGCCATGCCAACGCCATGAAGGATCTAGTCTCGCAAATGGGAATCTATGAATATGAGCCATGCCAACGCCATGAAGGATCTAGTCTCGCAAATGGGAATCTATGAATATGAGCCATGCCAACGCCATGAAGGATCTAGTCTCGCAAATGGGAATCTATGAATATGAGCCATGCCAACGCCATGAAGGATCTAGTCTCGCAAATGGGAATCGCAATTCATTCACCCATGCACACGGTATAATAACAGTTTAACTAGTCTATCACAGACACGAAACTAGGTGGATTACATAAATGTTGTCCCTGGTTTTATATACTATAGGCTTTAAGTTCAACTGACACTGACTGAACCAAAGACGAAGTGCTTATAATACATATTATCATTAACGAACGTATGTCTTGTTGATAAAATCTGTTGCAGTAACATAATCTTAAAAACATTTTACTTCACAAATACAATGATAAACTAAATATTTATGACGGTTAATAGTATAACTTACATCGGTGTCCACGAACTATCGGTATCTACGGAAGCCATTGCCATGTGGTACACGACCTCGCTCTTCCGGAATTTGAGTGACAGCATCGGGATTATTATCAACATTTGATTGTTAAAACTATGAAGTTGGTTGTGCTTCGACAAAAAAATTTCGGCAGTCAGTATGCTATAATAGGTATATACGTACTGTATAACATGATTTTGCAATAACAATAAAAAGCCACGAAGATTATATTTTCAAAGAGGCTGTTGTGCTTTATTAAAATTGACATTATTCAAAGTCTCATTACAATCAATTTTCAAACTATTTGCATTCTAAAAAACTTAATAAGTAGGCTTATTACCCATTTGCTGGGGCAATACGCCCACCAAAAGGGACAATTCGCTCAGAGGTGGGCGTTTTACCACCACAACAATAATTTAGACATAATATTTGTAATATAGGCACACTATAGTATATACATATAGTAACTACCGATTAAGCAGTTATAGTTATGTATCAGTGCGGATGTCATGGTATCACTTATTTCATTAAATCAATTAATAATGCAAGTGATCTCATCACTTGTGTGAAAATAACTCAGTTCCTTCGAATGTAGCGATGCGGTTTCTTGGTTCATGCTATTTCGAAAAGTGTTTACTTCGCAAAGAAACTGTGTTGTTTTCCGTATATTTCGTAGATGCAGCCGAAAAACAAAAACAGTTCTTGTGCGGTAAATAATTGTCTAAATAACTCACTTACTGTTTATTCCACGGGTCAAGGCTCCGAAATTTACTTTCTGGTACCATGCACCTGGGGTGGCATTGTGTAGCTATGATTTTTGAAATAGTCCCTCTCTCACGCACATACTTTGAATAATGACTATTACTGCGGGGCAGCTGACTGGCTTGACGGCCATCTTTAAAATGTCCGCCAACGCCAATTTACCTGTATTCCAATTAACTGCGTCACATACGGCAGTTATGTTTGTGACATTACACTGCTTGGTTGATAGCACTGTCAAATATGTTGATTCTGATCTTTGCAAATCAGCAGACGAAATAATAAAATGCGACATAATATAGAACTATAATTTGGCACACTGTTGTAACATTCGATATTAGGAGTTATTCAACTTAAAAGTCAGGTAGACGTCACAAGAGTCCTGGAAACAAAATGAAAGAAATGTCACACATAATTTGTAAATTAAATATTCATGTCATTCTTCCTTCCTAGAAGAAATGTCACTGAACAGTTGTAACTGTTTTACGTCATTCTTCCTTCCTAGAAGAATTGTCACTGGAAACTTTTAATTAAAAGTTTATGTCATTGTCTTCTATCCTGGAAGATACAAGTCACCAACCATAGCGAGATGGTGGTTTGACTTCACGAGTAGAACGTCGAGTTTCACGAGTTGGAGTTGGTGAGCACGGTTCAGGATCTGGATGAGCATCAGGTGTAAGGATTGGCGCATTTGCTTCTACAGTTTCACTGGGATCTGCTTGCGAATACTTTGTAGCATCCATTGGGACAGATGAGCAAGGAGCCAGATCACGAAACTGAGTAGAAACTGTGGAGTCACGACTGTCCATGTACCGCACATTTGCATACATTGACATATGGTAGCTCTTATTGGTCTACAAGCGGACCATTGTTGTTTGTTCGGACGAATCTCCGGAGCAGGACGGGTCCTAGGGAATGCAGCCATGAGGGCATCGATGTGTCACAGGATGAGCGACGCTGGAAGCTGAAGACTCTCTCATGCGGGGTTGTGTTTGTCGATTTCGAGAGGAGCGATCGGATGGAATGCAGAGCATCTGGAAGGACAACCTCCCATTGGGAGTCAGGCAGATTCTTGGACTTGACAGAAAGATGGACAGTTTTCCAGATGATAACATAGTATCTTTCCACCTGCCCGTTACCAATAGGGTGGTAGGGTGTGGATTTGCTTGTTGCTGTGCCTCGTTGAGACAGGTATTCCTTGAGTTCTTATGAAAGAATTGATGTACCACAGTCAGAGTGAATGTAGCTAGGCATGCCGCACAGAGTAAATATTTGGTCTAGGCATTTGATCACCGTTGATGAGTGCATGTTTGGGCATGGAAATGCAAAAGGGAACGGGAATACTCATCCACCACAGTGAGTATGTATGCATTCCGTGATGTTGTCGGCAGCAGTCCTTTGATGTCAATACTGGGTCGCTCCATTGGCTGCAGTGTTCCAGGAGTTGGACGATAGAATTGTGGTTTTAGCTCAGCACAGATTGTGCATGTGGAACAAGTTTCCTTGACATCTTCTGTGGAAAATGGCATTTTCTTTGACCTCACAAAGTGTAACATTCGAGTTACACCTGGGTGACCCAACCCATTGTGGATCTCTGAGAGGCTTGATGTTGACATAGAAGCAATGCATGCAAGTGCGAATGAGTCCGGTGCCACGCTCTCCTTGCCTGGTCGATACTTCACTGTGTAGTTGAATGAAGCCAGTTCCAGTCGCCAGGATTGGATCTTGTTGTTCTTAATCTTTGAACGTTTTCTGTTGTCAATCATGACGGCCACTGAGCGTTGATCTGTCACTAGAGTGAAATGGCGACTAGCAAGATGGCGCCATTTACGAACAGCTTCTATGATAGCTGTTGCTTCCTTTTCAACGGGTGGGTAATGGAGTTCATTACCTTGGAGTGTTCTTGACATGAATGCAGCAGGTCGACCACATTGGTTTAGTGTTGCAGAGACATAAACCTCTGATGCATCACATTCAACCACAAACGGTTGGCTTTCATCAATGGATTGGAGTGTAGCTCTCTCAAGTTCCTTCTTCCGTAGGTCAAAGGCAGATAGGGCAGATTCATCCAGTGGGAAGGATGTAGCATTTACAAGAGGCTGTATCTTGGCAGATATGTTTGGTATCCACTTCGCATAGTAAGCAAACATGCCCACTCTACGGAGAGAGCCGATATTTGTTGGAGGAGGATAGTCCTGGAGGGGGCGAAGTCGCTCCTGATCTGGTTTGATGACACCATCACCCACACAGTAACCAAGTATGTTGATATATGCCTCAGATTCCACAGACTTGGTTTCGTTGAGGGTAAGACTTCTCCGCGGAATTGCTTCAGGACCTTCTTCACATTTTCATCATGTTCCTATTGGTTTCGCCCTGCTACTGTAATGTTGTCCATATATGGGAAGGTGTCCTTGAGTCCTTCCTCATCGACCATATTGTCCATCGCTCTCTGGAACACGGCAACTCCGTTGGTCACACCAAAAGGTATACGACATAAATGTAGAGTCTCCCACCTTTGTTCTTCCGATCAGATTCTTTTATTGGCACCTGGTGATAAGCACATTTGAGGTGAAATGTTGAGTATACTTTGTAGGCTGCCAGATCGTTTACCATGTCGTCAAATCGAGGAAGAAGAGGGTAAGGTCTGTGTGTTGATTGATGGTCTGAGAATAGTCTATGCAAAGTCTCTTTTTGTGCCGATATGGGTATTTCGCCACAACCACTTGTGCACGCCAAGGCGATGAACTGATCTCAACAATACCCTCGGAGAGAAGCTTAGAAACCTCTTGTTGAATGAAATCCTGGTCATCCTTGCTGAAACGCCAGGATTTAGTGGTGATAGGTTTGCAGTCAGGCAATAGATTTAAGAAGAGAGATGGCTCGTCGATTGTAGCTTCAGAGACGGCACGGACTGGTGGTGAGTTTGGAATAATCAACTCAGGTTTACTTCCTCCAAATTCAATGGTGACTCTCTCGTGTTCTTTCTGGAAGTCATGGCCGAGGATGTTAGAACACCAAAGCGTGTGCATGTGTAGACATGTTGATTGAGGTCGATGTCTGCAAAACAGTGGCCAATGACGTGTGTCTTCAGAGAGGTGAGAGCCATGGAAATATCTTGTTTCGACGGATGAATCTTCAGATTCAGTTGTTCGGCCATGGTTTGACTTATGAAGCTATCAGAGCTTCCCGAGTCGATGAGTGCTGACAGAGTATACCCATAGACGGATGCGTTCACAGAATCCTATGATAGGCTCTTTGGACACGCAGCTGTGATTGAGCAAATCGTAGGTGAGTATACTGCAGCCGTTGTAATTGCATTGGCTTTCGACATGCATACCTCTCCAAAATGTCGCTTTTCCACCGTTTTTACATGTAGCATCACGTGCCGGGCAACTTCTATTGTGAATGGAATCACCACATAAGTAGCATTTCTTCTTAGGCGCATATGTTGCAGCAAGAGAGTGATCCTTCGGCATTGGTATTTCAGTATGCTGCTCTGTCGGAGAACTTGATACCGCTGCAGTTACAGGAATGCTTGGCATGGCGTATGCTTCAGAGTTCTTCTGTGCCAAATCTAAGGCGTTTGCTTGATTAAACGCCGTCTTGAGGTCAAGTCTAGTGTTCCCCAGGAGACGTTGCCGAATTAGTGGAGCTGCTATTCCATTGATGAAGGAATCACGGACCAGTTCCTCTCGGTATTGTTCAGCAGTAACATTTTTGAGATTGCAGTCCTTGCTGAGTTTCCGAAGTTCTTGGAGGAATTCAGTGAGAGTTTCACATGGTTTTTGTCTTCTTGTTGCAAGTAGGTGACGAGCAAATATCTCATTCGGAGTTTTGATGTACAGCTGTGTTAGAGTCTCTATGCAGCATCGTAGTCTGCACAATCCTCGATGTAGTCATACACGTTGTGTGATACCTAGTTGACGAGAGTCCTGAACCTGTTTGGAGCATTTTCACCACATTCATCGATGACATTCCTGAAGGCCCTGTGCCAGTGCTTCCATTCTTTGGCAGCTGAGGGAGAGTTCGGATCCAGATCGAATCGAGCTGGGTTCAGGAGAGTGTCCACATTGACTGTCTAGTTAAGTTGAATAAATTGTTGTAACCTTCGATATTAGGCTTTAGTCAACTTAAAAGTCAGGTAGACATCACGAGAGTCCTGAAAAGAAAATTAAAGAAATGTCACACATAATTTGTAAATTAAATATTCATGTTACACACCTACTTAGACAAATTATTGAAATGGAAATAGTGACATATAGTCGTCATAGCCATTGCCATCGTATAAGATGTTACTGTTCTTTACAATATGTTTGTGTGCATCAATATATAGCCATGTTTAAAAAACAGCTATTGGGTAAAACGCCTACGTAGGCGTACTGCTCCCTTGGCTGATAAGATGTTTCGCCCCGCTAATACTATTTGTATCAGTACGTGTCGTCCCCTAAGCGTGCTTATTATCGCCCATAATTAATATTGTTAATATGTTTACAAGTTAATTATTATGATACCTGCCTAGTGGCATGCTCTAACTTTGGTTACGATGATCTTATTAACACAAAGATAGACGTCAATTGTAACATAAAAACTAAGAAAAACACAAAACTTTAATTTTCATACTTAGTTTTGAACGTGAACATTAGTATTAATACTCTTGTCAGAAGATTGCACTTGAAAAACGTAATATGTGGTATAGTGCGTTAGGCGTTCTTTGGGAAAGTGGTATAGGCATATCGCCTCACCTATTTTCAAATTTGGATACAGGCAATTTTGTTCGATATTTATAATGGCCACTTCATGCAAGTATGTAATGGCGTACGAGCCAAAGGATACCTACCTATCCACCCATCTGCCTCTATCCGTCCGTCCGTCCGTCCGAAATTTAATTTCCCCTTAATTTAATAACTAGCTCATCTACAGTAATAATTGCGGTGTGTGAATGTATGTTTTGTGGGGCATGAATTTCAAATATAGCATTTTTTTATTCTCCGGATTTCACCTCGGCCATTTTTAAAGATGGCGGTCGTTAATACAAACGTCACAAAATCTCACGTCGAGCAGTAATGTTGATGACATTGGATAGCTTTGTGGAGAGCGATATATAATATATATATGTAATGCGCTGTGTATTCATAATTTATAATGTATAATATATATATATATATATATATATATAATATATATATATATATATATATATATATATATATACACACACACTTGTCCTTCATATATCCGCCATTTGTAAGATGACATCCGGCTAAGTCATTTATCGGTATCTTAACTAGAGCCATACAATCGATGCCAAAATGTAGGGTTTTTAGGTATGATTTTTTAAATTGCATAACTTTTGACATTTATTGACTTTCAAATATCCGCCATTTTGTAGTTTCCGCCTTTTTTAAAGATGGCGCCCGACAAAATCCATTTTATATCTATAGCTTAAGAACTACGTGGCTTAGATACACAAATGTGATGTCAAAATACATATTTTAGGAAGCAATGAAATGTTGTATTACTTTTAACTTCTACCCGTGTTAAAAGATGGCCCCACCAAACTGTATTATTTCCATATCCTAAGAGAGCCTGTTATCCCTGTATCTTAAGATCTACGTATTGTCGAACCTTGAAGCTGATGTGAAAATATAGGTTTTGGAGGCAAAGATTATAAATATGACATATAGATATTCTGTAAAACGGGAATAGCCAATTCAAGCATTGGTTTATTGTTTCGAAAATTAGGCCAAAGCGTTGAATCCATATTGAAAATTCCCAATATTTTTGCTTGTCTTTGTCGCAATCTTTATCACTTGATGATAAGCATCAATATGACAAGGGACAGAGGAAATGTTGCTGTCTTGGTGTGTATCTGTAAAAAGAGATTGAACAGCAAGATGGCTCCGAAACTGTGATACTGAAGTAAACATTACTACTATTTCCCAGGATGCTAGTGATAACAGGGTGGCACTAGATTAGGTAGTTATTATGATATGGTTAATGCTTACCCGGACGCCATCCTTTTAAAATGGTGGCTATGTGAAAGTACATTGTTGAATATGGCTATCCACACAAATATACAGTACGATTAACTCTACTGCTGGATGTGACGTATTTCTTTTTAGATATTGTGACATTTGTATTGACGACCGCCATCTTTAAAAATGGCGAAGGTGAAAGCAAGAGCACTCCAAAAATTTTATATCTGAAATCAATGATCCATAATAACTATATCCACACACCACAATTGTTATTCTAGATGAAACAGTTGTTAAAATAAGAGGACATTTTATCTGGCGGCCATTTTTAAAATAGCTACTACATCACTATGGGAACAAATAAAAAAATTGCAACATCGGTTTTTAAATTCGAAATACTGTTTATATTACTTTAAAATCATTTGCCAAGATTATACCAAAAATATGCTTCCTTTATATTTGACGACATACTTAATCATCATCATCATCATCATCATTGTGCAGCCATAGCGTCCCGTGGTTGGGCGAAGGCCTCAGCATGTTGCTTCCATATCTGCCTATATTGCGTTGTCCTCTGTCAGATGGTGCCCTTCCAGTAATTGTCAATTAATTGATGTTGATACGGTCGTTGCATGTTGCGGTCCCATTCGTCATATCTCGTAGTGCTGCTTCCACCTCCCATTGTGTTATATCTGGCACCTCTTTTGCGTCATTATGGACTTTGGTACTCTGTTCACTGTCATATAGCTCGATGTAGAATTCTTGTATTCGTTCTATGATCTTACCTTGATCATGGATTTCTCTACCCGTCTTGTCTAGGAGAGTGATCAGTCTGTCTTGGCCTAGCTTCTGTTGTTGTTCTGACTTTCCTCAGGCTCTTTGATGCCACGAAAAGTTCTCGTATGATCTCTTGGTTGTATTTCCTGATGTCCTCTCTTGCTTTCTTTTTGATGGTCTTGCACATTTTTGCGTACTCTATTCGTTGTTTATCGTCGCCGTTTTCCACAATTTCACGTCGGCTCATCACCAGGGCTCGTTTCTTAATTTTCAGTGGCTTGTTGACTGACTTAACTTCTCTTGACGCGCTTTGTTGAATCATGTTTGTGATGGTTTCGCTCATGGTGTCGATGTCATCTAGTTCTTGTAGTGTCTCGAATAGTTTTTCTCAATTTGAACCGGAATTCGATCTACTTGGATCCTATTGGTGTGGCATCTACTCTTGGTGTCCTCATGATTGTCTATTTTATCCTAGCTCTCGGTCCAGCTTCATGTGGCTCCTTACCATTTTGTGGTCACATACAATGTTGAATTGGTTGCTCACTGTTACGTCTGTGACGATGTTTCGCCTTTTTTTATAGAATGTAGTCAATTTCGGTCTTCGTTACACCGTTTGGACGTTTCCACGTCCATCTCCTTCCTGATTTCTTCGGAAACATGGCACTCATGATTTTGTACTTTCTTGGTGTCGCCTCTTTCGTTTAAAAATTCGTACCCAACTTTGCCCGTTGTCGTTTCCGTGGGTTTGTTCTTTTCCCTATTTGCGCATTGGAATCTCTCATCACTATTATATAGTGGATTGGGTTCCCAAAGTTTCATCGACGTCGCTGTAGAAGCCATTTATATTTTCTTCTAAGTATGATGTTGTCGGTGCATACACTTGCAGTATCTTTAGTTTGTAGCGCTTTGCCATGCAGAGAACAAGTTTTGCTACTTTGGGGCTGATGCTGTTTACCCTCACCATAAATAATGGTCTTCCATTTACTTTTTTTTTGAAAGCCTACTCCAGCTCGGCCGTTCTTTGCCTTCGGATGGTGTAGTACATGGCCGATTTGTAAGGTAGTGAAACATTCCTCTCGTCTTCTCAATTCTCTAATCCCGATTACATCCCACACCAATTAACCTGGTTTCCCTAAGTTCTTCTATGAGTTCTTGCATGTGTTTTTAGATTTGAAGAGTCGTGACGTTGTACGTCGCTAGCTTTAGTCTACTTACCCTCTTTCTATATTTAGCTTAATTAATTTGCACCACTAAAAATGTACCAGCAGAGTAGCACATTGTAAAATGTTTTTATATGTTTGCCTATTAATTATACAATCATTCTTCTTTAGGAATTTCAGAAGTTGCTTTTCAACCGATGTTTTGGTATGACAGTGGAGACAGCTGAGGGAGTGACGCTGACAATGTGTGTGTCGGACCTGGCTTACGAACAGGTAAAGTTATAGTACATTATATCTACACTCGCACAAATATATTTATCATATATATATATATATTTTTATATATATATATATATATATATATATATATATATATGAATAATATTTTGTCGTATATATATATATATATTATATATATTATACACACAAATATTATTCATATATATATATATATATAATATATGAATAATATTTGTTGCTATATAATATATATATATATATACCACACTTTATATATATATATATATATATATATATATATATATATATATATATATATATTATATATAATCATATATATAATATGCAACTAAATATTTGTGTAATATATATATAATATATATATATATATATATATATACCACACAAATATTATTCTATTATATATATATATATATATATATATATATATATAATATTTTGTTTGTATATATATATATATATATATATATATATATATATATAAAATATTATATAATATATATATATATATATATATATATATATATATATATATATATATTTTTGAATCGTTTGTGAAGGCAAACAAGTCTTAAATCAGATGGTCTGGCGTTTTTTTGCTTTTAGTCAGATGTCAAATTGGAACATTAAAAGTCTTAAACTAAATATGTAGTGCAAGCTTACATATACCACCTGGTATAGGTGAGGAAAACAACGAATTTATTTTATGGAATGCACCCACATAATTGCATTACATTTATCCCAAAATTCATGACATTTTGTATTGTTTAACATTATAATTAACTAATAAACCATCGATATTAAAATGTCACTGTGGCTAAAACCTTTATGTTTGTGATATTCCTGTTATATTCTTGGGTAGATTATTATGTGAAAGAGCATGTAATTTTGAATGTAGTTATGATTTCAGGTTGGTGTCATTGTCAATTCCGCTGGTACAGAACTGCGATTACATCGTGGCCAGGCATCCAAAGCATTGCTTGAAAAGGCTGGGAGGAAACTTCAGGAAGAATGCGATAAGGTCGCGCCCGAAGGAATCAATTTCGGTGAAGTAATGCTGACACCTGGCTGTGAGCTACAGAGTCCATTCGTCGTGCATGGAGCATGTTGTGGCTGGGAAAATGGAGCACAAACCTGTAAACAGGTTAGTATCTCAATACATAATCGCTATTTCATGGGATGTCTTAATTTCAGGGACAAGTATAGGATAAATTAATGTCACCACTCAAATCAGCCAAATATAACTCACTATGGGTATGCATAGTATCAACAGTGGGGGGCGGCATAGCAAACGAAATGTGCATTTTGTAATAAAAAACACAACATTTTGGCACAGCACATTTGGTAGCCTTTTTATAAAATGGCGATCAAACAATTTACTGCCATCTCCAGAGGAAAGAGCGAGGCAGGCTGAAATGCCAAACTTCTACGACATAGCCTAATGTGACAAACAAGGATTGTTGCCGCTATTTACATCAGTGATCAGTTAGAACTGCAATTTACGTCATTCGGTATTCAAAACATCTACAACAAGTTTTTATTGATACATTTTATGCTCTCCGAAATTACAAGCAATACTATTATATGAATGAATAATGACCTTATATAGAACTAATATAACAAGTGGAGTTTTTATTTTTGGACATGTATGTTTTCAAAAAATGGGAGCCATTTATTTTTGGGACCAAAAAAAAATGCTTCCCTGACAAATTGTAATAATACTCGAATTAATAGGTATGTTAGGGAGTGTTGTGTGTAGCACTTCATGCAGTGTGAAATTGTTGATATGATAACTTACACTTTATATACATGTTAGCTGGATGAGATTAAATAACTTTGATGATATGGTGAAATGGTAACAAATATGTTTTCCCTGCAAACAATTCGAATGAAGGACACTTAGCCATAAATGTCCACAATGGGTCACCCTAGATGTAATAGTAGGAAATAGCATTGTATTGTGCCAGCTTGGAAAGAGTCCAAAGCAAATCAATGCTGTTGATTAAATGAAATGTCACATGTTGCATTTAAACGTGTGCTTTGTCTTTTGTTGTTGCAGGTATTGGGAAAATTCATAACCACCTGTTTCAAGGTTGTGCATGACAAAAATATGAAGTCCATTGCGTTCCCCGCAATAGGCACTGGTGAACTCAACATCCCTCCTGACTTTGTCGCAAAGATCATGATCGAAGAACTCCTCAAATTCAGTCAAACATACAAAAGGACTAGTCTGGAAAATGTACGATATATATTGTACTTCACAAATCTTCCAGCAATGCAGGCAAGTAAACTTAGCAGTTTGCAACTTTCTTTGAAAAGCAAATTTCTTCTAAATAAATGTTAGGTCTTCTTGCTTTGTTCTTGAAACACTACAATATGTTCAAACGTGACTGTTGTCAAAATACCTAAATTTTAATGTAAAGCTACTGAATTGCATTTTGAATCTGCAAAAATGTGAAAAACAAACCAAATGGAGGAACATTACTGGAATATCACAGGCCGTTTGTTGAGCATCACACATCAGAACGAACTTATCATCATGAAATTATCTTGGATCCACAAATGTCATGTTATCTCGTTAATAAGTTGTTTATGATTGAACATATAAAACTTAATCATACTTTCAGCATGCACACGCTTAGCACGGAACTCATACCCTACACATTTGGTAGTGTAGCACGGAAAATAATGGTTGGCATTCGGTTAAAAAGGTTGTATTAATAGTGGTTGGTGTTTCAAGACACACACACACACACACACACACACACACACACACACACACACACAACACACACACACACACACACACCACACCACACGCGACACACACACACACACACACACACCACACACAACACAACTACACACACACACACACCACACACACACAACACACAAGCATACATACATACAAACACGTTGTGTTGTTTGGTTGCGTGCGTGCGTGCGTGTGTGCGTGTGTGCGTATGTGTGTGATAGTCTGTTAGTACATGATGTCTTAAAAGCTTTTATTCTCTTAAACTAGGGATTCAGCAAGGCTTTGCTTAGCAGCTGCAACGTTTTGCCGCCGGATCCAAAAACACCAAGCGGCAAAGGTGATATTATTGGACATTGTTAAATACATCAACCATTATTTTATGTTAGCATAAAAGTTAACAGCATTCTTTAAGTAGTTTTTGCACAGAATCAATTATTTTGATGGTTAGCATAACAAGTTGGAACAGCATTCTTCAAAAGTAGTTTTTGCTTGTTTGGGTGTACTGAATGTTAGATTATATAATTCTTTATAACGTTACTCTAATTACCATGACATCGAACGAAAAGCCTACTTTATTATTACTATAAATATTTCTTGCAGACTATTTCTCCCTCCCCGACATTTGGTCATACATGGGGTCTGGAGAGTACTGCAAACTGGATCAGCTACACACAACCAGTTCTGAATACCAGATGGTGGAGAACTTGTTCAAACCTGGCACGAAATATGATATCAAAAAGGCAAGTGCAGAACAATAAAAGCAGTTAGGCTTTTTGTGACTCTTTATGTTCCTTTTTACAGGAACTCTTTAGCAGAAACAAATAGACTGTGTCCATACATGTAGCATGTAAAATTTACAAAAATGACGACATTGTGCACTACTACTATTCATACAGATGAATATATGTTCTAATTACCAAATAGTACACGACTTGGGTCGTCGTAAATTGCAAAGCAGTGAAGTTATATTAACTTCTATATACTTTTTCGTTACTTGGCAAAATTACTTTGAAATTTGACAAATGTGTTTTAGTTTTGTGTGTGTGCGTGCGTGCGTGCGTGCGTGCGTGCGTGTTTTCATGGGTGCGTACAGGAGTACGGTGGGGGTGAATTGATTAATGAGTGTGTGTTGTGGATATGCTCTTCCATGCGTGCGTGCACAAATACATTGTCGGCAGTTAGAAAAGGTGCACAACCATGTTTGTTCAGTACATTCTTGTGTTTATTGTGGTGCGACTTTGTAGATCGAGAGAGTTCAGAACCCGAAACTCTACCGCCAGTATATGGTGCACAAGAAAGACATGATGGAACACACCGACGATACAGGGACCGTTGAACGCCATCTCTGGCACGGCACGTCCGAGACTGGTGCAGATGGAATCAACCACTACGGATTCAACCGCAGCTACAGCGGTACCAGTGTTGGTACGTTTGCTTCAAGTTAACTATTCAACAATATTATATTACACACACACACACACACACACACACACACACACACACACACACACACACACACACACACACACACACAGACACACACACACACACACACACACACACACACACACACACACACACACACACACACACACACACACACACACACACACACACACACACACACACACACACACACACACACACACACACACACACACACACACACACACACACACTTTACTGCATACTGGCGACACGTGTTTTCTCTCTACTTTTCTCACAAGCTTATTGCTTGAATCCATATTATATTACATTTTGTCACTTCACCCAATATAAAAATTACTAAGAATTCACAAATTAATAAATATGAATATATTTGCTGAACTTCTTTTCGGTATACCTATGTGTAACGGTCACGTCACACACGGTCGTATCGGTTCTGTCCTTTTCATACCCTTCACAAGATCTTTACAATGATAACCTTTGACGCGAAATGTGCGTCAATATTATGCGATATTCCCATATAGCAAAAACACTATTAATCATAGAGGCACAATGACTTATCTTTTGGTCCCACATTATTCCAATATGACTGAGAAAAGGCGGAACGACCGAACTATCCAATGACTCTTCACTTTGGTTTCACTCACGTTCAGCAAATAAAGACATATATTCCCATAACATCACGCAACTAGCAATACACATAAAGGATGAGGGGTAGAATTTAGCATAATAATATAAATCAGTATGTGCAAGTTTGATGATCCTAGTAGTTCAGTCAGCAGACGCATTCGTTCGGTATGATTCTTTTTCAATCTGGAGACACTGCCGGTGTCAGGAGGATTGAAACATGCTTTAAATCTGACACAGAAACATTGATTTATGTTTCATATTGTTGTGTTTATCGTAGTTATATAATAGTGATTTACTCGCGACAGAAAAGAAAATGCTGAAGTTCTGGGGCATCTGAATACTCAATAGTACTCACTGATTTAAATTGTTATGTATAATTGTATACCTCCTCTTTTATATAATGTTAATTTAGTCATATTGCGGGGTTACAAAATGTAACTTTCTGAAGCTGAATACACTATCTGTTCACAATTTTATATACTGACATAGCTTATCTCCCGGTCAATGTAATGACTTCGAAAACGAAACCTCATCCTCGTAAGCTGCTCGCATCGCCTTAACGTTTCAACAACTCTGGATTCATGTAGAAAGCGTTTTCTCAGAAACAGCATTACCGAACAGTGTTGTGCATTTTGTTTAGAAAAAAAACGATATACTGTGTATAAGATCAGTAACACATAAACTGAAATTATTTTCAGGAGCACTGTATGGCAACGGTTCTTACTTTGCCACTGAATCAGACTACTCGTACTCAAAGCCAGATGGTAGCGGTCTGAAACGCATGTACCTAGCGTGTGTTTTGACCGGCATGTACACTGAAGGCAAACAAGGTCTCAAAACTCCTCCAGTGCAACCTGGAAAGCCCAATGTTCTGTACGACTCAGTGGTGAACAGTGTTTCCAACCCGAAGATTTTTGTCGTATTCAACGACTGCCAAGCTTACCCAGAGTACTTGGTCTCATTCAAGTAACTTGGCACCCACTGGGAGAATCATGGCATGCCTACATAAGTGCACATTCTGAGCAGATATATGTAGAAAAGCAACGCGTCCATGAAGAATGTTGTGAACAGTTCATTCTTATGTTGCACCAACTTACACGGCACAAATACACGGACATACATGCATAAAGACACGGACATACATGCACAAATAAACGGACATACATGCACAAACTGAAAGCAAACTAATGCAGTGTTTAACATTGTTCATGATAGGGCGATTTGAATAGTTTGCCAGTATTTTTCTTAGATATACTAAGAGTGTATTCACCAGTCTATGGGATACCTGCCTCACATCCAAACATCGGAGTGAAAACCCACCTTATTCACCGACTGCTCATGTCATAGGACATCTAGTAACTGGCAGAATTTGGGATGCGTCGCACCAACACTACACTGCATCCGACGGTGCCAACATTAACCGTGGCTATTGGCACAGGGAAAATTGTCAGAAACACGATCCTTGACATTCAACAATAAAATAATGGTCGAATGTGGCGGCGATGCTGACTGTTCATAGTGTTACAGGGCACTGTAATTTCCTTCACTTACGGTGAACGAAATTGTCCTGACAGTTAGCGGTCATGATGGTATACATGAGATATATTTGGAAAGTTCTGAAGTGGTTCTTTACTATTACAGCTGTAATGACAATTAACATATGTATAAAGACTGCCTACATTTTTTTGTATCTATATTTACTCAGAGTCGTACAGATAATTACTTAATTGAGATTAGTTTGTTAGCTCTGGACAGACACTACCATTCTTCTGTGCTACATGTATAATGTTGTGTAATTTTATTCGATACACGTTTGTGAGGTTGTTACGCAGTTATGATATATATTATTCCATAGTTTACATATCATATATTGATACTTACTCAGAATCATACCGGCACATAATACACAACTTAGTCATTTGCTCTTGCGCTGGAATGGCATTCTTTGTGTTGCAGGTAGTCTTTCAAATGTGTGGCTTTATTTAACATACGTCATATGTGGACTATTTGATGATGTTCTAATCATAAAATGTAATCATCATCAGATATATCTTTATCCCAGATTTGAGTGCCTTGTATATCACCGACTACTAGAATGCATGCAAATAATGTTGTGATGACGCATTAATACTGACTGAGCACACTTCAAGTATGGCTCGTACCACAGTATATTACTGTATTTGTGAGAAAGATAAATCGGACGGAGCCTGGCGCGAGTGCCTGTGACGATATATGTATGACGGTACAATAAAACATATTTGCACATATTTTGCGGTATCTATTGTTACACCTTCTGTAAGCTACATATATTTTCCTGTCTCATTCTGGCAAGCAGTTCCAACACTTACCATTGTTTGTATCTACGTTCAATCAGACGGGTGGTACATATATGTGTTATTCTATACGTTGATAGCAAATATCACCTTTAGCAGTCGCGCAGGAATCAAACGAAGCAGCGACATAATACAATATATAGTAACACTTTTGATCGTAATAGGCCACAACTAGATTTACATTGTATAGTTATTATAACTATTTATTGCAGCTTCAGAATTCCGCTTCATTTCATTCTTACACTGTCATGCGATGTGAACACACATATAAAACATACTTGTATTTACTGTAATTACTATCGTTTACTTCTAAAGATAACGTAATACACATACAGTCTAAAAATGCATTTACTGTAATTAATATACTTTTTAAATAATAATAGTAAGGCTGCTTGCGTTGTAGCCAAACTGTGGGGAACCAAATTGGATCAGAAGGGTATTAAAATAAAAGATATTCCGCCTCAAACTCGATAAGTGGCATGAATGTTGCCAACATTTTGATGAATACGGTCGAAAGTTACGACACATGGCTTTAAAACGGAGTGATCTGATCTAATGCCGGCAACATTTTGATCAATCTAACACTAAGAAAAGCATTCGACAACATCGACGCATCAGTGGAGAACGCCTAATTCCGGTGTTTACTAAGCTCGAGTGTAACTCTTCCTTGGAGCACAATTGCTTTGCTTAAGCTTTGTTGTATATGTTAAATGTGGTCCGCGGATGAAGTGACCTGTTCACCTCATTCCATTCCATACGGTTGCTGGCCCTTGCCTTAAAGGGGAGCTGAAACGCTGTAACTAGCATTGTCCAAACGTAAGAACATAGGGTAGACCGGGGCTAGTTGTAAGAAAAACAACACATTACAAAATTGCGGTTGGGGTTCTGACCTGATCGAAACTTGTTTTTCATGCCAAGAGGTCACCACTAAGACCCTGCGCGGCCTGGAAATCTGAGCGCGCAGCCCGCCCCGCAAATTACAATTCAGCCCGCCGCCCGCCCGCATATTGGTCATCTCCTAGCCCGCAGCCCGCCCCGCAGTAACTTGGCCCGCATTCAGCCCGCACCATAAATTTGGTCACATCATAGCCAGCAGCCCGCCCCGCAATAACTTGGCCTGCAGCCCGCACCGCCCCGCCCCGCAGCAACTTGGCCCGCAACCCGCCCCGCAGTTCGGCCAGCAGTAATTTTTCAAATGTCAACCTGCAGCCTATAACAGATTGAACAAATAACATGGAATAATAAAAAATAACTAATCCTTATTGATTTTACTTAATTAATTTTATTAACTAAATTTCATTATTTTATTGATTAAGATACTTTTAATTGGGTATCTAAATTAATATATGGCTAGTTATATTTTATATTCACCTTGTCTTTTTTTGACCATTTAATTACTTGAAATTCAATAAACCACATTTTTCAGTCAGACAGAAATAATTATATTGAAAGACAACACTGAGCATACCAGATAAGCAACTATCCACTAACAGGTACCCAGCTGCAATTAGCAACAACAGGCCTCTTTTGCAGTGGCCTGTCTGTCTTTCGATTTTGGCTTCGATGCCCTTGCCCTGTTCTAACCAGCCCTGCTAGATGGCAATTGCTAAGGCCTGCTATTTTGTCAGTGCCTCAGTGGTGGTGCAACGTGATAAGAAATATTTGCTTGAGGGAAGGAAGTGGCATCCCAAGCCAGGTAGGATCTTCAATTGCTTTACACTGTTGTAGTTTTACAGCTTACCACGTTGAGTAATTGAGTATCCTGCCAGACATTTCCATTACTCATTAATATAGTATACATTAAATAGACACCAGCCAACACTCATCCATTAAGGGAAATCTGTATTAGAACCCCACAAGAATTGTTTTACTTTTGTTATTAAATACTTATTTATATATTACAACCAATATCTTGTAACAAATGTTATGATAAATACATTGGACATGATTATCAAGAAATGAAAAGTTCCTGCTAAGAGTCAGCAATGCCAATGTAAGAGCATTTAGGATTGAAATTGTGACGATGTTTACAACGCAAGGATAGATTAAAGCTTTTCATACTAGAAACCTAATCATGTTCAGGATAATAAGGTAACTCGAATTACTTACTTCCTGAATTAAAATACACTTTATTTTATCATTCAAAAGAAAATCACCTGCTAGACGGCTAGATGTCAGGTGTACTGCAGTATTTGTCACCGAACCGACCATTTCTGTATAACGTCGCCTGGGAAACGATTTTAGTAAGCGTTCACTACTTATACAGTTGCACTGGATTCCAGTCGACATACTTAGTTAATCTGTTACATTTCTTTGATATTTCCAGGACTCTTGGATCACCCGTCTCGAAACAACGTTTCTTTTTTTGTAAAACTAAGGTCACTATTAGCAAGCGAGCTTTCTCTATAGCTGCGCGAACATTCAACAATATGTAATCAACTCCCTATTATAATAACATTTTCTGAAACTACAAAAAGATACTTATGTCAAATTGCTTTTCCACCATAACGTCTCGGCGGTTCCATGCTCAAATAATGACTTGCCTGTCCCGGTTTATGATTATTGCAAATGATTTTGTTTGTTGTGTCTCTGAGCTTGAATTTTTTCTATGATATAGGTGCCACAAAAGTATTACTATTACTACTAGTTGGAATGGGTTGGTCAAAATACACTATATACTACCACTTTTTAGGGCTGTCTTTTAACTCAAATGGTCCTGAGTTTTCCCTATTACATTACACTGTAAAAATTATGCAATTTCGTTTGAAATTTATAAACAAATCCAAATGCTGATCCAAACAATAATTAAAAAAATTATCATCAATAAAATAATGCAAGCAAACAATAAATATATATCTAGTAAATTAGTTAAATTTGATAAACACCATTATAAAAAGTCTGCTTGGTTAACCGAAAGCTAGCTAATCTCAATGCAGAGACAAACATAAAGGGTCAAAAGGTCAACGGTTTGGTGTTATGCACCTAAGAGCTTACACAAACTAACCATTTGTATCTACAATCAATTTTCTCACAGCAATAATTTATTCAGAAAGAGGTATTAAAGTAGAAAAATCTAGCAAAACCACGGACACCATGAACGGGACGCGAAAATCAAAAGCTAAACCGACTTTGTCAACGTTACGCTCTCCTCTGTGTAGAGGTACACAAAAGTATTATCAGTGACGGACATCGCAGTTAACCCATATATGGGCATCGCTTTGCATACGTCGTCTTGACAAGTAGATCGACACGTACTTTTATGGAGATGAAAATATGCAGACAAATTGATTCCGGAGTTTGTTAAAAGAAATTATATACGGCTACGTGCATAATCTGTAAGTACTGAAACAAGTATGCTATTTAGTTTGCGTGTCATAGTTTTCATTCGATTGTTCAAATGTAATACGATTGAAATACTTGTGTTCGAATGTTCATAATGTATATCTATAATAGGCTATGTAAATATCGCGCCCGAAAAACGAGGCTGGGGCACTTAGGGGCAGGATGTCCAGTTTCTCCATGTTAAAAGATAGGACTTTGTTTTTGGTTGTAATAATCGGGCTGTCCCCGAATAGCCGCAAATATGTTCCAAAGATTACAAGAAGCATTATGTCACTTTGCCGGTAACAATAATAATGGAAATCATGCATTGTAATAGGATATTATAGTGGTTGTCATGGCATCGGCGGCTAGTTACTACTTGTGTTTAGCAATCTTGAAAAGTAGGGGAAGTATGGGGCATGTCCGCACACTTAAGGTGAAACTAAGAGGGTGATATTTAGCATTAAGAACGAGCAATCATATTACTTTGTTGTTAGTTAGTTAGTTAGTTAAGAAATCGCATATCCCATCAGATATTTAAATATTTTGTCAAATGTAGAGGCATACCTTTGTGCGGACATGCCCCAAGGTACGAGGCATAGCCGCACACTGTGTGCGGTTATGCCCCAGGAATGGTGAATCAACAGCTGGTCTCACAGAGCTGACTATTAACTGCAATAATAATATGTATTGGTATGTACGTGTAGGCTACAGGCCCGTGCGTTACATAAACAAAACCTTACAAGAAACACCTGAGAACACAAATCAACGGTTTCAAGTTTTCATATATAAGTAAAGTTGAGAAAATACAGTGGCTTTGAATCATAGTCCACGTTTATTCCTCTTTGAGAGTCAAAGCAAATAACAGCATGGTTTTGTAATGGGGAAACTCAAAGTTTGCAACCCAGTTTGTCTGATGCCTTCTAGCTAAAACAGCATGGTCTCGTAAAGCGCAAAGTCAAACTCAAAACTCAGTTTGTCGGCCGTGCGAGTTGTGTCACCACCTGTGGTTGGCTCTGACAGCTTTGTGATGATGTCTTGCTCGTCGAGCCACGCCAGGTCCTTGATTTCTAAAGGTGACGGCGTCGCTCTTGTGCATGTCATTGCGCTTCATGTAAGTAGTCTGCATCTCATCTTCACGTTTGTCAATACGCACCACCCTTCCAGCGTCGTACGACATATGTTGCTTCTTGGCAAACTTGACTAAAACATAGTTCACTTGTTGACTGCTGGTTGATGGATAACATGAGCCAACGGTTCATTTTCCGAATCTTCTGACTCAGAGCTTCCTTCCAGCATCCCACCATCTGTGTCATTGGAAGAAGAAGAAACAACACACGATTTCTTCTCGGCTCTTGTAGATCCAATCGCTTTAGCCAACAATTTCTTCACTGCTGGTTGCGGTTTCAGGTAGAGTTTCTTTCTTGCGGCTTCCAGCAGGGTTTTATATGGATTAACGTATACGGGCAAAATTCTATATTATAGATTTACACATAATTTGTCATCGTGTTTATTTGTGTCTGTGATAAATGACCAATTAAGCTTTATTTATGTAACGGACCTAATGATACACAACATGGAAAATGTGAGGCCAACATGATATGAAGTGATGAATGATATAAAATACAAGTGTAATAATATTAAATAATTATATAATAATCATCATACACTATCTCACGTCAACGTTTCCTATACTATTTGTGGTAAGCAACTGAAGTATCTAAATATCTAAGTAGACTACATAATATTATAGGCACCGACACACGAAATACGTCTGCACAGCGGGTGGGGCATGACTGCACAGGCCTGTGCGAACATGCCCCAAGCATCCAACATGTGAACAATTCTGAATTGCGCGAAAATGCTGCTTAATAAAGTATCCTTTATTTTCACATCATAAAAAAACATTAAAATGCAATTTGGAATTATGAAAGAAAATTGATATGCACGTCTTACAGTTAATGTAATAGATATAACAGCACATTAGTAAAATTACAAGAGTTTGTACGAAAATAACATTTTATGTCACAACTTTTTACTTATTCACTTCCATCAAAACGTGTACGCAAATGGTTGATTTGGGGGTTAGACGTTACCGCTTAGCATGATCCCACTAACCAGATAATACGGGATGCGCAAATAATAGGGTGTGCGGAAATGCCTCAGAGTGCGGACATGCCCCTACTTCCCCTACTGAAGAATGTCATCTTTCGTGCAGTACGACTTGTTTTGGGGCAAATGTGTACATGTGTTAGGATTATGTGCATTCGGGTGACTTGTCAGATATAACTATTTATCGAACTGTTGTGAAACCACAACATACAGCAATGTAAAATGCAAATCGCGTAAATGCCACATACGGCTTCAATTCGTTCTTACTATCTGCGCTACGTAAATCGCTATAATGTCTATGAGTGTGGTAAACGCAATATTAAATTGGACAGTTAAGATAGGAGAGCTTTAACACAAGATATTTATAACCTGAGTTTCCAAATATTCGTCAGTCGGAAACTACAACTGTCGTCCATCGTTAGAATATCATTATTGTGTCCTGTCCCCAATCAGCTCCAGTCACACGGAATCTCACCATATATAGTGACACACTAAGTTACAGGCCCTATTTTCTGGATTCGAGCACGCCCTCGAATCTTGTCACAGGCAGGGGCGTCGATCCGGATTTTAAAATAGGGGGACGGTGGACCAATTTGTATATGTATATAATATATGTATACATACATACATACATACATACATACATACATACATACATACATACATACATACATACATACATACATACATACATACATACATACATACATACATACATACATACATACATACATACATACATACATACATACATACATACATACATACATACATACATACATACATACATACATACATACATACATACATACATACATACATACATACATACATACATACATACATACATACATACATACATACATACATACATACATACATACATACATACATACATACATTACATACATAGTTATCTAGGCAACATATATATTTGAAGAGGGGCCATGGCCCGCCCCAATCACATAACATTTGGGGGGGTAGACTTTGGACCCAACATTGTTTGTCTGATTCATAGAGTGACACGATGCAAAGATTACAGGGATGCCTGTGTGGGACTTCCCAAACGCACCTTTTGGCAGAGAAATTTGTCATCACTCAAGATGGGATCAAATTACACAAGCGCAGGAATCCGCTGGTTCCGCCGTAGGCCAAGAGCAAACAAAAATTAAGAATCTATAATGTGTTTGATGGCTAATGCCTATTAATATATCAACACAAGGGAGCAAAATGACAGCCCGGCATGATGAATATTTACTGGACTAAGATCAAGTTGCGGGCTGCGGCCAACCAAGCAATTTATCTAGTAATTTTCCACTAGGTAGTCGGAAGTTTATATCTGAACTCGTATAATTTTTATTAATTTTACTAGTAGACCGATGTAGAGTTTATAAGAGAAGGGAGTGATCAGTCTCGCTATATATGCCTTTAAATTTGTTGTATGAACTAAAAACAAGTGTGAGGACATTTCCTATGCTGACCTCTTCAGGCTGAAAAGTGGGGGGACGCGTCCCCCTCGTCCCCCACCGATCGACGCCCATGCTGTGTAGAACTTCCCAATCCAACATTTTGGCAAAGAAATTTGTCATCACTCAAATGGGAATAGGTTTCACAAAGTGCAGGAATCCGCCGCGTCTGTCGTAGGCGATAAGCATCAAGCAGGCGAGGGGTGAAAGTGCAACACACATTTCATCATTTACAACGTGCTTGATGGCTAGAGCCTATAAATAATATCAACACAAGTTGCAAACTGATAGAGCCCGGTAGCGGCGCAGCCCGGCATGATGATCATTTTAGTAAAGTAAGATCAAGTTTCGCGGTGTGGCCAGCTAAGCAATTTATCTTGTCGATTTTCTAATGGGTGGTCGGAACTTCATTCATATCGCGAATTTATAGTCTAGCTAGTCCTGCGTAGCGGCTTTTAAGAGAGAGGAATGGTGAGTCAGGCTATATGCCTCGCAATGTTTCTGAGCTGAAAAGTGGGGGGACAATTCCTATGCTGTACCCCCACGCTGAAAAGTGGGGGGACGCGTCCCACCCCCCGTCCCCACCGATCCACGGTCCCCTGTCTATCTCCCCGCCCTCGTCACAACATTAGAAGAGAGATTGGTCACTGGATCTACCGACTACTGGGTAGGCAATAATTATTATAATAACAACAGAACTGTATATAATAGGAGCCTACCAATTTCATCTGTCAAACTGGATAGACACGTGAGCTCCTGAAATTAAAAAAAACCCGATGATTAGCTAAGCTTAGTCTGAGGCCAAACTGTCCAAACACCATTTACTTAGTTTTGGTAATCTGGAATTATGTAGATTCCAAGACTCCCTGGCTAGACTTGGACTTAGTCTTATGCCCCCGGCATAGCATTTAGTTATGGGCTGGCACAGAAGAATGGCTAGGCCGACCCGGCTAAATGTACAAGGTTTATAAAGTATAAAAGGTAGGCCTCATACTGCCATAACCTATCACATTCAACGTATAGACTACAATCAGTTACCGAGTGTAGTCTTACTTCGGAATGTGGGTGTCCCGACCGTTGAGTACTGCGTCAACGGTTACACTCCACATTCCTGCAGTGCCTTCACGTGTTTTGTCTGTTGCGCCGCGGTTGAGTTGGAATCGAACTCGACGACGGAGTCAAAGTGAACTGCCTGTAGTGATGCTTATGTTAACGTTCTGTCTTCAGCGTCCGAGATGTTCCGACGTCGTGAGCAGTTGTTTTTTCTTACACGAAGCTACTATACATTTTCAATTCCGTACGGTTCATAACACATGGTAACCGTTTTGCTACTGTTGTTGTTGTGAAAGTTCTAACCGCCAACTGGTGGTTGCGGTAGCGTTTCTTGACTTCATGACGATTATGATTGGCTACCGCATAAAATCGCGGCAGTGTAAGCGAATCAGTGCCCTGAATAACTCCCGCAGTTTTATAAACCTTTATTGTCTCGTAGACCAATAAGAACGTACGTGGTGTTCATTTGGCATTATCTAACCGAAAGCGCATGGACATTCATCCGTTGTTAGCTGGTATTACGAATTCACACGGGGTATCAATCTATTAGTGTCAATGGCAAAAAGGGACGTAAAAGACTACTTGTGTATGTACATGTAGGCAGATCGTGTTTGAATGCTCCATTTCATTAGCAGACCATAATGACAAACATTGAGGCCTCCATTGGCACTGGTAGAGTCTGAGATCCATGTTTGAGAATTGATTGTAAATGGTGAAGGACAAAGGGCGGTCACTGCCAGGGTGCTTGTCGTCCTCAGTGATTCTTTACGTCCCAAATTGAGAGGGGCCGACATTAACGTGATTCTCCGATTCACAGTCCCCAATGTTGTCAGTGAGGTTTCAACACCAAATATGCAAATATGATCGGATCGACATTAATCCCGGACCGCCGACGTGAGAGGCGGATGTGCTAACCACTACAGTACTACACTACCCCAGTCTCTCAACACTATCCGCGACTCTCGTTATCATTCATGGGTTGCACATTGGCAACTAGCAATAACAAATTAATAACTCGAATTAAAGATGTCACCCAGATATCCTTTCAATTTCATGAATTGTGAATCCATGAAGATAAATAGAATAAATTATTAGTTGAAAAATATACCATGAAACCGTTTATTACTAATATTTCCATAACATAGTGAACTGCCTGTCATGTAATATATAATATTGCAGAAATAAAATAGTTCACTAATGTGATCATGCGCAACCAATTTGAAGACATACCAGATATGTTCGTTGTCAAGTAGTGAATACCTGGTTCTCGTAACAGCTAATGACAGTGAGTAGTGTTGATTGATTAGCACTGCCACTGGCACTGACAGCAGTGTTAGTGTCAACAGTGAATCGTAAGTTACTCGAGTACTCGAGTCCGTACATCCACTGTCAAAATTACTGCCTAATTCTCGGAGAAGTAATACACTGCCACGACAGTCCAACACACCAATTTAATACATACCTTCGTCCAATTCAACTTATGCATGGATTCGTCATATCGGTACGCCGAATGACGTGTATGTTGTTATTGTATTCGCATGCCGTTCTCGCGAAAACACGTGACAGCCTAAATTCAATTAAATCTGTTGCCAGCGCGAACGGCTTTCATCAGCTAACCGATTAATGTTTCCCTGATTAAAACAATGACATGACATTCATTTATTAAACACATTGCACTCAGTGATTGCTCTATAGTCACACACTGCACATATATACATACACGACCAGAATTGGCGATAGGCAAAATGAATGAAACGTTTGAGCATAAAATGCTCAAACGTTTCATGTTAGAACATGTTAGTTTCGGACAAACAGACACACACACATCTGCACACATGCAGGCATGCACGTACGCACGCACACCCACACACGCGCGCGCGCATAAAACAGGTCGAGGTGTATCATTAAGCTGACAATTGTCACAATGACACACATGTTGGAAGGTACGGAAGAAGTTGTTTGTGACATGGAAGACATTCTCGTTCAAGGCAGAGACCAGAAACAACACGACTAAGCAGCGCAGAGACCAGAAACAACACGACGAAACATCACAGAGACCAGAAACAACACGACAAAACAGCGAAGAGACCAGAAACAACACGACAAAACAGCGCAGAGACCAGAAACAACACGACTAAACTGCACAAAGACCAGAAACAACACGAGTAAACAGCGCAAAGACCAGAAGCAACACGACTAAACAGCGCAGAGACCAGAAACAACACAACTAAACAGCGCAAAGACCAGAAGCAACACGACTAAACAGCGCAGAGACCAGAAACAACACAACTAAACAGCGCAAAGACCAGAAGCAACACGACTAAACAGCGCAGAGACCAGAAGCAACACGACTAAACAGCGCAAAGACCAGAAGCAGCACAACTAAACAGCGCAGAGACCAGAAACAACACGGCTAAACAGCTCAGAGACCAGAAACAACACGACAAAACAGCGCAAAGACCAGAAACAACACGACGAAACAGCGCAGACCAAAAACAATACGAGTAAACAGCACAGAGACCAAAAACAACACGACTAAACAGCGCAGAGACCAGAAACAACACGACAAAACAGCACAGAGACCAGAAACGACACGAGGAAACAGTGCAGAGACCAGAAACAACACGACTAAACAGCACAGAGACCAGAAACACACGACGAAACAGTGCAGAGACCAGAAACAACACGACTAAACAGCGCAGAGACCAGAAACAACACGACGAAACAGCACAGAGACCAGAAACAACACGACAAAACAGCACAGAGACCAGAAACAACACGACAAAACAGCGCAGAGACCAGAAACAACACGACTAAACTGCACAAAGACCAGAAACAACACGAGTAAACAGCGCAAAGACCAGAAGCAACACGACTAAACAGCGCAGAGACCAGAAACAACACGGCTAAACAGCGCAGAGACCAGAAACAACACGAGTAAACAGCGCAGAGACCAGAAACAACACGACTAAACAGCGCAGAGACCAGAAACAACACGACGAAACAGCGCAGACCAAAAACAATACGAGTAAACAGCACAGAGACCAAAAACAACACGACTAAACAGCGCAGAGACCAGAAACAACACGACAAAACAGCACAGAGACCAGAAACGACACGAGGAAACAGTGCAGAGACCAGAAACAACACAACTAAACCGCGTAGAGACCAGAAACAACACGACAAAACAGCGCAGAGACCAGAAACAATACGACTAAACAGCACAGAGACCAGAAACAACACGACGAAACATCACAGAGACCAGAAACAACACGACTAAACATCACAGAGACCAGAAACAACACGACTAAACAGCGCAGAGACCAGAAACAACACGACGAAACAGCACAGAGACCAGAAACAACACGACGAAACAGCACAGAGACCAGAAACAACACGACAAAACAGCACAGAGACCAGAAACAACACGACAAAACAGCACAGATACCAGAAACAACACGACGAAACGGCACAGAGACCAGAAACAACACGACGAAACGGCACAGAGACCAGAAACAACACGACGAAACGGCACAGAGACCAGAAACAACACGACGAAATAGCACAGAGACCAGAAACAACACGACGAAACGGCACAGAGACCAGAAACAACACGACGAAACAGCGAAAGCAGTCATGAAGCGCCTGTGAGCAGATGGACTTACTCTAAACAGCAAGTGTGTTCTCAAATATACATTTTATTGTAACATGATTGTCACATATAGTTGGACCAGGTTTCATCCGATCCGACCTCAGTGTTTCTCACAAATCCAGCAGTAACATTCACACATAATGTAGAAGGTGTGCTCAGTGTCAACAAGTCGTTCGCATACAACTAGCTAATTAATACACACTATATTACTCCACAATTGCAAATACACGTCAACTCTGGAATAAAGATAATCTTCTATGCTTAAAGGTTTATTTTTTTCATTCATTATTACGTTCTTATGACTAAAACATACACGTTGAAGGTTTATTGCCAGCCAGTTTGTGTTTATTTACTTTACTAAGCTCGGAACAATGTTCGTAGTTTGAAAGATTCCGTATGCAACAATTTCAAATGGTAAACAAAACATCCAGTTTCAAAACAAAATTGATTGGCAATAATGCCGAGGCTGGCAGAGTTAACCGCAATACTCGTTGATGTTTCATGTTCCACGTTCCACAGGGCAGACGTCCTGCTATAAGAACTACTGATCGGCCAATTCTAGGCAGATAAGCTGGCAACCTCCCTTTGACACCCTATCAGATAATCAACGTTAAGCATTGAAACCACACATGTGACCGGATAAATGCAGCGCAAAAAATGACTTTACACGGCAAGAACAAACGACTATTAGTTATATGATTCTGAATAAATGTAAGCCACAACTTACACATTAAACAATATACATGAATCATTC
>JAODUO010000683.1:305000-320000 GCA_025642075.2 Ridgeia piscesae | reverse complement strand
ATAATAAAAAGAATGCACTGACTGAGTCTGCTAATCCAACCAATGCGCACCCATGCCCCGTATTCATGTTTGCGTAACCCTTACCATATTTGCATTGAAAATAAACAGCTTGTAGTATATAGTAGTTTGAATAGCACTTTTAGTTGTGCTCACAATCCTATGATATTAGACAATCTATTGTGATTGATCTCTCGCTGATTTCAGTGGAGTTATCATATTATCATTGTATTGTCCCTGAAGTCCAGATATCTTGTAAAATAGTGATAACGTGATATCTGTGTCTGGTGATTCTGACCCGTTTACAGGTTTCTGGTCCATTTGTCCAGCTACAGCAGGCGCCGTGCGCGACGTATGGACTATGTAGCTCACAGCCAGGTGTCACTGCTATTTCACCGAACTTGATTCCTTTGGGCGCGACGTTATCGCATTCTTCCTGAAGTCTCTTCCCACCTCTCTTAAGCAGTACTCTGGACGCCTGACCACGATGTAATCGCAGTTCTTCACCGGCAGAGTTGACGATGACATCAACCTGAAATAATAAATAAAACAAACTGGCATGCTCTTTCGTCTGATTATATATCCCACAAGATAACATAACTTTTTTAAACTTGGTATATATATATATATATATATATATATATATATATAATATATATATATATATATATATATATATATATATATATACATATACACAAATATATATATACACAAATATATATACACAAATATATATATATACACAAAATATATATATATATATATATATATATATATATATATATTGTAAATTTTGGATTGCTCAAAGCGCTTATACACTTTATTCACTGGCAGACCTGTTCAATCGAAGACCATATCGGCTTCTGTGGCAAGCGTTCAACCACGCGGCAATTTTGCGAAGATTGCCCATACACAAATAGTCATCACTGTCTACAGTCAGGTAATCATTTATACACCTGAGTGAACTGTAGGAATGGAGAGTGACAATACTTGCCCAAGGTTTTACACGGCAGCACAGGATTCGAACCCGGGTCCTCTTAGTCAAGACTCCAATGCTCTACCCCTAAGCAACTGCGCTACTACAACCACATTGTTTACGTTACTGTTTTATTGGGGAAATATTGCTGAATGTACGGATGCCCAATTTCATGAACCAGTTGAGGGCAATGGTTCAAAGAATATAGTGAACAAATTACGAGGTCAGTGATTGTTCATGCCACAGGAGAATTTAACTCGAGTATGTTAATAAGTATATTAATGTATAGGTAGATGTGTAGTAGAACTTTACCTTTTCTTCAGCCAGGTCTGACACACACAGTTTCAGTATTAGGCCCTCGGCTGTCTGCACTGTCATCCCAAAACACCGGTTGAGGAGAACCTTCTCAAATGCCTAGCCAAAAGCAATATTCTCTATTTTTAACTACCACTGATAATACAAAGGGCTACACTGACCTCATCAAGTAAATCAATATGAATATTGGCGTAATTTATTGTACCAAAGGTGTCTGTTTTAATTAGCTAACTGGAGGAAATGCATGAATGATGAAGTAACACAGACGGCGATGGACTGGATTTAACGACTCAGACATGAGGCGCCATCTTGCAGACTTGTTGAATCGAGTTCCTAGGATTCAGTTCAAGTTGCATATTTCAATGATTTGCAACTCGAAAAGGATTCGACTGCGAAATGACTTGGAATTGACTTGAGCCAAAGACGCATACCTATGTAAATTTGTCACTTGCTGGAATCATCATGCAAAACATGCTTTGAATACAATGCCGAAATGTATAGTTATAACCTATTCCCTACAATGTGATATCACGATTGCTCTTTATTGGAAAGGCTTCTCACAAACTAATGATATGGCATCTATGGGATATATTTAGCATGTTGTTGCTCAATAGTATTCTTACATGTAGAATATTCAGCGAATGACCAAGCCTAGTTACAAGACTTAATTTGAAATTCTGAGAAGATATTATTCTATGTAACTTGACACGAAATAATTCAGAGATGGCTCGAGAATCAACTTGTACTCGATAGCAAAATTAAACTTGGTTGAACTCGACTTACTCAAGAAGTTGCGAATTGCCAACAACTTTACGATCTACTGGATAACTACAAGACACATAATTGCATTACGCCTTATATGCACATAATATTCGGTTTCTCAGTTGTTTGAAGAAGGCTGCTGGAGACGGTGAAAATACAGGCTAGAAACATAAGTTTCATTAGAGTTAAAGATACATACGATTTGAATGCTCTCTACTTGCATTGCACCAGGAATATAATATTGTGTGGTACAGCTATATATTCGACGAGTTTGACATCATGTGCCATTTTATATGAAGAGAATGAATCCACTACATCAGAAGTGTAGAGAATTAATTGTGAATGCCCACCTGCAAAGTTTGAACGTCACTCGGGTACACCACAAATCGCACGTTTCTCAGCGATGTTCGTGTGTGCAGACGACAGAACTCACAAAGTTCGTCAAACATAGTCTCAGCACTGACCTCTGGTGGAATGCCAAGTCCACTAGTGCCTAAGGCAGGAATTGCGATAGACGCAAGGTTCTTCTTGTGCGCTTCCATCAAACTGTTGGCAACAAACTTCCCCAGCACCTGCATCAAAACTACCTCTTCACGACATAACATCATACAACATTGCAAGGTTAAATGTATGGGAAAACCACCATCATTTCTTTTAATGTGTGGATATATCATGCAAATCATTTTTAATTTACAATATTGGAAAACTATCTTAGATTGCTATCATAGAGATTGGACCGAATACATAAAAATAAGACATGTAATATATATTATTATCTAAAACTGTTAAAAAGATTAATTTATTTAAAACTTTAAAAATGTATATCTATAAAAATAATGTTATCTATGTTCGATACAATATTACTAGCTTAGTGGTTTACTACATAAAATGTATAGCACTAACATAATTGTTATCAATTTATTATGACAGGACAGCACACAAGACGGCACCGCGAAAGATGTAGGGGTACACATTTGTGTAGAATCTAAACCCGCGTTGAATTTCTTATTTCAACTATATTTTGGGCTAGATTTAACGCTTTGTTGCATTAATTCTAACATTCGACATCACTACATATATATTATAAAACAAATAATGTGTCTTAATATAATTATGTGTCCCAAATAGTGGTCAGATTTGATGTGTGCACTGCTGTGGCCATTTTCTAGTGCATTACGGCCATGAAACGAGTGACATGACAGCGCAAGTTGATGGACACTGTACTGTTTAAAAGCACGTAGCATTTTTATACCATAAATATAACTGGGATGACATGGATTGGTGGTATTAATTTATTGAAGTATTAAGTTTTAAGCAACACTTATAGTTATAATGATGACATCGAGGTTGGTTTGAATTCTACAGAAGTGTCTTTACCGTCATTATTTCGGGAAATTTATCAAACAGGGATAGTGAACAACGAAAAAACACTTATTGGAACTCAACTTGTTCTGCTCTTTACCTGTTTGCATTTTCCATCTGTCCACTTGCAGGCTGCTCCGTGTATGACGTATTTACACTGCATCTGTCCACCAGACGTCACAACAACTTCACCACATTTGATACCATCTGGTGCTTCTTTCTTACAGTCATCCTTGAGTGTTGCGCCTCCCGCTTCAAGAACCGACCTTGACAAGGGGTCCTCGTCCAGGTTAAGGGCAGTGTCAGTGGAATTGACAATGGCATCGACCTGCAGAATCATACTGATTGCAGTGGCAGGCACACATATGTGTAATAACTTGCCAAAGTGTGTGCCTTCAACTAGAACTTTGGCAGCTTGCTGGAAACAACGCAAAACCTATATATGTCGTTTGCATTACATGCCTTGATGACATTAGTTTCTATTTTATAGCATTGAATGTTTTAAATTGTTCTGTTTGAAACTGTATTTTACACCCTAATTTATTTACTTTAATTTTATTTATTTATCTTCCCTTATTTACGTAGCTTAGCTTACTTAATTATTTATCTTAGTTTATTTATTTACCTTATCTTAGCATATGTACTTAATTCATTTATGTTTTAGATTTAGTCAACACGTCATTTTAAGGTGAAGCGCTTTGACTGAAATGAACTCATTAAAAAGCGCTATATTAAGAAACTAAATTATAAAAAAGTGTTATACGACAACACATATATCTCTGTAGGATAATGCAATGCAATAAAATAAAACATAAAAAACCGTAGTGCTTCTCTGTAAGAAGACACACTGTAAAAGCAACTGTTCCAGCCTTCCATCCGCTGCGTAAGTAACGATAAGTTGTGAAAGAACAAACACAGGAAAGGAAATAAATTAGTCATGCACTCACAGAGCAATTGGTTTCAATCTAAAAATACTTTGTGGTGATGCAGCAACGGTGCCTTAGAACACCGTAATAAAGACGTACTTAACCTAGTACCAGGAGAAACGTAGTTGTCAAAGACGGATACTGGAACCATGTATGTAGGACTTCACATTATTATTCACTAGTGACAAATCTAGGAGAGCCACTTTAGCCATATATTATTTCTAACTTTGAAATGTTCCAGTCATCATAACCATCACTATCGTGCAGCCGCATTGTGCTGTGGTTGCGCGAAGGCCTCAACATGCAGTTTGTACATGTGCTTGTCTTGCGCTATCGTCTGCCATACAGTGTCCTTCCACCTACTCGTCTAGTTCGTCTCTCCATCGTCTCGCCGGCCGTAATCTACATCGTTTCCATTCGTAAGATTTCCAAGTGGTGATACACAATTTCCATCCGTCACCTCATATTCTCTTGTATTTCACCTCTGAGTTTGATATGATTTTTGTGAGATAGAAGTTACCTTATTGTTATTATTTTACCTGCTGAGATGCAATTTCACCCTTATGCAGTGTCAAAGTAATTCCTTCTGGTGTCTTCAACTCGATAATGGGGGAAGAGGTTTGGTCGCCAGAAGGAGATGATGGTCGGCTGCCATCATCTGTACAACAACATGTATAATGATGGTACCAATAGTTTCCTTTAACAATAACATTATAATTAATACACATTAGTAATTTTAATATCTTAGTATGTTTGCCTATGTCAAATATGTGATATTCCAAAAAGAATGTCTTGCTGAAAAGATTTTCAGAAGACAACCACATGAATCCTTACATTTACCTTTTTAGTATACTGCGTTTTACTGTACATAATATAATGTGGTTTTTTTAAAAATCATAGCAATGCATTATTATTATTATTATATTAAATGAACACATAGACGAAAGTATTCCTTTAAAATGTAGGTCTATACAGTTACCTTCTTTTGTGATCATCTGCCACCTTGACTCACGAACAAGCTTCAGGCAAGAAGCCATTGTTGACGTCTGAAAGAGAGAAACACACATATAAATCTTTCTAATATGTAAAATAATTATTCTAATATAGCGACTATGTTTCGCCAATATAAATATAATTACTAAACTACAATCAATATTTTCCATATTCATAGTCAAATTTATCTCCAATCAGAGTATAATGACAAATATTTAAATGTGCATATTTTATTTAAAAATAAGTAACTCGTGTATAATAATGTAGACTAAATATTGACCAGACTTAATAAAAAAATGAATAAGCTATTCGGATTCTACGTAAGCCAATACCACTGGCATTGCCGACAATGGCGTAGCCAGGATTTTGCATTGGAGGGGGCCACCCAACAACCAAGCAAATATGTATATATATATATATATATATATATATATATATATATATATATCCAATCTGCCCCCCCCCATCCTGGCAATGCCACTGATTGCCGAATACCATATGCTCACGCGCCAGGGGTCGCCAGCAGTATAACACAATAATAACACAAGTGTTATTAGCAACTCAACTGAGTTGGATTGACATTACAATAGGTTACAATTAACTCATCAAAACATCATACAAATACAATAGAAATACATTTGATACCGCAAATCATACCGTATTAATAGCTTTTTTACTGACAGTTATATAAAGCCCACGGTATAAAGGAGTTACGGAATCTATTCGTTCTAGTAACTGGTAACGGGTACACATTTTGTTGTCTAATAGTATATTCGATATGTCTTTTGTCAGGCAGCAGATAATTTAATCTGTGGGTGCCGACTTAAATTTAGGTTAAATCCAGTTTAACACGTCTACGTATTTTCGCGTAACCCAATCCAGGAAAAATACATTTTAATGTTTTTGTATAACTTCAATATTGTCAGACAAATATTGTGGCAAATTAGTGTGCCATACAGGACATGCATATTCTAGAACTGGTCTCACCACACTAACATATACACTGACCAGATCTTTCTGTGTAATCCCTGCAAGCTTTAACTGATATAACATGTACAAGCGTTTACCAGTCTTTTTCACAATATTATCCACGTGTTTGTTCCATGTCAGATCCTGAGAAATGGTCACACATAATAGTTTGGCATGGCAAACTTGTGCTATATCCCTCCCATCAATCTTTATATTCGGGATAGTGCTTCTGAAATTGCCATCTTGTGCAAAACTAATGATTATTTCTTTTGATTTTTCCGAATTAATGTTCATGTCATTCTGTTCTGTCCATCTAGCAGCAATATCAATCGACTCTTGTATAACAGATACATCATTTCTGTCGCATATTTCAAATAATGTACTGTCATCTACATACTTTTATAATGGAACAGTCGTTCTTAAATCATTTATGTAAACAAGGAAACATTTAGGTCCAGACAATGTCCCTTGCGGTACTCCCCCATTGGGATGACCAGAATGGGACTATTCATTTCCTATTTTTACTCGTTGAGCTCTGTCTAATAGAAATGTTGCATCCATCTGAAAATATGTGCGGGCAACCCATACGACTGTAGCTTATCTAGCAACAAATGATGATTAATAAGATTAAACGCTTTGCTGAAGTCTAGCATTACAACTCTGACATAAGAATTCAATTTATCTGTCGCCTTATACCACATATGAATCAGTTCGAACCTATGCAGCAATCAGCCAATTAAATCGCCCTCGAAGAGTGTAGTCGGCTTTCGGTCACGTGATATAATTTTGAGTAATGTCGGCCATACGGTGCTCGTGCCATACGCAATGTTTGGGCTGTAGGCCTATCATACGCAAATATTCGAATATACAAAAGCGTCCAGCGGCTCGTGCGATTTGGCGGACGGGTGATTGTTCTGGAATCGATTCACGCAACTCCCTCACTTCGTGTCAGAGATGCACCGGGAATAGTTCCGAATGGCCTGCGAGGACGCCGAATAGTTGTAACTAACCCATAATAGTATATATATATATATATATATTATACAATGCTGTCGTCAGAGGCAAGTGCTACTACATACGGCAACCGATGTGACAAAATGTTTGCAGTATTATGGCGCCATCTAGAGGATAGGTTTTAGAATTTAGAACACATTGGGAACTGAATAGGACGCGTAAGTCTCGCGCGCGAAAACGAGGCTGGGGGTGGGCAGTTGGGGGCAAGTGTGTGTGTGTATGTATTTAATATATATATATATATATATATATATATATATATATATATATATATATATATATATATATATATATATGTATAATTTTATATATTGCCATGGCATTAGTGGCAAGTACTTGTGTTTGGCGATCTTGACTAATAATGAAGAGTGCCATTTTTCGCGCAGTACAACCTGTTTGGGGCAAACGTATACATGTGTTATGAGTATGTGGATTTAGACAACTTGTCAGATATAAGTGCTTATCGAAACCACAACGTATAGCAATGTAAAATGCAAATCGCGTTAAAGACACATACGGCCTAAAATCCTGTCTATTATTTGCACTACATAAATCGCTATATGTCTATTATAATGTGGTAAACTCAATATTAAATCGGACATTTAAGATAAGAAAGGTATAACACAAGATATTTATGACCTGGTTTTCCTAATTGTCGGAAGCTACAACTTTCATCCATCGTTAGAATATTATTCTTATGTCCAGTCCCCAATCAGCTCCAGTCGCGCGTGACCCACTTACAGGCTCTATAAGAGCTTCATATTTTCACATTCGGTGATAAATATGAAGCAAATTGGGAAGTTTAGTACAGATCAATATTTATGTTATGATATGTCATTTTAGTTATCATAAATATAGAAAACAATGATCATGCAGCAATATAAATATATTAAGGCTTTGTTTTTATATATTTCTGACAGCACTGAAAGTTATAGGTCTACATTATGAAGACGATCGACTCACTGTTCCTGCGACATAATTCACAACAACTGCTCATATCTTTACTTTTGCGTTATGGCGGCCACAGACCAACCGATTTTTCGTCGGGAATGGAATAGTCCGGAGTCCGGGAACCGACATTGGGCTATTTTAGTAAACATCGTAGAGTCTATGCACGAAATCCGTCGGAATAATTTCGTATGTTCACGATAGAATGTGTCGAATCCTCAACAGCAATGTTCGTATAGTGTGAGCATGACAAAAAACCGGGGACCGCGACGCGAACCAGTCTATGCATGTATTTTCGCGAATAGAATATTCCGGCGACCCAACAGCCAACCAGGCGGCAGTCTGAGATCAGCTGACAGTAGAACGTAAACATGGCGGCACCTCTGAACCTGAGCAGCGTCGAAGGCGAAGCCTTATTCATTTATTTATGGCGTAGTGAAGAAATTGTGTACATTACGACGAGAAAAGGATACAGCCATCGAAACAAGAAGATGGTTGTGCTGACCCGCATGGCGGAAACTTTTGGCGTTGATGGTAAGTAAAACTTTTTCCGACTTTGTCGGTTTCACTTTCACGTTGTTTACATTTTGCCGACGGTCTGCCCGCCCAAATTTTGTTGCCGTAGGCACGGGAGTCGATCGGTGGGGGACGGGGGGTGGACGCGTCCCCCCACTTTTCAGCTCAGAAAAATCGCGAGGCATATAGCCTGACTCACCACTCCTCTCTCTTAAAAGCCGCGATACAGGACTAGCTAGACAATAAACTCGCGTTATGAAGTTCCGACCACCCATTGGAAAATCGACTTGATAAATTGCTTAGCTGGCCACACCGCGCAACTTGATCTTACTTTAGTAAATGATCGTCATGCCGGGCTGCGCCGCTACCGGGTTCTATCAGTTTGCAACTTGTCTTGATATTATTTATAGGCTCTAGCCATCAAGCACATTGTAAATGATGAAATTTGTTTTGCACTTTCACCCCTCGCCTGCTTGATGCTTATCGCCTACGACAGACGCGGCGGATTCCTGCACTTTGTGAAACCTATTCCCATTTGAGTGATGACAAATTTCTTTGCCAAAATGTTGGATTGGGAAGTTCTACACAGCATGGGCGTCGATCGGTGGGGGACGAGGGGGACGCGTCCCCCACTTTTCAGCCTGAAGGGGTCAGCATACGAAATATCCTCACACTTTGTTTTAGTTCATACAACAAATTTAAAGGCATATATAGCGAGACTGATCACTCCCTTCTCTTATAAACTCTACATCGGTCTAGTAGTAAAATTAATAAAAACTATACGAGTTCAGATATAAACTTCCGACTATCTAGTGGAAAATTACTAGATAAATTGCTTGGTTGGCCGCAGCCCGCAACTTGATCGTACTCCAGTAAATATTCATCATGCCGGGCTCTGTCATTGTGCACCCTTTATTGACAAATTAATTAGCGTTAGCCATCAAACACATTATAGATAATAAATTTTTGTTTGCCCTGTCCCCCTTGGATTGCAGCCTGGTCGCCCTGGTGGATACTTATATCGCTTACGGCGGAACCAGCGGATTCCTGCACTTGTGTAATTTATCCCATTTTGAGTGATGACAAATTTCTTTGCCAAAAGGTGGGTTTGGGAAGTCCCACACACGCATCCCTGTAACCTCTGCATCATGTCACTCTATGAATCAGGCAAGCAGTATTGGGTCCAAAGTCTACCCCCCAAATGTTCAGTGATTGGGGCGAGCCATGGCCCCTCTCCAAATGTATATGTTTCCAACTTAACTATTTTAAATTGCATAACATAAAGGCCTTTGTTTATTTTAGAATTAGCACCAGACCAACAATGAATTATGTTATATATTTATAGAAAAAATAGTTATATGTATTTCAGGTCATATATATATATATATATATATATATATATATATATATATATATATATATATATATATATGACCTGAAATAATATAATTATTTTATTTAAATATAATATATAATTATATATATCTATTATTATATATATATAATATATATATATATATATATATTATAATATATATATATATATTATATGTCATAATATATTTATACATGTATATATATATAAATTATATATATATATATATATATTATATATATATATATATATATATATATATATATATATATATATATATATATATTATACATATATATGTGTATATATATAAATGCCCCGTCCCCCCCCACTTTTAAACCCAGATCGACGCCCCTGGCCGTAGGCCGTCGCTTTCCGCAAACCCGACTAGTCTACGCTAGGTGGCGCGCATTATACAAAAGTATATCATGTTGATATACAGTGAATCAGTGTAATTCGCACGACAGTTAACGCAATATTCTAAAACATTAGTATATTAATAAGGCAGTCTACTTCTTGGATAGTAGTACGCAAAATTATCAGAACGTTAAAATAGCAAAACATATATTTGTAAGTTTGTCCGCCAGGGTGGAAACCAAAAGGACGAACTTCCTTGTATGACCACGGGATTTTCCCATATCAGTGTAAGTTTGTTTACGCGTTAGACGGCAACCTACGCGTATGCGTGGAACGTGGTTGATAGATATAACTATATATATAGATCTATCAACCACGATCCACGCATGTTGTCTTGCTTATGCAACGAATTCGTTTCCTCGCCTTCGTCCCTTACACGTTTGCACGTAGCTACCGTATACTATTAATCACTATTCACGCATTGCGCGAAGGATGTAGCGCAATAATTATACATAATTACATTCTTTGAATTTCGCTGGTAGCTGGGAAAGTCCCGTGGAGTACGTGGTTAAATTTAGATTTCTTTTCAACCCCTGGCGGACAAACATTCACATACATGTTTTACATTTTAGCGTTCTTTTGATTTAATTTATGATTATCCGAATATTCAAACGAACATCAATAATATTATCCAATGTTACAGATTACCGCTGTCCCTGAATTACAATGATTCACTGCATAGGCGTGAAATAAGTAATATGTCATATAATAATATATATATATATATATATATATATATATATATATATATATATATATATATATATATTATATATATATATATATATATATGTATATATATATATATATATATATATAATATATATATATATATATATATATATATATATATATATATATATATATATATATATATATATATATATATACATACTATACGCCAACTGGACTACTGTGAGCATGCACAAAATCGCAATCCGGCTGGTCTGTGGCCACCATTAGGCTAACCACATGATCGAACAAGTTGTAAAGTAGTTTATTACCTGTATGCGATTCGTTATACGTTCAGCCGGATCATAAGACCTCTACGAGTGTTTCCGCCTTCAACAGTCTTAGGTACGTCCTGCCTGATCGATCCGCAACATTTCAATTACAGCTTATGCTGATTAACCATGGGCTTACAGGCACCAATTAAAATATATATCCGTGGATTCACCACGTATTCGCTAGGTGGCGCGCATTATGTAAAAGTATATCATGTTGCTATACAGTGAATCAGTGTAATTCGCACGACAGTTAACGCAGTATTCTAAAACATTAATATATTAATAAAGCACGTTTACTTCTTGGATAGTAGTACGCAGAATTGTCAGAACGTTAAAATATCAAAACATATATTTGCAAGTTTGTCCGCTAGGGTGGAAACCAAAACGACGAACTTCCTTGTATAACCACGGGACTTTCCCATATCGGTGTAAGTTTGTTTACGGGCTCATGACACAGTTAGACTTCCTGTTTGGTTACACATGGATGACACATAGTCCCATATATTTGTTTATTTTGATTTTTTTCAACATTCACCTGCTGTGACATAAGTGCATTTGAGCAGTCTGATTTCCAGGTGTGATTGTGGAAGCTGTTGACAGTGAAATGGTGAATTTTTAGCTGATTTTATTAAGCGGATGGGTACCTGGCAGTGATTTGGCTTGTTGACACCTCTGTTGTATTACTGCCTGCATTCATTTGTAAATAGTGACGGGTGTCATACATAGCGGCACTTTACGAGAGAACGAAATATTGGAATTTGACTACACTTGACCAGCATGTCACTGAGATGATGATAACAACAGGCAATAATTTTTAGAATTTTCCTGCGTCTGGTTTCCTTATAATCCTACAAAACGCTAACATGGTGGCCAATGGGAAAGTTAACTGTGTCATGAGCCCTTACGCGTTGGACGGCAACCTACGCGCATGCGTGTAACGTGGTTGATCGATATAAATATAGATCTATCAACCATGATCCACGCATGTGCAATGAATTCGTTTCCTCGTCTTCGTCCCTTACAGCCAGTGTTAAATGTATGGCATATCACCATATTCGTCAGCTGATTCTGATTTGTTATAGTGCAAAACCCCTACTGGGCCATCACGCACTAGTATGGATGGTCGGTTTCAGTCGGTCTGCTAATGTAATCACTGTTTAGTGGTCTAGATGGGAAAGGCTATCTAGAATGCGACGTGATATATCACATTCTCACGTTTTGCACGTAGTATAGCTACTGTATACTATTAATCACTATTCACGCATGCGCGAAGGATGTAGCGCAGCGTTTTGTAAACACAAAACACGGCAAGATCAACCTTAAGAATTCTGACTAAGGCTAAGCGACAAGTCACTCGGACAAACGACGATGTTTTGATGAGTCGTCAACTTCGCATGCGATCAATAAATTGCACAGACAATTAATAACAAAAAAAGATACATAATTACATTCTTTGTATGTCGCTGGTAGCTGGGAAAGTCCCGTGGAGTACGTGGTTAAATTTAGATTTCTTTTCAACCCCTGGCGGACAAACTTTCAAATACACGTTTTACATTTTAGCGTTCTTTTCAATTAATTTATGATAATCCGAATATTCAAACGAGCATCAATAATATTATCCAATGTTACAGATTACCGCTGTCCCTGAATTATAATGATTCACTGCATAGGCGTGAAATAAGTAATTTAATTCCGTTTATATAAGCGCCACCTAGCGAATCGCAAGACATCAAACTACCAAAGAGACATGCACATTTTCCGCGACATAAACCGAGACGGTTGTGGCAAACTTAGCTGGTGGATATTTGCTAGATTTTTCTTTGCATATCGCAAGACGATGTCAGTACGTGTGACTGGATATTAATAATAGTGACAGATCTGACACGCCCAGGGCCACGTCACAGCTGTACGTACATCTGTCTATAGTTTACTTTAGTTTATACTTGAGTTGAAAGTGAAATATTGGCGGATCGATCCGCCAGATTAAATTTAATTTACAACGACGAAAAGTAAACATAAATACAAACAAGCATAATCGTTAGGTTCACCTTACACAAAATCATGACTGCATAATTATAACTACATAACATACGAAGCCTATAATTAACATATCGCCAAACCAATAAAGAAACAGAGCTCTAGAGTCTAGGAAGTAAATTAAACTATAGTTATGCCTGGCAAAAAATTAAGCAGTAAAATTACCCTTAACCCTGCCATGCCTATCATATTACGTTCCAATTACTTTGAGCTTATTGTTGTTTTTGACCAAATTGCATGAAATTACCAATAACGAATTTGGATATATAGTTTGTGAATTTAATTTTTTGAGTTTCCCAAGACCAACATAAACCATCCTAATGGCATGTAGCATGTATATTATTAATTGTATATATGACATGTAGCCAGTATAGGTGTGCCAGAATCATCTAAGTTGGGCTGTGCAGTACTTTGTTCTTAAAGTACTTTAAATTTTGTTTAATATTCATGTTGATAGGGGAGACCCGGTAAAACGGGATATTCGTGTAACATGGGAAATCGTTATATGCAAAACAAAGTGCTGCCACAAAGCATATTTTCGCTTCCAACTTGCGTAGCGGCATCTGCTGACTATGACACAAACCAATTGTCATGCAATTCTTCGTGCGGATTGAAACAATCCTTAGCTTTGATCCCTTGCTAAATTGTCGATCCATCTAAGTTTGCTAAATAGCAACTTGTCATATTTCAACTTCGAATGTTGTGAAGATGTAGGTTATGAGTGTTTCAGTGTACATAATAGTTTTTCGTGAGTGTGAACGATACTGAATATATATCACGGTTTGATTAAACCATGCCTATTCCCGGCAAAGTAGGATATATTATACTAATGCCGGCAAAATGTGATTATCCCATTTTGCCCAGACATGATACCTGTTTAACAGAAGTTTCAAATATATAACATCTAGTACTTGACAGTGCATCGTGCGAGAATGACAATGATCAATCTTCTTTTGAACATCTTGTTGACTTCATGCTTTAAAAAATACAAGGATACACCTGAACTAGTAACTAGTGAACTTGTTAGATTTCGATGAATATTAACTAAATTCTAAATGGACAGGACTAGCCAGTGGTAATATAAATTATGGAGTTATTCCCACATATTTCCCGGTAAATACCACTTTCCCCGGTAAATACCAGGTTATTCCCACTGCCCTGGCTAAAACCAATTTTTCCCGACAATGTGCCAACCCTGGTTGTTTGGGTACACACAATAGGATATTTATGCACTTTGACTATTTTAGATGTGACCTTTGCTAAAGGTCGATAGGACACTGAAATGTTTAATGTCCACTGGTGTGCAATAGTTGTGTATGTTTGGCCGTCTTTTTTTCATTGGACAACAATAAAAATACACTTTACTTTGACAGTATGCATGTT
>JAODUO010000683.1:297500-302500 GCA_025642075.2 Ridgeia piscesae | reverse complement strand
TATATATATACACATACACATATATACATATATATTACTTGGGATGTAGGAAATGTAAATACAAATGTAAATGTTTAAATATTTTACTTACAATAGCAGGCATAATAAAGTCGCTATTCATGCAAGTTACCCTCTAGCCTGAGTTTGTCTGCCTGGCAGTCTGAAGCTCTGGGCAACTTGGTAACTGTAACCAAGTTACCCTCTTAACTCCACTGTATTTGTGAATGTGGCTTCAGAAAGTGATGGAAGACAAAGTCAGTGTGTCACCAATATACCTGTTGAGTTTGAAATTGAATTGGACACTTTTGTGTTTGATGTATTTTGTAAGATAAATAAAAATAAAGCACTGATTCCTTTAATCATTCTTAAGTCTAGTATCTGTGATGAGTGGCTATTATCCAGAGGGGCTTTTGTTTGAGGAATGTTTGTCCACACCAGAAATAGGCAAACAACTATACCAGAAGTAATCTAATAAATGTAACAGTTAATGAGCTATTTCGTTTCTATTACTACTGAGCATTTCAGGTGCATAAACTTTCAGTTAGATTTCCTTATTTAATGCCTTCACTCCCCAGAGAAGCCACATCTCATGCTTAATGTAGTAGTACAATGTTATCATAGTGTATCTGGGAAGCACTGCTATATATAAGCCTACCATGTTCTGTTATAGGGAATATATTGTGTAGATTTATGTGTGGACTTCATAGTTCTGTTAAAACTATATTATAAATGATATTCTAACTTCTAGCTTAAGATTCACTTCCAGGATTCGTAAACACTGGAACAAGCTTTTATATGTGAACACTTGACCAAAACAACTGTATAATTTTGTTCTAATATATACAGCAGTAGATCAGATCAGATCGTTGTGTATAATATCGGTGTCCATTATAGCTAGTTCCCATTATAGCTACTTCCCGTTACAGCTACATTTTTCCACGTTATAGCTACTTGTTAAGTTAGGTAGGCAAACTATTCTCATTATAGCTACTTATTTAATTACACAATTCAGGAGGGGACAGCAAGAGGGAGCATTAACTATTTTAGATTATTGTAAGATTTCTACATGAAATGTATTAATGAAGGACACATTTTAAAAGTCATAAGAATGGTATATAAATGTAACTGTCAGTTATTTGAAATTGAAAATATACCATAAAACACTTGTGCAAAACATTTTTTAAAGGCAAATATGTCATTAATTGTACAGAATACAGAATTATTGCATTTATCAAAAAGCAATGAGTCATCAATTATTTTTGTTATGTGGTGGTAGGACGGCAGCATCATATTGCACAACCATGAACTAGGAGATGTTGGGATGGTATTTCCCCATAACTTTCGCAAATTTGAAACTTCTTCCCTCAACATGGTTGTTTGTTCATTTGTCAGTTTCTGTGTAGACATTCCACATATCCATGGAGATCTTTGAATAATCACAAAGCCATGTCTCCACAAAGCACTCGTTAAACGTTATCAGTTGTGGAAATTCCACAGTGGGACACACATCCAAGCCGTCCCTTATGGACATCAGCTGGATGAAAATGAAATAGTTAATGCTCCCTTATCTTGTTACATAGTGATATGGAGAAATAGAAAAGTAGCTAAAACAGGACTAGTTCAACTGTCAAACTTAATTAGTAGGTATAACGGGAATAAAAAGTAGCTATAACAGGAAGAAAATGTAGCTATAACGGGAAGTAGCTATAACGGGAAGTAGCTATAACGGGAAGAAGCTATAACTGGAAGACACCATAATATCTGCCTAATGTCATCATATGGACCTCAGAGCCACATGTACTTGCTGTATGTGCCCTGTTGAGTCTGGAATAAAGTTATTGAATTATAATTTTAGAACTGTTTGCTGTGTACTGTTTGCACAGTTAGTATGGTGTGAACGATTGTTCTTGATTCCCTCATGGAAATTCCTGGCTAATGGCTAAATCTCTGGCTATTGTGTATAAGGGTAAACATGGACTCTGGACATGCGAAAACGCAAATGAACTCTCCCTTAGCAAATACCACTTTTGGCCACTGTCCTCTCTGGTGGTCAGTTAGCACTTGGCAACTCCATTCAATGCTGCTTGTAAAAATGGGATACACAGAGACTGATAGAGCAGGTAACTGTAGACAAAGAATTGCAGCTCACGTTTTGTCTGATCGATGCTTCGTGACATATAGTTTTATGTATATAAATACTGGTAGTTCTGTTGTGTGTTGTTTGAGTTTGTCCTCTCGCTTGTTATAGACAATTACACATGTATTATGCACACAACTCTACCTCGTAGTTAGATGCTGACAAAATGCCCCCTATTATTAGATGGTTTGATGCACATGATTGTAGTATCAAAGAATATGGAAAGTGTAGTGCTGTTCATCTGGACAGAATACATATTTCAGACTCGTATACGTGCAATAATACTAACTGTTCAATCAGACAGCATATAAATGACATTGATAATTTATTTGATGATATATGTCTTGAAAGTGATGTTAAATATAACCCTATCAAGTCGTTATACACCGTGTCTATATGGTCTTCAAACAACGTGGCTTTCACCTGAAATTTCCAGATATCTATATGAACATAAACAAGTTTGCATATGTCAATCAAGCAAAATATTTTGAGACATGTACGTAACTTTTATGCCAGATCTAATAGCATTATCAGAACATTTCACCACTGTTCTGTAGGTGTGACACTACATCTGTATCATGCATATTGTTGTACAATTTATTGTTAATAACTATGAGTTAACTTTAATAAGGGCACCTGTGTAAAAGCTAAAGTTGCCTACAACAATATGCATAGTGAGTAGCATGTTTGTTAATAATGCAATTAACACATTTGACATTCTAATGCATAAGAATATTTATGGTTTAAAAAATTTATTTTAACATAAATAACGACTTGATTAAGGTTATCTACAATTGTATTGATACGGTAAATGGCCCAATGTGGAGTAGCTGGGCCAAATCACTGTACATTGTAAACCAGTAAGATTGATATCATGTCTTTCATATATGTTTATTATTTTTGTAAGTTATTAATTTTTGTATACAGCTTATCAATTTATTAATTTTATCCATTTACTTTTATTTTCCAATTTTGTTTTTCAACATGTATAAATTGCATATTTATTATACAATCAGATATATTGCTCATTATTTTATCTGTTATACTATACTTTTACACTTATCTAACTTATAACTTTATTTAATTTTTATCTACCGGTAATCATTGTTTAACATATTTACCTTTTAAAGGCTATTTATGTGTATATGCCAACTGTATATGGGTTTTTACATGAAATAAATGTATACGTATTCATAACAAACATTTGTTTAACAGAGATAAAAAAAAGTAAAGGCAAGTTCTTATATAGTGCAGTATCAAGTCCTCAGGACCATTCAAATTGCTTTACACTTTACTTCCCTGACAGACCTGTTCAATCAGACACCATTTCGGCTTCTCTGGGAAGCATCCAGCCATATGCTGCAATTAATGCGCGAAGATTGCTCGTACTCATATCCACTACTGTCTATAGCCAGGTACTCATTTATACAGCTGAGTGAACTGGAACAATGTAGAGTGAAAAAAACTTGCCCAAAGTTTTAACACTGTAGCACAGGATTCTTGTAGTCGAGAATCCGAAGTTCTATCCCTGAGCCATTGCACTCTACAGATGCTCTTATTCAGTTGTGCTCAAATTGGCATTATTAAAAAAAATTGTTTTGAAATACATTCCTTAAAGTAGTTATGAAAGTAATCATACTCGTAATCGTACTTGTGTGTCTTTGTAGTAGTCTTATTCGTAATTGATTACATTTGTTTTGTAATCACTCCATCTCTGGAAGCTGTATCTGCTGTCTGGAATATGCTTTCGTCTACTGTTAGATCAGTTGAAAATATTGTCATATTCCAGCATCATTTAAAAACACGCCTTTATAATATTGCCTGTCTCTACCAAAACGGCCTATTGTATCAATCCATCTGTTGATAATTGCAGTGTTTATTGACTTTGAGATTGAACAACCCTGTTGTATTAAAGCATCTCTGTGGTAGGTTTCCAAGGACTTACAGGTGTAATGGAAGTTTTATTACAATATTATTGTTATTATTATTAACATTAATTCATCACTTCCTTGTTACAGAAGCATTACTTTTTGGTTAAAACTTTAATTTGTATTTCTTTAAAATTACAATTTCATTTCTTCTGATTACCAACCTGGATATCATTTAACCACTATTTCTCAGGTGATGACGACAGACCGTCATCTCCTTCTGCCATCAAGTTGAAGACACCAGAAGGAATCACTTTGACATTGCACGAGGGTGACATTGCTTTTCAACAGGTAAAATGTCATATGTGTTGGACCCACAATAGAAATTAACTAAAGAATTACCTAACAATTAACTCGCATTTTTAACCTGGCATATGCATCTACAAAGACTCTATATTATGACAAAACGCCATGATAAATTGCAGTCCTAAAATTAGAGCCAGCTAAGTGAATCCCACTGTTATAAGTGCACCAGGGGCAGCACTTAGGTAGACAGATAATCAGGGTTATCTCTTCATGTCCTGGTTACACCATAGGGTATCATCCCACTGTTCTCTAGCCCATGTCCCAGTACCCCCAGAGGTGTGAGAATTTAGTGCTAATAGCCAGTCCAGTACATAATACTGTTTGACGTGAACAAAACCAAATCTGACACTCTTGCTGGTTTCAATCATCAACTGAAGAAAAATTTCTTTTGTATTAGTGTAATTCGACATGAATTTATTTTACTAAATAAATTATTTATTACTTTTATCAATGCATGCACATTTATTTATTAACATTAGTATTACATTATTATTTTAACTTTTATCAAATAAATATGTACAATAAAATAAATATATAATTATTATTTATTTTCCCGCATCAGGTATAAGCCTGCTATTTTCTAAAGTACCTAAAATGAAGGTGGGTCAGAACACTGAATGGAACAGCCA